>OY728156.1:1643674292-1644081604 GCA_963277665.1 Viscum album
CTGATTTTTCTATCCTCAAATGTTTTGGAATTATATTTAATTTTTATCCTCCCAGTTGAACTCTAGATTTCGTATAGACCCCTCCATTTCTTAGATGGATCAAATGTTAAATGGATGGTTCTTTAAGAGGTATTCCAGGTCTCTCTGGTTATAGGTCAATCTTTAGAGACCACACAGGTAGTGAAAGTGGTTGTCTTTATGGACCTTGTGTCTTCTCTACGTTTTTGGATGCTGAAATTCTAGGGATTATCAATGTGGTTAAAGTTGCACAACAATAAGGATGGTAAAATATATGGATGGAATGAAACTCAACTAGGGTGGTGCAAGCAATAAAAAATGGCATAATTCATGTGTCCTAAATACTAACTACCAGATGGATTAGCTTCTTGGAATCTCTTTTGACTATGAATTACATTATTACATGTCTTTTGTAAAGAAAACATTGTAATTGATGGCATCGAAAACAATGGGGAGTCGCTCATAGGTTTGACCTGGATCAATGATGTTCCAAAATTTCTCTTTTTATTTGGTATAATGACTTTTGTAAAAAACCACACTTCACACTTTTGTAAAATTATTTTATTTTATAAAAAGGAGGATTTTCCTTTCGGGTAAGTCCCCATTCTACCTATAAAACTAAATATTATTAATAATTATTAAATATTTTTAAATTGTAATAAAATTAAATAAATTTTATATAAATATATGAAATAATAATAACAATTAAAAATTATAAATACTTAAAATATATTTATTTATAATTGATCAATAATTTTAATTTATTAATAATTAATTGTATCAATTAGTGAAAAATTAAAAATATTTGAAATTATTAGTAAAACATATAGTATGATTTTGTGATAATTAGTGATAATTATCTATAATTATAATATAATAATAATTTTTAATTAGTCATACTGAGAATCAATACTCATATTTCTATTAATTTTTTATATGACTATGGATCCAAGAAGTAGAAAGTAGTTTTTATTTCACGTTCATGATTGGATAAATCATCGCAACCCCCCCCCCAATGAATCTGGTATAAATCCTATCTATATTGATAGTGTTGAAACATTTATATCATTTGAATCCTTAAACAAAAAAAGTTTTTTCTAAAGGAATAATTTAATGTAGATGTAAGAAATATGATCTTAGGAGATTCAACAAAAATTCAATGTTTACTTAGTCTACTAAATTTTGGTTTTTGGAACGTTTTTTTTTATATCGACATGGGGAACCAAATTTAGTAGAAAATACAAACATTTTTATTCTGAATCCATCAATTCAAAATTTAGACCTGAGGCTTCTGGCCCATCTATTTGGAAAAAAATAACTCATAATGGCATTCCAAATACTGAATCAGAATTATCTCAATTTTAAAATTTGTTTCAATTTGATTAGGAGGCCATACATCCAAGATTCCAGAAATGAAATAATGAAGCTATTACCAAATTTATGGGTATTAAATAATATTTTTTATTGCAAAAATAATCGATCAAATATTTTCATTGGTTAAGTCATTGTTTTCTGATGAAAATACATTACCTGTATGTTTTTATGAAAGTTAGAGGTTGTTCCATAATTTGGTTCTTTGTTATAAGAATATCCATATGTGTTCAAATGACTACATCTTATTTTATAGTGATTATGAATCATTAGTTAATTTTACAACATTTTGACAAATAGGGTATAGAGATACACAAAAACGACTGTCTAGATTTCCTATGAAAGAGTTGATGTATTTTCTAATTACATCCCATTTATAGTGTTTATTTATGCCTCAGAATACAATTTCATTGATGACATGAGATAAATAAAAATTTTACATCCGTAAAAATATTAAATCATCCACGTAATGGTGATTCATGGAAACAATTTGACCAGATGCATACAAATTTTGATTCATAGCCACATAACATACAGTTGAGTCTTTTTACTGATGATTTTTGTCTATTTGGTGCTTATAGATGTCAAAAACAAAATTGGCCTATGTTCATAACTCTGTGAAACATACCTCCTTGGAAACTAATGAAGGAAAAATATATATATATTTGGTTCTATTAATTCCATAACATTTTAAGAATAATATCGATGTTTATTTGAAGCCACCAGTTGATGAGTTAATTTCATTATTTAACAGTTGTGTAACTACAAATGATGAATTTACATATTATAATTTTACATTGAATGTTGCAATAATATGGAAAATTAGGGACATTAAAACATATAGTATGTTATCTATATGGATTACACATTGTCTAAAATAATTTCTATACTACACGGATGAGAATAAATCATTGATTCTTGTAAATGTAATAAAGACTAGTTGTTTAGATTTTGATTGGAGATTTATTCTTGCGGGTGACCCATTTCGATGGAACAGAAATAATTTTACAAATGGTAAAATTGAAAGATATGAACCTATAGAAGTGATCTCAGGTTTATTGGTAAATTCTATCTCATCTTCATTTACTCCAATTGTAACACCCATAGATTTCATATAAATTTATTTTCATTAATTTAATTGAATAGGTTGCATTACACGCCACACCAAATTCGAGCGTACCATGACTTACTAAACTAGTCGTTCAAAAAAATGGTTATGAATAGTATTAACTGAATTTTGAAAATCATATACTCCATATAATTTTAACAACCATATTATTTGTTTCTTATACATTATATAATATCAAATTAAAATATTCAGAAAAAATTACTAATTTTAAAAAAAATTAATTTTATCGCCTTTTATTGGAGAAGCCTTTTTAAAAAAATATTTTACACTTTTATTTATTCAATTTGGAAAAATAAACTTCTTCTTTATAAGTGGGACATAAAAATTTAGTTTCGATAAATTTTCAGTGCTTTTCTGATAACTTTCATATTTTGATGAATAGTGAAAAATACTAAATTTTAATCGAAATCAAGATTTTTAATCAAAATAATATAAGTGTCAAATTATACATTTAAATGGTTTCAAAGTATAATTATATTTTATTTTTATTATTAAATCCATTTATGGTCATTGGAGGTAATTTTACATTTAAAATGGACATAAACACGTATCAATCTTTTAATAGTTTTTACTTCTAAAAAACCCACTCTCTGGTTTTGACAATGGACATATTTTTTAAAATTAATTAATACAACTTATATAATTTTAATTTAGTAAAATAGAAATAATTTTTTAATTTTGAATATCAAAATTATATTTGGGTTAATTCTTTGTATTTTTCTAAAAACTTTCTATTTTTGATGAATAGTGAAAAATACTGTGTTATTGTTTAAAGCCGACATTTTATTTAAATAATTGTTTTTAATTTGAATTTATTTTAATGTAAAAATAGATACTTAATACATATGTTAGTAAAATTTAATTCATTGAAGTCATCTTTTAATAATATTAGATATATAAAATTTTATTTAACTTTTTACTATCTTTTACCCACCTTCGTGGCACATTTGAAAATTCACATAAAACATAATTTTACCGCATCTATTAATTGAATTTTTAAAATCCGAGAGAAATGGTTGAAATAATTATGTAAAATTTTGTTCAATAGGATGAAAATTATTTTTCTTGAATAGTAACATTTGAATTTTATTTACCGTAGTTAAAAGTAAATATGGAAATTAAAGGTAAAAATGATATTATATTTACCCAAACATGTGTCCTGATTCTTTTGGATAAGAGTATTTAGACCAAAAAACACATTACGCATAAAATATGATCCTTTTTATCCACTTGGATTATTTTAGTACGTTTATTATTATTTTATTTAAGGAATAGTTAAAATTGCTAAATTCAATTTTTTAACTAAACAATTTTTAATATATGGTTATACATAAGATAAATTGGACTATAAATACTAATTAGAAAGATAAAAATATTTCCTACACCATGGTATTTTATTTATAATTTTTAGACATTAAATTTTTAATTTTATTTCTGACACGATGATGATGTAGTAATTACATTATTAATGAATGGTTAAAATAATTATTATTATAAATATAAAAATAAATGTAAATTGTGATTTTTTTGCATTCCAAGAATTTTATAGGTTAATATGACATGTTATTATTAATCTAATATATTTATTTCTATGTAATCAAGTTTTTTTGACTTTCACAAAAACCGAATACACAATAGCGTCAAAATTGACAAAATTGTGTATTTAAAACAAATACTATATTTTTAAATGATATAATATTCCTAAAAATATAATGTTCGGCCAAAGAACATATATAATGATATATATGTCATTAACGAACCAATTTTGGATATCTTGAAATTTCATAGTACGTATATTAGCCATGTAATATAAAAATACAAGAAGACATAGTAAAAGTTAAAATATTTAACTAAGAATTAAATCTAAAAGATAAGGTTAATATGGTGAAATAAACCTGTATAAAACCTATTGGTTGAGAGGAGTTTGATCGTTCCCCATATTATCTTCTAAATAAATCTATTTGGGGCCATTATAAATCGAATCTAATTTTATAATAAAATAATATTTCAATCTTTTACTAAAGTGACTCTCGCCTCTCTTATAAAAGGGTACTTCCTCTTCTCTCTAAATCACACCTCAAAATCCATTTTGATAAGCCAAACCTAGATCAAATATCCTCCCAACTGCCCTCACGTAAACATAGAGGGATCAATTTTATCATAAAGCCAACCTAAGTGCCATTTTGATCAAATCAACAAGAAGAACCCGAAGAAGATATAATAATTTCATCATCTCTTTCAAAGTTCTTTTCATCTTCCACTTACCCTTTCATTGTTGTTTCCACTATAAAATAACAACTCCAGTACCTTATACATACTTTTATGTTATTATAAATATGGTAAAATAGTATTCATTATTCTATCCCTCCTATTAATGATAAATTCCCCATACATGCGTACGTACGACATACAATTACCACATTGTGGTGTAGTTTGTTATTCCAGACTTCATTATTTGGATGGATATAATAATGTGTATAACTGATGTAAATAATAAATATAACATGTTAATTAATCATTATATATAATATACCATCCAAATACATACGATTTAACCACTAATAGAATAATATTATCGCTAGTGCGTATGTACGGCTTACAGTCTCCACGATGTGAAGAGATTTCGTTCCCCTTCATAACCATTCAAGAATAATTTTTAGTTGATTCTTTAAAATAATGTTTATGAACTTAATATAATTATTTATATTAATAAAATACATCCTATCCATAACAAACATTACTTACATAACAAAATATATTAAGTAAAATGCATCATTTAACACCCAAAATAATGATACTACTGAAATATCATTAACAAAGTAATATTCAAAGATCATATATGATATCATATTTTTGTTTGTAAATATTGTATAATTTAAAAAAAATTATTTCACCATTATACATGAGGTTAACCTACCCTCTACTATGGAAATTTATAAGGTAATGGGTTTTAATCTATCTTATTATTCCCATGAGATTCATGCTATATTTGCACTATTTCATTTTGTGTGGTGTATCTACTTCCCATGATTGTATTATTTGTGTAATATACATAAATTAATGGGTATTTACAACTTCATTGTATGATCCTTCTTTCATGGGATGTATTTTTTGTAAGTTACCTAATCAGCAAGGGAATTTCTAATTTCAATTTTCACAAGTTTGGTTTTACGCAAACTTCATTGATTATTTTACTCCAAGATTATGTGTGAAATAAATATTTATTTATTTATGTAGTTATTTCCACTATCCTTTTGTGGATATAAATTTTATACACATAATCACTCCATTTATAAATTCTCATGTCATCAATATGAACATATAAGAGTAATCTTAACTCAATTTCAATTTATTGAGTTAAAATCCAACTCATTGGCCTTGTTTTTACAAGAATATGTGTGAATGTACTCTGGTTTATTTACCCTGAATATCCAATAATATTGAGATTATTTATAGTTTTCACACATAATTATGTCATTGATTTATCCTTCACACAAGAATATGGTATTTATAAGGTATTTCATCTCAATTTACATTCCATTGAGACTTTTTTTGTAGTTATGTGCCAATTAACTTTTATTTGGGGTATATACTGTACTTTGAAATAATATATCATAAATCCCTTTATTCTCATGATATTGTAAGGTTTTTTATTAACTCAGTTATTTGTATTCAAGCATCTCTCATTTATTTAGGAACTCTATCTAAAATATAATTTTAAAAGTTTTAATGATTTATTCTTCCAAGTCATTCTCTTTAATGTCCATGTTTTAAAGATGGGTTTAAATATTTATTTATATTGACAAGAATGTTTTAAAATTAAAATTCCTTCTAAATGTTTCAAAGTGGTATGGGAAAATTTGATCCAAAAATCTCTTTTAAATGGCTTCTTGATAAATAGTGAGACCTATAAATGTTTTCATGAAAAAAAGTGAAATTTATCTCAAATGGATTTACTGATTATTTTCATCTATGTCAATATACTTTATTATTCTTGATTGTGGTTTATTTATTATAATAAAATATTCCATATTGTATTGAATGAATTATGCTTGACTTTAAATGTGCTATTTTTATACCATTCATGGTTTGTGGTTGAAATATTGACATTTCGTATGCTAGTTTTAGTATAAATGTATAGATTATGTTCCATCCTTTTCATATGAAGAATGCATTGGACATAGTAAGGGACAGGTAGAGCTTGCTATAGATTTTCGATGAATTACTAGGTCTCATGACACCAACTAGTGTCTTGGCACAATGCCTTGAAAAAGTTATTATTTATAGTCTTGGCATGGGGCCTTAACTATGTGGTTATGATGTCTGTTATTATGCATTCTATCATTATGAAATTATTTAATGATATTACGTGTGATTATTTGACTAGTAGAATATCCATGTTAATAAGTAAATGGAATAATCTGATTTATCTTTTACATATTGTGCTGAAGATTACGTTTTAAATGTTTCAGTTTTAGTCATATACATTGCCTTAAATGTTTATGTTTTCTTATTACAGATTCAAATATATTGTTACCCTTACTGAGCATCTGAGCTCACCCCTTTCATTTGTTTTATTTTTTCCAGGATTTGAATAAGTATAATATGAATATCCTGTAGGAATAGGTTATGGTATATTAGTGTGTTAAAAGGAGACACAAGGTTACTATTTTTCCATTTTATAATTTAATGTAATACATATTTATATATCTAGTACTTCCAAGGCTACTAAACTAATCGGTATTTCAAAACTAGATCTCCTAGGATCATATAAATGTTATGTAGTAATACACCAACTCTGGGAAACTAGGTTCAGGTTGTTACAGTTGGAATGAGATGATGTTTAGTAAAAACCTTGGAAACTAAATTTAGAAAAACTCTTTTTTGAAAATGATACCCTAAGATAGAATTTGAGGATTATTATAGAAGAACATTAAAAAATTTTGGTAATGTAAATATTATGTGGGTTTTCCAAGAAATACATCAATGTCTGGATATGAGCAGGTAGAGGCGGCTTTGGCACAGATGTACCTAAGGGTAAAACTCAAAAACACTACTTTGATCTAGAATCGAATGAAAACTGTTGTAAGAAAATGGGAATTTCATTATCCTTGGTTATGACACTCCTAGGGGATTTTCTTAGAATAATTTACATTTTATTTACAAACCAATTTAAATATTTTAATATAAGATGAGAATAAACAACCTTGGTTAATCTGAAGGTGTTTTAGATTGAAAATAAGGTTTCATGATATTATCTAATTTAATTTATGACTATTGTTACTCACAGTATGATTACTAGTTTTAGTCAATGGATAGATTATAAGGAATTCATAGTAACATTGACCATGATGTACAAGGTGTTCATGATGGTGAAAATGAAAAACTAAATGGAATGTTGATAGGCATAAAAGATATCATGTTCATTCCAAAGCAGGTTTCCAAAAATATAATGAAAATTATCTACATTAACCAACTCCCAAAATCAAAAAATAAGATAAATAGAGAGAATTATAAGACCTCCAGCAGTGGAGACCATGGATAAAATAAATCTCAATTTTCATCATGCCGAAAATGTGGAAGGAAACACCTAGGAAAGTGTCTCAATTGAAAAAATAAATTCTTTATGTGTGGGAAATAATGACATAAAATAAATAATTTCCAAGGGAAAATAAATAGTTATATGAAAAAAAAATGATCCTAAGAAACCATTTACAGTCATTTTCTTTAAATTTAGGGGACCTTGGCATTACTTGAGTCAATGCCATATTCTATAGGACAACCACTTAGTTAATGAAGAACCTATGTGGAAATAAATGGATGGAGAAATATTTAAAATTATAAATTCTCTTTGTTGATGGGATTAATTTGGAATAATTCTCTATTTTATGTGTAACACTATAGTATTTTATATGAAAATTCTATTTTAGGAAGAATTATCTTTTCTTTTGTGGATGTATTTATAAAGAACCATTTGAGTTTATATGATCCTTGTATTTGAGGTAATTAAATATTATTTTTTTTTGGATGAAATTTTGAGGCATCAGATAACATTTGTGTTTAAATAATTTTATTGTTATTTTTGAGGAATTTGTCTAATTTTGGGAATGTTATAAAATATACTTTTTGAAAAATTACAACACATAGACCATGTGACAACCCATCGCTTCGGACAAAGATGTTTGAATCGAACCCACAACCAAAGTGTGACAGGGATTAATCCCCTACCACTGGACGACGTGAAGTCCCTGGTTAGTGTGACTAATTATTATTACTTAAATTATTAAATTGAACAGTAATAATATGATTTAGGATATTATTTTTTATCAAATGGATATCCTTAGTGTAGGAAGACTATTTTAGGATTATGTGACAAATGTTTTTTTGGAAGACGCTCGCTCTATTTGGAACACAATATGCCTAATGAAAATAGAATATTATGGAATTTAATTTGAGGAGTGATGATAGATTTTTTTTATTTGGATGAATCTATGTTTTTATAGATATTTAGTTTATTAGTGAAAATGATTAACCTATTATATAAAATATGTGACTTGGTTAATTACACTTCTGTATGAGACTTTAAGAGTAGTTGAGGTTATTATGAGATAAGTGCCAATATTTACTATGAAATACTATGTGATTAAATTATTCTATGTTTTGGGTTTAAATCATAGTTTGGATTATATTAATGTATTTTAAGGTCAATATTTTATTAAATTTTCTTTATAAAACTTTGGGTATTGTTTGTTTAATTTTGGAAATTAAGATTTGTATTTCTTTCTATAAGGGATTATCCATACTGGTGATCATCTAATCTGTAACATCCCAAGAAAATAAAAAATATTACATTTTTATATTTATTAAATATATCTTTTAATTTAAATATTAATTTTATTTTAAGAGGATTCTATATTTAATGACGTACCTGACACGCAACAATGGGTTTCTTTGAAATATAACGTCACACACTAATAACATAATAATATTATTTTAAATGGTAGTTAATTCCTAGACATTTTATTGGATAGAATGAGTAGAACTAACTACAATATTATAATACATGTTTTTTTAAATATTTTTACATTTATCCAATAAAAGTTGGAGGCTTAAAATAAGTAATGATTTTGATTTTAAGCATAAATACTCTAATATTCACTAAAAGATCGATTTACCGCCTTTTAATGGAGAACCCTCATTATATCTATTTTTTGTCACTTTTATATATTCTATTAGATAAAATTAAATTCTTCTTTATAATCGGGAAACCAAAATTTACTTTGGATGCAATTTTGGTATTTTTCTAATAAAGTTCATTTTTAATGAAGAGTACAAATACTGTATTTTAATTCAAAAGTCCCTTTTAATATAATTTATTTATATAGTTATATTACCTTTATAATTGTTTTTAAAGTGTAATTATAATATATTTTTACCATTTAATCTAATTTTGGTCCTTGGGAGTAATTTCATTTTGAAAATGGACATAAACAGGTGTCAATCTTTTGATATTTATTATTTCTTAAAAACACGCTATTTGTTTTAACTGCGGGAATTAATTTTAAATTAATTTCTGCCAATTATGTGTTTTGAATATGGAAAAATTTATTCCATATTTGGAATTCGTAGGTACAAATTGTGTAAATTGGTAACTTTTATTTTATACATTTTAAATATTTTATTTACCATGATAAAAGTGGAAAAGATATAGTAAATAAGGGTAAAAAATAATATTATAAATATATTAAATTACCCTAAAATATGTCATAATCATATTTTCTGATACATATCCGACCATGGGAATCCTTGGGTCGAATTTGGGACCCCATGGAGTAACATGGTAGTAATAATGACATTTTATATTAATTAATTTAAAGTAAAGACAAAAATGACAGAAACAAATATATTTTAGTAAGCAAATTTTTACAGAATTATATAAGATATCATTTCAACTATAAATAATATTTGAAAAGATTAAAATATTTACTACATTATGGTTTTTTTTAATTTTTTTACATCAAAGAAATTAAATTATTTATGACACAGTAATGATGTAATATTTACCTCATTAATAAATGATTTAAATAAATAAGATTATAAATACTAAAACATAATCCAAAACCTATCAAATTTTTATTTGATTAATTTATTTCGACCATGAGTCATCTTAATTTTGATATTAATGAATATTTGACCTTTTTAAACCTAAAATGAGGTAATAATAAAATAAATGTTTCAAACTTTCCTTGAGAGCCCCTCCTCTCCCTTATAAAAAGCCCTCACTTCAAACCCAATTCTCACACTTCTCAAGCCTTTGGCTCATGAAAAATATTCTCAATTATGATACCAATATCCCTATATTCATCCTAGAAGCCTTACCTAAGGCATAAAACACTATAAGAAACCAAGTTGCTTCAAACCAACAGAATTTAGCCGATTTAAATGTAACGTCTTCTCTTAAGTTCTTTTGTTTTATTTTACTTATCCAACCCCTAAACACTTTTTATTACTTTATTTTATAATAAACCAGTATCCTAAATACAATAAGTTTTTTTAAGAGAATTATCCTAACTACACTTACACACACCTCTATCTAATGGGTAATGAACATAATGTTTCTGTGGATTCCAAACTAACGCCTCACAAAACGATGATTGTTCAATTAACTCCTACGACCTCTAATGGTGGCCATTATGATGGAAATGTATTTATATATGATATATATTATGTTTATGTTTTCTTTATTCTTCTGTATTTTTCATTTATAGCATACCTTTATGGTTTCTATCATGAGTAAATGTGATAATTTCATTTTAGGATGTGCGGACTACTGCACCCTCAAACTGATATAACTTGTTAATACCTTATGTGGGATGTATAAAGGTTGGAGTTAATGATACTATATATGATATTATACTGTAATTATAATATAACAATGTATCATTAAGTTTTAATTCCATTAAATATCAAATACAAATGAAAGTAGCGTTCATGCGTACGTGTAGCTTACCGTTTCCAGGAACGGTGCATTTTGTTTCTTATCTCCAAATGTTATGTATTAATATAAATACATGTATATAATGGATATATATGATATATATGATATCTCCATTAGATAATGGATTATTTACTACATGGAAAAATTTTAATTATAATAAGTTCATTTTAACTCAAATTCTAAACATCGACAAAATGTCTGATATGAACTCAAATAATTAACTAATTGTTATTTCAAGGTAATAAATGATATAAAAGTAATAATAAAAATTAAAAAGGTTATAAAGGAAGTATAAATTTACTTAATTTTATTATTCAGTAAGAAAAAGGAACATATGATTCAAGTTGGACATGTGGTAAGGGGTTTCTTATGTCACTTTCAATTCCGTGAGATTTCCATTGTCTGCCACTTATTTACTGCATGTGGTGTATTGAGTACTGCCATTTGATATATATTATCATGATTTTATTTATATTCATGGTATTTTGTGATTCATTTGGTGGTTATTAAATTTTTCTCATATGAATCAATTGATTACAATGTGGTAAGGGTTTTTCATCTCACTTTTTATTCCCATGAGATTCATGCTATATTAGCCACTATTTCCTTTTGTGTGGTGGATATACTGCCCATTATTGTATTATTTGTATAATATAATTTAATTTATGGGTATTTACATATTCATTGTGTGATAATTATTTCATGGGGTGTGCGTTTCGTCAGTTACCAAATCCGTAAGGGAACCTTTCACCCTCCTCTTGTTAAAAGACTTCTTTTTATGTGTCTTTTAATTTACATATTATTATGTTGGGATATGTTATTATATATCCTTATTGATGTAAATTTTATGTCCAAGTGATGAGATATAATTTTCTCTCTCATAAACTTTTTTTCTTAATTTTAAGGTGATGTTGTTAGGCTGTCGAATCTCCGTAAGAAAACTTCTTAACCCAATTTCAATTTTTGGGTTAAACAACTACTTCTTGATTATGTTGTGATATGAATATGTGTGAATATACTATGATTGTTTTACAGTTAATATACACTTATATTGGGTGTATTTATATTTTTCACACAAATTATGTTGTTGATTTATCCTTAATCTAAGGATTCGTTCTTTATAAGGGATTTGGTCTCAATTTACATTTCCATTAAGAATTCATTGCTGATATTCACCAATTCACTCTTATATGGTGTATAAACTGTCCTTGGGAATATTATATCTTGAATACCTTAATTTTTATGATATTATTAAATTCTGATTAAATTTCATTCCTCAATTATTTGTATTCTAGGAACTCTCATTTTTTCCAAAACTCTTTAACTAAAATATCGTTTTAAATGTTTTAAAGGTTTATTCTTCTAAATATTTCAAATTAATGTCCATGTTTAAAAAATGGTTTTAAGGATTTACTCATATGAACATGAATGTTTTGAATTTGAAATTTCTTTCAAAAGCTTCAAAGTTGTATGGAACACTTTGATTAAAAAATCGCTTTATTTAATATTTTAAATGGTTTTGAAAATTGTTTGATAAAAGGTTTGATTTTGTAAATATTTTGAAATTATATATTGTGATTTCAATGATGAAATTTTATCTTCCCATTATGTTTGTTTTACCGGTTATAAATATTTTGTGGCTATTGGGAATTGTTTACATATACTGGTGGTTATGTGATAAACATAGGGTGGGTGAGCCCGAGATAGCTCTCCAATGCATTGGGTAAAGTATAGTATCATGATACATCTTGTGCAATAGGTGTTGACTCATGCTAATTAAAGTACAACAAGGTTTTACTCATGCTTCATGTTCCATGAGGATTTACTCATTCTCTATATGCAATGATTCGCGGGTTATACTAATTCCATGTTAAGTTTCGTTGCCACATTTCCATGTTATGATTATCGTGCTTTATCATGTCTTTATGTTTATGCTTCTATTTTTCTCTATTGATATGCCTATTTTCTAACCTTTATTTTACTCCTCATGTTATTCCATTATTATTATCTTACTGGGCTTTATATCTCACCATTTTCTTATTCTTGTCCTCATGTTATCCCATGTAATGCTAAGTACGATGGAATTTAGTGGTCATGTAAAGGAAGTTTTCAGTAAAGATGTTGTAATTAATGTTTTAAGTTGTTATTTAATGATCTTAAGCCCCAAAGACACTAGACCTCTTTATCTGATATGTTTTATCTAGTGAAGTTTATGTAAAAAATTATGTTTAATTGTGTAATAAAAAATCAGGGTTGTCATATAATCTAGTAATAACCATTTGGTTTTCGTTGATCTATAATGACATGGGAAATATAAATTTCATTCTTTTTGGATTATGTGATTCTCTAAATGTTGATTCTTTTGCTTTAGGTGTGACGAAGTCATCTTGAATACTCATCATTTGGAGAAAATATGAGTTATTGGTAGAAATTTAATAATGTATGTAACTCTACATGAAAAGTAAGTATATCTATTTAATTTCTATGTTGGTCTCATAAATAAATTCCTTAACTTTATGAAATAGAACATAAAACAAAAAATGTTGTCTTTTTAATTTTCCTACTGGGAAACTAATGACCATTTAACCCATCATAAGTTTTTGGTTTTCTTGTTGTTAACTTTCTCCTGATCGTGTTTTCTATCACTCTCCATCAGAACTTGACACATTTTTGACCTTCTGTATCCATGTTTTCCTACATGGAATCATAGTATAGGTTATCCCAGATGACCTTTGTAGTTCTGTTTCTTTCTTTTAAACTGATAGTTTTATGGACTTTTTTCCGAGGTGGTAATTTCAATGAAGTTCCCAAGACCGATTTTAAAATTATGAGGGCGCAATTTCCAAAATGGGGGAAGAATGTAACACCCCAATATTTCACAGTAATTTATTTTCTTCTAAGTAATCTAATATCCTGCGCTACACGCAACACCCTGTTCGAGCGCACCACGAATTACCAAACTAGCCATTCAAAAAATTGTTACCAATAGTATTAAATGAATTTTGAATTTTATATACTCCATATAGTTTTAACATCCATATTATGTGTTTCTTAGACATAATATAAGATCAAATTCAATTTTTCAGATAAAATAATATTTTTTTAAAAATGAAATTTTACATCAACTTAATGGAAAAACCTTTTTAAATCCAATATTTTTAACTTTTATATATTAAAATTGATAAAATGAACTTCTTATTTTAAAGAGGGAAATAAACATTTATTTTGGATAAATTTTTGTGCTTTTCAGATAACATTCATATTTTGATGAATACTGAAAAATACTAAATTTCAATTGAAATTTTTTTTAATCAAAATAATTTATAGTGTTAAATTATACATTTGAATGGTTTTGAAGTATAATTAGATAATATTTTTATCATTTAGTACATATTTGGCCATTTTAAGTAATATACATTTAAATTGGACATAAACACATATCATTCTTTTGATAGTTTTTAATTCTCAAAAACCCGCTTTCTGGTTTTCAAAATGAGAATATATATAGAAGAATTAATTAATTCAACTTATATGTTTTGAATTTATTAAAATAGACATTATTTCTGAGTTATGAATATCAAAATTATCTTTGTGTGAGTTTTTTGGTATTCTTCTAAAAACATTCAATTTTTGATCAATAGTGAAAACACTGCATTATTGTTTAAACCTGACCTTTTATTTAAATAATTATTTTTAATTTAAAATTATTTTAAAGTGAAAATAGATAAATAATACTTATATTATCCCAATTTAATTCATTTAAGTCATTTTATAATAATATTAGATTTATAAAATTTTATTTAACTCTTTACCGTCTTTTACCCACCTCCAAGGCACATTTTCAAATTTGCATATTACATAACTTCACCACTTATGTGAAATGAATTTAAAAAATCTGAGAGACACCACTAAAATTTGTAAGTAAAATTTGGTTCAATAAAATGAAAATAATGTTTTTGTGAATAGTAATTTTTGAATTTTATTTACCATGATTAAAAGTAAATAGGGTAATTAAAGGTAAAATTGATATTAAAACTACCCTAACACAAGTCCTAATTCTGTTATAAAAGTGTATTTGGACCAAAATCATCCTTAGGAACAAAATATGATCCTTTCAATCCACTTGGATTATATTAGGATATTTATTATTATTTTATTTAAATAATAGTAAAAAGTGTTAAATTCAAGATTTAATAACTAAAAAATTGTAATATAGAGTTTTACATAATATAAATTCAACTATAAATATTCATTAGAAAGATAAAGAAATTTCCTACATCATCGTATTTTATTTATAATTTTTAGAAATTAAATAATTACTATTTATTATGACACGCTGATTGTGTAGTAATTACCTTATTAATGAAAGATTAAAATAATTGATATTATAAATGTCAAAATAAATGTAAAATGGGACTTTTGACACATTACACAAATTTTCTAGGTTAATATGACATGTTATGGTTTATTTAAAAAAAAATTGAAGTAATCAAGTTTTTTTGACTTTCAATAAAACAAAAAGCACAATAGTGTCAAAATTGACATAAATTAGTATTTAAAACAAATACTATATTATTAAATGATATAATATTCATAAAAGTATAAGGTTAGGAAAAAAATGATTATATAATGATATATATGTCATTAATGAGGCACATGGGGTTCACTTGTAATTTTGTTGTATGTTTATTAACCATTTAATTTTAAACTACAAGAAGACATGGTAAAAGTTGAACTATTTCATAAGAATTAAATCTAAAAGATAAGGTTAATACTATGAGCTAACCTTGTATAAAACCAGTTGGTTGAAAGGATTTCGACCCATCCCCACCTTATCCTCGAAATAAATCCATTTATACCCATAATAAACCTAAAATAATATTATAATAAAATAATATTTGAATCTTTTTCTAAAGTGACCTCCACAACTCTAATAAAAGGGTACATACCCTTCTCTTAAAATCGCATCTACAAAGCCATTGGGATCGAGAAAAACCTACACAAATATCCTCCCAAACACCCTCAATTGAACCTAAAGTACTTACATTGATCAAAAATCCAACCTAAGGATCCCTTTTTATCTAATCAAAAGGAATCGCCCGAAGAAGAGGTAATGATGTCATCACCTCTTTCAAAGTTTTTTTCTTCCTATACATCAAATTTAATTGTTGTTTTGATGAAAAAATAATAACTCTAATACCTTCAACATACTGTGATGTTATTATAAATATGTTTCCACCATATTCATAATTATTTCCTTCATATGAAAGACAAAGTCAACATATGTTCATATGTACGGCTTACCGTCTCCATGCCGTGGTGTAGTTTGTTATTCAACACGTCATTATTGGGATGGGTACAATAATGAGTATAACAGATGTAAATAAAAAATATAACATATTAATTATTCTGTATATATAATATACCATCCAATTACATAAAATTTCACCACTAATATAATGATATTTTCGCTCTTGCGTATATATGTCTTACCGTCTCCATGACACAATGATATTTCATTCCCCGTCGTAACCATTTAAGAATAATATTCATTTTATGATTAAAAGTAATTTTTAAGAACATAATATCATTCTAGAAATGAATCAAATACATCTTATCCATAACAAACATGACATACATAACAATACATATAAAGGAAAATGAATCAGTTAACACCCAAAAGAATGAAAGTTCTGAAATGTCACTATCAATGAAATATTAGAATATCATATATGATATCATATTTTATGTATATGGTACTTGAATAATTTAATAACAATTATCAATAAATTATAAATTATGTTAAACAACCCTCTACTAAGGAAAAGTAAAAGGAAAGGGATTGTTATCTCACTTTTTATTCCCGTGAGATTCATGCTATATTTCCCACTATTTCCATTTGTGTGGTGTATGTACTACACATGATTGTATTTTTTGTGTAATATAATTTTATTTATGGGAATTTAAAATGTCATTTTGTGATCCTTCTTTCATGAGGTGTATGTTTTGTATGTTGCTTAATCGGTAAGGGGATTTCTGTTTTCAATTTCTTATCGTTGGGTTTTATGCAAGCTTTATAGTTTGTTTTACTCCATGATTATGTGTGAAGTCAATTTTTATTTATTTTTGAAGTAATTTACACTCCCATATTTTTTGATATATTTTTGATACACATAATCACTCCATTGATCAATTCTCATGTCATCGATATGAACTGAATAATATTAATCTTAACTCAATTTCAATTCATTGAGTTAAACATCCAAGTCAGTGGTGTTGTTTTTACAAGAATATATGTGAATTTACACTGATTTATTTCCACTGAACATCAAATAATATTTAGTATATTTATATTTTTCACACAGAATTATGACATTTATTTGTCCTTAACTTAATGTTAAAGTCCTTATAAGGTATTTCACCTTAATTTACATTCCTATGAGACTTCCTTGTTTGTTATGTGCCAATTCACTTTTATATGATGTATATAGTGTTCATGGACATAATATATCATGAATCCATTTATTCTCATGATATTATAATGTTTTAATTACCTCAACAATTTTTTCAAGCATCTCTCATTTGGTTAGGAATTCTAACTAAAATATCATTTCAAATTTTTTAATAATTTATTCTTCAAAAGCTTTTTCATTAATGTACATGTTTTAAAAATGGTTTTTAAGATTTATTTATATGGACATGAATGTTTTAAAATTAAAATTACTTTTAAAATATTCCAAGTGGTATGGGACAATTTTATTCAAAAATATCCATTAACCGGCTTCTTGAAAAATAGTGATACTCTTAAATGTTTTCAAGAAAAAAAGTAAAATTTCTATCAAAGATTTTTACTGATTATTTTCGTATATCTCAATATCCTTAATTATTCTTGATTGATGTTTATTTATTATAATACAATATATCATATTGTATTTAATGAGTTATTTTTGACTATGGATGTTCTATTTTTATACAATTCATGGTATGTGGTTATAATATTGACATTTCGTTTGCTAGTTTGAATATGAATGTTTAGATTATGTTCCAACCTTTTCATATGAGGAATTAATTGGACATAGTATGGGATGGGTTGAGCTCTATATATCCCCTCGATGCATCAGTAGGACTCATGAGACAAACTAGTGTCTTGGCACAAGTCCTTGACAAAATTATTATTTGTAGTCTTGACATAAGGCCTTGACTTTGTGGTTTTGATGTCTGGCATTATGCATTCCATAATTATGAAATTATCTATTGATATTACATGTGATAATTATAATAGTAGAATATCCATGTGCATAAGTAAATGGAATTGTTTGATTTATCTTTTCCATATTGTAAAGAATTTTTTGATTAAAAGACTTGTGTTTTAGTATTATACGTTACCTTAAATATTTATGTTTTCTTATGATAGTTTCCTCTATATTGTTTTCCTTACTGAGAATATGAGATCACCCCTTTTTATGTTTTATTTTTCCCATTATATAAAGAAATATATTAGGATTGACCTTCAGGAATTGGCTAACGGAAATTTGTGTGTTCAAAGGTGGAACAATGTTATAGTTTTTTCATTTCATAATTTAATGTAAAACATATGTTTGTATCTAGTACTTCTAAGGCTACTAAACTAATCGGTAATCTGAGACATGATCTCATGTGATCATTCCAATGTTATGTAATAATTCACCAACTCTGGGTAACTAGGTTCGAGGTGTTACACCAATTAATTTTGGACCAACTAATAAAATATAAAAAATAGATAGTTTTGGGAGTTATTATAACTGCAAAAGGTAGAGTATTTTTTACAACATTTTATGATGGTCCCATTTGTTAGTTCATCACATGTTATATTTAATTCATATTTAAAATAAATTTTTTGATAACATATTTTATACCCTACTTGATACAAATGGTATGACCAATTATAATGAAAAGGCACAGTTGGATCCTTCTCAAACATTCAAGCATCCTAAACATGAATTATTTGAATATGAAAATAAAATAATTTAATGAATCCAAAAGTTACATACACATATTATAAATATATTTGTTTATTATTTATTAAATATATAATATATTTGAGTTTAATATATGGTTGTGTTTTTAATTTTTCTCATTTCATAAAAAATGAACATATTACCACGTTAAATGGTTATGACATCCATGTTTTCATGGAAAGACTATAGCCTTTTCATCATAAAGGGTTGTTGAATTCAAAAATCTGGGATGTGTTTACTGCAATATAACATTTATTCTAAGATATTGGTGTACAAAACATTGATTATGGTTCATTTTGTATGATAAAAATATATTTTTTGAAATTTTATTTAAATTGGTGAAAATATTTTCTTCGACCTTCTTTGAATCAAAGTAACATTTAATATTTAATTTTCCTTACAAAACTAATTTTTGAGGGCCAGTAAAATTTTGATGGATATACCCATTTGAGAGATTTATGAAAAAATGAAAACAAAACTATGTAACAATGCATCGGTTGTAGGGTTACTTGTAGAAGAGTACTTGTAGGATGAAATTTCAAATTTTTACTATTAGTACTTTCATTGGGAACATCCTACAAAACATAAATTCAGGGGTAACAATGAGTCAAATTCTAATTATGTCACATATTGTAAGAGAAATATGGGTAACATAGTTTTTCATAATTATTTAAATGATAGGTATGTTATGTGGTCTATGATGGAACCTTAATTCAATTTTGTAATGATATCTACAATTAATAATTTTTATTGTTTATAGGAAACAAAACATAAATGTAAAATTGATAGTCAGTTGTTTTTTTATAAAAACCCTATATGAAGATCATAAAATTGGTATGTTGTTAATGGATTTTGATTCCATACATGAATATAAGGTGAATCAAAAAATTAAATGAATAGTGGTGTTTTTTTTTGAAAGGATATTATTATAATAAAACCGATGTTGAATTTTATAGTATGTTGGACAAAATAATTGTGTTTTGTCTCTAAGTTCAAATTATGTAAAAATGTTTAAATTATAATGGTTTGATAATTATCGAGGGATGCAAGTTCATCCATGATATGGAGTCATTGACATTAAATATAATAGTTTTCATACCTCAAATGAACCATTTATGTTGGTAAATCATGCACATAAAGTTTATTATGTAAATTAATGTGTTGTTTTGAGATATTTAAATGACTGGTGGAGTGTAATAAAAATAAAATTTCTTGAAAATTAGTCTCTAGAAAATGAAAATGGTTCTATTGAAGTGCAACATTTTAAAAAATTTCATTAAAAATCCCCAAATATTTCTCTTACGAGATGATATATAAATAGTGATGATTAAATCCCCTAGTTAAGTTGCAATGATATTTATAATGTTGATGAAGTAATAATGGATGACGAAAATGAAATTCATATGTAGGCTAATGATACTGAAGAAAATGATAACGACATTTTCATTAAAGAATATGAGGAGAAAGACGATGAATTATGAATTATATTTATGTAACTATAAGTTGTCTATATTTTATATCTGTATTAACAATTATTTATAGGTAAGATTGTTTTCTTCAGATGGATAGACAAGAAAATCTATTTTTTTACATCACTAATACTAGAAATTATTTTTTATTTATATTTATAATTGAATTAACAGTTATGGACATATACTAATACTACATTTTTCATTGTATTTATGAATTATTTATATTTTATATCTATATTAATAGATATTTATAGGTTTTATTATGATATTATGATATTTATTTACAGGTAATAATTACATTTTGGTATTTATTGTTTTTTATATTTGATATTTTTATTAAAAATAATTTATATTTGATATTATTTGTTTTATATAGATGGATATACTCTCGTTCATATATTTAATTATCTCATTGATGTCGAAATTTCGAATGTTGAGACTAATTCATTTGATCTACAGGATTTTTTTATAGAACCACCTATTTGGAGGGGGCTTAGCCTTGCTAGATTGATGATTTTGGAACCTATTCTATTGATATGTTAATGTATTTATTTCGATCCCCATTTATGGAGATATATTAAATTGTTTAATTTATTATTTTATATTAATTTTTTATTTATTTTTGTTAGTAATATTTGGATTATTTTATTATTTGAATGGGTTTTCACATTTATGTATTAAGAAGGACGGTGTGATTATAATAAAGTTTTTTTATATTTCATGGATGTTATGGGATTTGGTTCTAATTTCTATTCAATATCAAATGTTCAACAACGAGATTGTATATTAACAAATAATATATTTTTTTTAAAATTTAACTAATTAGTAACATGTTGTTTTTAGTTGTCTTACAAAATTCATGGTCTCTGGTCCATGATAACATGAGAAATCATATTCATAATGAATGGGATATTTTCATACATGAACATTTTCATAATTTGGTACACAACCTAAGAAAGCAATCCATGGATTAAGCTTTTGATGTTATTTTTGACCATTATTTATTCTCTCAATTACTTGCTATATCTCGCTCATGTATGATATGAATTATTCTTCTACTAAATATTTAGAGACTTTTAGGAGGAGATCATCACTTGGGCATCAGAACTGTGGGATGGAGGAGGTCACACTTAGGGCCAAGAGTCATACATTTGGTATACATCAGTGATATATGGAATGTAATATTATTTATTGTTGTATAAATACTTTAAATTTAAATTTTTTGTAAAATTATATAATCCCCTAGTGACCCCTCTATTTTAAATATTGAATTTTATAATAATATGCACATTGATACTAGTTAATTACATCTTGTTAGTGACAGACAGTGCTATATTGTGGTTAATATTTTTAAAAATTACTAATATTAATTTTAATTTTATTATAATTTATAATTATATATGAATGAAACGTATGAGACTTTGAATTATAATTAACAAGATATTAAATCTAAGAGTAAAGAATAATCCACTTCTAAGTTAGGATTTAATGAGAGGGATTGAATACAGGTGACTGCGTATAGTGTCAAGAAAGATTTGGTGATCGTTATTTTTTAATGACTGTCACCTACTAGTTATTATGGTACATTTTCAATGTCATCATTCATCTTGAAGGGATATCATACATAGTCATCATTGTCATCCACGACACATTATGAGGTGAGTATAAGATCTCAGGTTGAGATAAAAAAACATATGCAAAGATAGAGGGAGGAGGATCATAATCACAAGTTCCATATATATGATTAGATGTTGGAGTATATTCAATGGCTTGTGCATGGAGTAGGTATAGAGTTTCCAACCACATTCCATTTGATTGATCCTCCTCCACATGATACTAGTTGATGCTCATTTGTTTTTATGATTGTTATATAATTTGTTTTGAAAAAAAATTGTGTTTGAAATTCTGAAATAATATTATGTGTATTTTTATTATATTTAATTTTTTTTCTATTTTCACAATTTTTTTAATTTTTTTAATTTTTTTATTATTTTATTTATGCTATATTGATGGATTAATAAATCTATCGTAATTACATTTCTAAATATTTTTTCTAACTAATTTGTGACAGAGTGTATAGTCATTCACAACTAAGATCTTTTGTGAGGTACTATCTTACTTACATTTTTAAGCATTTCCCAGGGATTATTTTCGATGAGAATCATGACCCATTGTAAATAATTTTTTTATGATGAGCCATTTCATATAAGTATATTTGCAACGCTATCAACAAAAATGGTTTATTTTGAATGGAATATCATTGCTAATGAATTTTAGTGAAGGTATTATATTTCAAAAAACACATCACAAAATCCAAAGAACTCTAGTTTTTTATACAATGTTGAGGAAAAATGAATAACATCACTTTGTGGAAATGGTAATCTATATCTATGCAAGATTGTTGTTTCTATTTTTTAATGGATGAAATTAAAGAAGGGTAAAAAATAATTCATTTTTAAAAACCCATAATAATATCATATATATATATATATACAATATATATATTTATTAAATACGTCATTATAAACATCCATTTGTGGGGGTGATAGATTATGAATCATATATTTTTCGTGGAGGTGGTAGTCCACATGTATGTATGTACAATAAATTCATTTCCAATTTGATATAAAAATGATATTAATTGAGTTATGATATAAACATAAAAAAATAACTAGGTATATGGTGGATATTTATTTTATTATACTGGAATTTTTATGAAAAAATTATTGGACATAGAAAAAGAAGTAAAATAAAAATGCTTGATTAAGACAATTACCACCACTTTGAAGAACCTCCATTGGATATCTCAATAAAGACCCTTGGGATGGTCTCTTAAAAATAAAAAACCCAAATAAAGTTTATAATGAAGTTAAAAAAAGTTGTAGAAGGTTTTGGTCGAGATATGTGTCTCAAGATGTGTGAGGAAGAGAGGATAGGTAATGCCCTTTTATAAGAGAGGAGAAGGACATCTCTGGAATTAAATAAAGTATTAAATAAACATAAATTATTTTTCTTCTTCATGTTACTACAAATTGTTATATTTAGAAACTATGATGAGGATAAATCTAAATAATCTCATCTAATACAATTCATAAAATTTTTGGTTTTTTACCCTTATCTATTAGTTTTAACCCTTCATTAACCCTTTTAACAATTACTTCAATGTCGATGTTTTTTACTCATTAGTGGTAATGGATGTTACTATAAAATGAAAAGTGAAAATTAATTGGTAAATTCTTGATATGATCTAACATATCCCATTAACTTGTATAAATATAATATTTTAATGAATTCTAAATAATTTAATAAAATATTATTTAATATAATATACCATTAAAGTCATTCTCTAGACTACTCACATAATTTAACATTAATGAAAATAATATAGAAATGGAATTAGAATAAAAGCTCAAAAAAATAAAAATTATTTTATATTTTTATAAAAAATTATAGAAACATATTAATTCATCCAAATTGTATTACTTGTAATATTTGTAAAATTGTTTATTTGATTTTTTATTACATCCAGAAGGACAATGTTAGAATTGTGTAAAACTTTACGGAAAATATTTATTCCCTAAAAATAAATATATATTAACATGATAAAAAAAGTTCATTCATATTTAAAATAAACATTTATAACTGAGTATAACCTATTTTTATCCCTATGAAAAAATATTTAATAAATTAAAATAAAGAGAGTGATGATTTGTATTTTTTCCCTTACTTAAAATAATATTGACGTAATTATTAAAGAAAAATGGAACCATATTTCTGTATATTAGAATTATGGATGACTATGTCTGAAATAAAATCATAAAATAGAAATAATTTGAGTGTTAGAGATATTTTTCAATCCTTTAACCATAATTGTCTTACCCTTACCAAGGTGAAAAATATATACCACAGTTAGTATTCCTATTTACAAAAAATAAAGTAGAAATTTTTACCAAATTTAGAAAATATGATTCAAAATATATAGTCTATTTTATAAAATTCAATCCATATAATTATAATAAGTTTATTTTAAAATAAACCCAGAAAATGTGATATAAACAGTTTTCTAGGAAAAAACATTTTTAAGAATAAAAATGCTTTTCTTCCAAAATTTTAAAAAAGTTTGATTATAGTGAAATTAATTAGATTATTTTTAATAAAATTTAAATAATTAAATATTTAAATAAATTAAAAATAAAATGGAACTTTTAATAACTTGAATGGAAAAAATAGAATTTTCTATAAAATAGTTATTTTTTCACTATTCGCAAAAAATTATTTTTTTCTTAAAATTCTAAAAATATCACCCTCAGATAATTTTTATATACTGATTTTAAAAATTATATCATTTACATAAAATAAAATTTCTAAAATATGTATAAATTAATTAAAATATATTCTTTCAAATAGAAATAAAACAATTTTTTAAGAAAAGGTATTTTTGAAGCATGAAATGAATTTACTAAAAATTGAGTGTGAATTTTCTAAACATTAATATATACATTTCTATAGAGTAAGAACATTATAAATATATTTCATATTGTGGTTACTCATTTTCATACTAGATAATTCAACAACTTGGTTATAACAATCATATTTAATTAATAATATTTCTATAATATTTTACAATTTTCATAAATCGTGGTGTTGTTTGATAAAAAGGTTATCAATATAATTATCATTTAAAACTAAATTTTCGTGGTGTTATAATCCCCTTAATATTTAGTGTGATTCTTATGGGGTTTTGGTGGATTCTATGAAGGTTGGTCTTTTTTCTCTTGGTTTCATTCATTCCCCTTACTCTAATCACTTGTTCATCCATTTATTTCTCATCCATCTAACCATAATGACCATATTGGTTTGAATCTAGGTTTTATTTCAGGTTTTAATAAATTTCATGGATGTTTTGTCCAATGATGACCCCCCATAATTTCTCCTTGTGATATCTTGTAATGTTGGTGACATTTTATTAGATGTGAGGTTTGTGTCTCTAAATATCTAAACTTTTCATATGGAATTCCTTGGTTATTAATTTTTCCTTTAGTTTTTATTGACATATTTTTCATGGAAAAATTTCCGTTCGGATGTTATTAATTTATTATGTTGGTCTTGTCTTCTGTAGACAAAAATATTGTTTTTTTCCTATAGTAATAATTTTTATTTCAACAAATTGATTGATAAAATTCCTTTATTAAAAATCTAATTTTAAAATTTAATTTTAAAGATGATTTGAAAGAGGATTTTTTTAATGTTATTTCTTAAGCATGGGTCTTATTTTGTATATGATGAATGTGTTTATGGGTGTACAGTGGATACCTTTTGTGTCTAATTTATATAATGGTTGTTACCCTTTCTTTAAGTATGATCTAGCTCGTGATCATTTCTAGTGACCTTTAGAGGCCCTAGTCAGAATACTTATTTAGGTTTACATAGGTCAGCATGTGCCCCAGGAGTGATTTTTAGACACCTAGAGCACATTGGTTAGAGATTCCTCAAGTGGAACATTTTTTTTGAGATTGTTATGATGTTCCATTATTTCATTTCCATGTTTTTTGGTTTTGTCACTTCCTTATCTCTTAATTTCATCAGTTATACTTATTATATTATTTACCATGTTAGTTACCATCACGTACTATTTTATGAAACAATCAATGATTCAAAAAATAACTATTAAAATGATTATTAAATCATTATTTTAAAACTATAATTAATGGTTTTTACTAAAAAAATATTGGTGTATAGATTCACAGTGTTATCCTTATAGGATTTTCTTTGTAGCCCACATATTCTATTAGGTGTATAAGGACATAGCTCTATCTAGATAAATGAAAGGCGATAGAGTAACATATCATAGTAGGGCTCCTTGATGAATATTTTTCTTCTATGGTTTGGGTTTGTGGTTCCCAAAGGACATTTGTAGATAGTTTGTTTTAAATTTTATGAATATCCATGTTTTGGTATTTTGGGATCCAGTTTTTGTGCTGGATAACTTATCTTCGGATACACTTTTCTGTCATTGTTATTTATGTAAAATTGGGTTTATTTTATTTATTTTTATTATTATCACTATTTTTGGATTAGGGTTGGGACTAGTTATTCTCTATTGACATGTTTTATATTATTTTATAAATATATTTTATTTCATGGATGTCCAACCAATGGATGGGATATACTAGATTCCAAGATGGAATCCTCAGTAATTGTTACCTGATTCTAAGGTAGAAATCATTCCCATGGTACATCATTGGTATTAAAGTTCTTTTTGGAAGCCAAGGGTCATTGAGAATGTTCCTCAAGCCTTGTGGAAAGAAAACCTAGGTAATGTGGAAGTTAACCTAGTTTTTATTATTATATAACAGATTCAGATCCAATCTTTCTATTTATGAAAGTGTTTGTTGTTTGAAGTAGGACTATCAAGAATCAACTGAGGGTGTGGGGGAGTGCCTTGCAATATCATCTTCACATAAGACCATGTGTTACTTGGTATCGATGGGGTCGTATGTCAATTGAATTTTCTAATGAATTATATAATGGTTTTTTATATGGTGTATTACTATTTTATGTTTATTTTTTGATTCCCTGAGTTTATTTTCATAATATTCTTCAAATAAATTATGTGTTGATTTTATTTTAGTGTATTATGTTTTTAAAACATTACTCCTAGATTGGCCTCTAGAAATGAGGGAGGGATCTATGTGGAATAATCCATCATCCAATCCTATGATAGAATCCTAAATTATTTAATCGGTAATCAATGCCATATAGTCTATCATGTAAGGTGTTGAATCAAAGAATTTTTGGATTATGGATCATTCCCAGAGCATATGAAAAATAATCTACCTACATTTAAGGATGACTGGGACCCTTGATGGTTTAAATAATAGTTGTAAAATATTGAGCATATCATTGAATTTCTCTAGACATCTGAGATGTCAAAGGTGGGCTTTATAGCCTATGTTCTATAAGGAATGAGTCGAAGGTGGAAGGACTCAGTATTGTGGGCTAAGCATCATGAAGATATTACATGGTATATTTTAGAAAATATTCTTCACCAAAAAATATATTTTGTGATTTTGAGATTTGAAAAGTGAAAAGATTTCATGACCTCAGATCAAGGGGACCAATCTATGATGGAGTACTCTACTTGGATTTCCAAAATGGTTTATCTTTCACCTAATATCCTTAAAAATGACTATTTGATGGTATATTGTATAGATATGGGACTGAATCCATAATTCCATCCCATTATTACCATTATATAGTTTTATACCAATGATAATGTGGTGGATAAGGAATCCATTATCAATGTAGATATATAAGGGATGACTAGTATGAGTTGTTCATTTATTATTATTGGTGGGAGATAAAGTCCCCCTTTGGGAGAAAAGATAAGGTGTGGGGAACCACAATGAGGTAGTATCTAGTGTATGAAATATCCTTTTGACTATATCCTAGTGACATCAACATGTTGGAATCCATTTTTGGGTTATTAGTGTGAAAAGATAGGAAATACCAATAAATATTTCTAGGAAGCTTTGAGGACATTTCACGAGTTTTGATTTCTAGGATGTCTTCAACAATATTAAAAGTAATATTCATATGGTATTAATGTGGTTTCCACTTATACTAAGGTTTCTAAAGTGCAACTAGATACAAATAATAGGGTTGGATCTCATTCCTAATGAAAGGGTATTCTCATTCCACCAAAAACACTAGAGAGGTCCTGGGTCTGGGTTTTTATATATGATGGATCATGATTCAAAGAATTAATAGGTGGGGACAATGACCATTATAGGTGCAATGTTTATTTATTTTTATATGGATTTATGAATACATTTACATCATTTCATTATATTCATTTATCTATTTTAATCTTTTTTATTTTTTGGGACTCTAATTTTTTTTGATATTGTATGTTATAGATCTCTACACTCCATTAGGAATGAGGACAGGGTAATGTTTCAAGTAATCTATGTTATACATTATCATGGTTGATGTTACGTTTGTTTGGGAATTTCTATTTATCTGTATGTTCATATTTAACCTTATCATTGTCCTGGATTGGATAGTGAGTGTTAAATATTAGATTGAATACTACCACTAAACGGTTTGTTATCTATCTTCTATAGGGAACACACACATGTGATCTTGGGTTAGTGGGATTCGTGGTCTTGTAGAGAATGTCTAATTATTACAGTGGTTCTACGACTATCTTATCAGTTCTCGAAGCTAATTTTTGATGTTTTTAAATGGGGCTCAATTGAATAGTTTCTATTGGAGTTAGATAGGTACCTCGAGGTCTTTCCTCATTTTTTTTTGGGTTACCACCACTAATGGATGTAAAGTTCACTATTGAACTACTCAATAGGATGGTCCCAATATCTTATCTATCTAGTTGAATGTCCCTTGATGAGTTAAAGGAGTTAAAAATCAAATTAGAAGACCTCAGGATAAATGGATTCAATCACACATGTTAATATCCATGTTCATGACCAGTGCTATTTGAAAATAGATAAGATGAGAGACATATTCTTGGTATTGACTACTATAAGATCAAACCAGTGAAATTGAATAATTAGTATATGATATCTCAAATAAATAAATCAATAAAATAATCCCATTTTATTATAATTTTAGAGTCAATAAATGAGTAATAACATGGAAACCATTATGTAAAATAAGTCATTCAGCTTTAGGGTGTGTGATTAGTAATCATTTTAGAACATGACCCATGCTTTACCTATCATTTTTGGATCTAGTAAAATTGATTTTGAGTTATAACGTGAAATTAATCATGTCATTATATCCATGGAAAAATGGACATACAAAGCGGGAAATGTAGATTTTAGAGGATATTCTCTAATCTTGTGTCATTGACTTTGGTGGATCATAAAAGGAGAACTTATTCTTGGATGATATTTTGTATAATAATATATACCAATACTCTATAAAGATGTCCTATTTCAAATCCAGGAATGGATGGCCATTCCAGTCCCCTCTTTGTTGGTATGAGTTGGATGTGTGTTCACTATTAGGAATTAGTATTACTCAGGAGATAATGATAAGGGTCCATCTGATCCATGAAAGATTGGATAAGGCTTATATTTTCTATAAATCATATGATGACCATCATCTTTATCCATTATACTTTGATGTGTATTTCCTAAAGTCTCTCCTTAACTAGTTCACCATCATTTTGGGAATACAAGATAATCTGACATTTCTCTATGTATGGCCTTTGGAGATTAAAGAGAATATCAGGAACATAGAATATTGGTTGGTCTTTCATGAACTAATGAACATTATTTAAAATACATTCCATTTTTTCAAATAAATATGTACCCTCCAAACCCATATCACATGGTGGAATGAGAGTGTTTGGATTTTTTATGCCGACACATATGTGCCTATGTAGCATGTTCATAATTTCGACTATCAGATTATGGTCTTGTGGGGAAATTTTAATCCTATAGCCTATTCTCTATGGAATCATACATGGAATATCCATGAGACTTGGGAGTATAAAAACATTAAAAGAGATAAATAACCTTAAATTTTTTGTAGAATCTGCGTCTTAAGGATGTTTTGGGGGGAAGAAAGTAACATGGTGGGGAGAATTGTGACACTCATGAAATCACTGGTAGGTATTTTATTTTATTTTTATTTTTAACCGATGTTTTTTTAGATTTTCTTAGAGTTCATAATTGAAATATTTAAAGCTAATGGAAATCATCCCAATTGAATGGTTATTGCATGATCAATAGTAATAGTGCTCCAAACCGTGTGGATGGGGTTGAGGTCTTATAGAGCCATTTCATACCGACTCCACATGGTTATCAAAACCATGCTAGATTGTCTAGAAATTTTTGTGGACTACGATAATGGGGACGAATGGACCACACAACTGGTGCATGGTTTGAAAAACTGTGTGGAAAAACCATGTGTAAATTACATTTTTTATCATAAATTTACTTACTTTCCCTATAAATGTATAACCCTCAAGCTGATCACGCCCCTCCCCACTCAACCAGGTACTCCTCCCAACTGAAGGACTACTCCCCCATATATTTAAGTGTGATTCCTCTTTGTTTTTGGAGGATTCCTTCATGGATAGTCTCTTTTCTCTTGATTTCTTCCCTTCCTTTCCATATAATCTTTTTTTCATCCATTCTTTCCTCATGCCTCTAACATTAATGACCATAAAGGTCCAAAAATAGGGTATAGTTTTGGGTATTGATAAATGTATTTTATTTTTAGGTAGGGGTGGATCCCTCTTTATCTCTTCTTGTGTTATCTGGTGAAGGTGGTAGTGTTTCATTATTTTTTAGGTAGGTTTCAGAACATATCCTCAATTATCAGAAATATTTCTTTATTTCAAGAGTTTCCCTTTGGTTTTTATTGATCATTTATAATTTTAATGATTTTTAGGGTTTTTTTACTTTTTTATTATAGTTATTATCATGGGTTGATATAATCGGGTTTTCCTTTGTATGTACATTTAGAAATAAATTTTATGCATACAAATGTTTTAATAAAATTTCTTTAAGGAAACACTTGATTTATAATGAAATTTCAAAGAGACTCTAATAGGGGTTTTTTTCGAAACATTATTTCACGACCACAATATTTATTAGAAGTATGATGAATATGTTTTTGGGTTAATATGGGAGACCTTTGGTTTGGGGGTTATAGGATGACATTCTCCCTATCCATAGGCATGAGTTAGCTGGGGATTATTCTAGGAGACCCCAAGAGGCCCCTGTTGGATTTATATTTTATATTCATATAGGTTGTCTAATGTTTAATGAGTGATTCCTACTTACCTAGAGCTAATAGGTCGAAGCTCCAACTTCTGGAAAATTGTCTTTAATCATTTTATTACATGCCTTTATTTTATGCCCATATGTTTTTTGATTTTCATTACTTGGTTATATCCAGTTTCCTACATTATAATTATGGTTTTTTTTACCATTTCACATACCTTCATGAATCATTTTATAAAAAACCAATGTATTTGAAAAATTACTCTGAAATAAATTATTTTCAAAATGTTTTTTTTTAAATAGAATTAGTGGACTTCATTCTGAAAAGTAATATGTATATTCATTATTGTATCCTACATGGATTTTCCCCACACCATATATATTCCATTAGACATATGAAGACATGGTTCAATATAAAAAAAGGAAAAGAAAGGGAGATACATCTCTTACCAAGTCTCCTTGATACATATGTCATCTTCCATGGTGCAGGTTACTAGTGGACAAGTGACACTTTGATATAGGATTTTTAGAATTTGGGTATCCTCCATGTTTTGGTATTTTATGATTTTTTTATAAAATAAATTAGTCTGGGATGTACTTGACTCTCATGTTTATTTTTGTCATGTTGGGTTAACCTACTTTATTTAAATTTGGTCCTCTTTAATGGTTTATGGTTATGATATCTTTTCATATAATCTATTTGAATGGTTTATATTGTTTTAACTCTTTATTTAATGGTATTTTTCAACCTATAGATAGCTTATACCAGATTCTCAATTAAAATCCTAGTCATTTTTTAAATGATTTTTAGGTTTAAATCAATCCCATAGTTCATTATTTGTACCCTTATGATTGTCTCCATCCCAGGGTGATCGGGACTATGCCACAATTATTTAGTAATGTCAACTTAGGTCACATTAAAGGTTGACCCAGATTGGTTCATTACACTCCAACATTGAATCATGGTTATTAGATACCAGGTGTACATCACAAATATTTATGGAGAAACAGAGACTTTGAGATAAGAGGTAATTAATAAAGGGTGATTTAAATATTTGTCTTTTTAATTTATTAAGATTTGTTGTATTAGAATTCCAAACTTATGAACTAATTCTACCAAATTGATTAATACTATAATTTGACTACTATTATTATGTTCCTCCAATAATTTTTTTCATTTTGTAATCTTATTGGAACATGTTGGGATTCTCATTCACTATAAAAAGAAAGAGTTTTTTATAAATTTAAATGGTTGGATTTATTTAATTTTTAATATAATAATTAGTTCTTAAATTCATAATTTGGATAAAGCATTGTATAACATTTAGTATAAGAATATCAGGGTTGATTCAAATCTCACCTACCTTTGACATTATCATCTTAGACATATAGATGAGAAACCCATCCAAAGACATCATAAATATGGATTAATTGAATCATTTTATTATAATGAATTTGAAAATTGTGAATCAATTTAATTAGGATAGATAACCAAATAACCTTTTAATAGAAAAGGTGAAAGGGATAGTGGACTATTGTATCTTATACATAGTGATGTATGTGGACCAATGAATACTCTACATAGTGGCTGTTTTATATACTTTATTACCTTCACCATTGACATTAGTCAGTATGAATATTTTTTATGATGAGAAATATGTATGAAAAATTGTAATGTTCAAAGAGTTTTAAAATGAAGTAGATTATCCATTGGGAAAAAAGTATAAAGATAAATCAATTACATCAGGGAGGTGAATACATAAGCTATAAACTCATTGATCATCTAATGTATTGTACAACTATTTCATAACTCACTCATTCTAAATCATTGTAATGGAATGGTGTGTTTGAGAGGAGAAATCATATCATGTTAGGGATTGTTCGATCAATAATGAGAAAATGTGACCTTCTTATACAATTCTTGTTTTTTGGTCATGAAGAGGATTCATTCATAATAACCCATGTTCCATTTAAATAATTTTTAATGAAAACATATAATATATGTAATGTGAAATGTACAATTATGTTAAACCCTTGAAGAATTTTGGTGTGGGTTTGTTGAAAATATAAGTTTAGTTTGGTAGAATTATGGAAGTATTTATACTCTAGGATATGGTAAGTGATGATTTCCTTGATTTTTGTAAGGATAAGATATAGTTTTAAAACCACATGTAAAGGTAATATATGTCCTTATGCACTATACAAAGGTAAGATTGTATTTGCAGTAACTAAATAGAGGTAATTTGATAGTTTCATAACGGTAGCACGTAATTTCAAAAGGATTTGTAAAGGTGGTTTTTTGATTACATAAGAGATGTTATGATCTTCCACTACTCACATAAGGGTAGTTCCCTGGTCATGTAGGGGAAATGTGTGGATATAAACTCATGTATGTGTAGAATAGGTCTTTTATTAACCATTTAAGACTAAATTATATTTGTGTAAAGGTATTGTAGAGTTTCCATATATCATGTAATGCTATGAAGTTTTGGTTATAATTTAGTGGAACTCACTATGATTCATCATAGTTATGCTGAGTTATTTGGAGTTTTAATAGACCACATAGATATAACTTCAATAATAAGTGATGGTTGAAATGGATTTAGGGTATTGGATTCACCACAAGTAATAATTCACCTTGCAGGAGTCTTGAATTTTAACAATAGAGATGATGGTTACACTATAAGGGTAAGGGAATATATTTTTGGTGTTCCCCCATTTGAGATATTTGTATGATATAGATAAGTGTGTTATTTGGTATAAATATTTTGGTTTTATAGAATTAGAAGACAAAACACTATTGAGGTATTGGTTACACCATAGTTCCCATGTGTGAATACATGAGTAGATTTCATGGGAGACCCTAACTATGATCAAACTCTTGAAAATGTGTGTTTATTCATAAATGGAGCTTTAAATGCATGATATGAAGTGTTTTATGATCGAGTGTTATAAAGGATTAATGTTTGGATATCATGAATGTGGTTCTATGAAAATATTGTATTCCATATTTATGGATAAGGAAATACATGTTGAAGAGATGGATATATTTTTCAGAATGTATATATTTTAGATATATCCATGAAGATATAACTTGAGATACATCTAGAATTTAGGAATAATTTATTACTCTTAAAATTGATGTTACAACATCTGTGATAATGAAGAATTACTAAATAAGAAGAGGAGTTCACTGATGTCCAGTGAAAAATGGGATTCGATAATTCTTCATGAAATGGAAAAAGTCGATTCTATAGAATCTCATGGAAAGAATATGCTCAAGGTTATATTCAAAATAGACTTGTGAAGGAGAATCTGGGGATTCAAGGGAGTCTATTTGAAAATATATGAATCCACATCAATTAGGTGACATTTTTCTTAGCAGGTGAATTAATCACGTTTTCTATTAGAAGTAGTGTGTAAAAATTATAGTTGTGAGGGATGTGATCTCTAGGAGATAGTGAATCTACTCCAATCCTTCTTAGGGTAGTGGTCCTTTCTCGGAGTGACCTATCCTAAAACAATAATAAGTGAGCCTTGGATATATTTACCTATCATAAAGTAACAGATAATGAGCTCTGTAAGGAGTTATCTAGAACACATAAAAAAGTAGTGAGCTTAGTGATTTTAGAGAACCCACACAATAATGGTATCATGCTCCATGTACATGTATTTTGTGGTGAACTTATTAAAAACCCATGTGTTCTTGGGATTGTTTCCTTTAATTTTCAGGAATCATCATCAAATAAAATTAGTAAAGATAATACAATGTAAATTTAATATATAATTTATGGTCATGTAAAAGTTAATCTGATCAATAAGAGAAAATCCAGGAGACCCTTATACTTAAGAGGCCCAGATCTGTTGGGGTGGTAAGAGATTGAAAAGTATCCATATTCTAAATCAACATACCCTTATTAAGGAACCTAATCCACTATAATAACTAATAATTGGTATCAAAGATTAGTTTTCTTCATTTTATTTATTTTATCTAGTTTTATCCTCCATATTTTGAATTTTAATATTAGACCAAACCATATATTGTGGTGTGACATGGAAAAAGGAATAACTCCAAAAAGAAGCACAGAATAGGTGGAATCCATTAATGTGTAACTATTTTTTTGGAAGAGTGAAATTCAGTAGTAGGAGAATAAAAATATGGATAAGTGATTTTTGAAAATTCATATTTTGAATCTACTCACTCATTAAATGATGTTTTAGGTATGAGTTGGGATGCTGATCAACCTAGTGATATTGAGACCAATAATGATGAGGTAATCCAAAGAAGAATAATATGGGAAAATTACCATTTATTTAAACAAGTTTTCTAGTAATTAAATGAAGTATGTTTTAACATTAAAAAGGAAAATAAGTCACTATAAATTAATTTTAAAATACAATAAAACAAGGTAGAAAAAAATTAGAGTATTAAATAAAATATTTTTGGTGTAACAACTTGCATCAGGGACAAAAATATTTCTCAATCAGAAGAGTTATATATGATATCAACAAATCATGAAAAGATCAAATAATATTTGAAATAAAATTTTACCAACTGAAATGAGTTTCAAAATATAAAGTAAGTGATGGATGAGTTGGATAGACATGTAGATAGTGTGTTTACAAAGATCATAAGTCTGTCACAGGAAAAGGTTTTCTCAAAAAAAATTATTTCTCAAATGATATATAAAATGATTGAGTATGATAACATGTTGGATAATAATAAACAAGATTTGGATGCGTAGATGTCTATTGGTATGATTCTTAGTGAATAATTTAGTTTTTACATGAATCACGGAGCATGAAGATCTAATGGTTATAAGAAGAATTAGTTTCATCTATGAACTAGTTAGATTATAATTATTAAAATAATCTAAAGAATGATTTATATTTTATATCTGATCACCCATAGATAGATGATGATGAAGAAAATAAGAATTATTTCATATTATAGGAGAAAAATTAAAATATTCTCATTTCACATAGGTTATACATCATGCGTAATACTGTTTTATTCTATGAAGGGACACCACCAAGGAATAAGAATAACAGACCTATAAATATTCTCAGGAATGGGGATTGTTATGAAGGTGTCAAAAATAAACTTACAAGGGGCACAACAATATGTAAAAAGAACCATATGAGGAATAAATAAAGACAATGTAACATGTGTTACATCTATGGGATGAATGGACACACCTTTAGATTTTGTATTGAGGAATTAGGATATATCAAATGTTGTGAAGCTAGTGGAAAACCTAAAATACTAAGTCACCTTGCATAGAAAATGATATATGTGTGTTATCCTATTACTTTTCTAACCATGTACAAAGTGGATGTTTTGGAATGTATTTTTCATATTTTAAAAGAATATTTAATGATTAATTCAAGTGGAAAAGTGTTACTTGAAAAAGAGTTTTCAATTATTATATAAAGAAGATGTATTTTTTGAAACCGAGATTGAGAAAAGCTCTAAAACAATCTATAAACCTAATAAATCCTAGGGATATAAGACAATGTCTTGTAAATAAGAAAATAAATCACATAATTATTTAATCAAGAAGTCCCATAAGAAATGTACATCCCAAAGAATGGAAATTATTGAAAATATTGATATTGATTTAATGGATAATTAAAGCAGTAAGAAGGTTCAGAGAAAGAAAAATATTTTAATTTTGGGAAAACAATATATTTTTTATAAAGGTACTAAAGAAAGGTCATATTTTGTAATAGATAATAAACCCAAATATTTTTAAATGTGGTTCGATTCCATCAAACCAAGATTAAATCAAAAGACGGATTCTAAAGAGAAAGGAAACAGAAAAAGGGTGGTCTATAGTGACTCACCAAAATCAGGAACTTAAAGAAGTTCAATGTACACATCTCCCCATTTGATTTAAATGATATAACTTGTTTGAAAAGGTGTAGGACTCAAGGATAGACACAATATATGGGTATTTTTTCTAAAAAAACACATGAAATGAAGATGATATATGACATGGATTTAATCTAGAAATTCTTTGAAAAAAATGATGGTTGAAACCATTTATGTTCAATTTGGTGTCAAGACTTAAAAAACCTTAAAGTATGGAATTGCCTTTACAAATTTAATAATAAAATGATTTATAAAAATTCAATTTATTAAATAAAAATAAATTTGAATTGATGTTATTATCTATGAAAAAACTGACCAAAAATAAGGTTTTACAGGTCATAGGGTTAGTGGAATAAATCTAATAAGACAAGAGAATTTGTTGTTGATGAATAAAGGATAAATCCAGAGTATAAATAATGATAATATTACATGACTTATCAGTTGTGTCATTTTTAATGTTATTAACTATTTCTAAAAAATGATCTTCTCAATAAATGATGTCCTGAAAAATATAAATCATTTTAAATACGCAATGCTAAAATTAAGGTTGAATTGCAATTTATGATAAAAATGATATATCATAAGTAAAATTTTCCCACTAAAGGATAGGATCATATTAGTGTCAAGGAAATATCTGTGGGATTCCAAATTTTTTCAACATTTTTGTGATTTCATGTACTCTTAAGATGAGACACACCTTGAAAAATCAAATAGAAAACATGGGAAAATGAAACATTGAAAGTCCAATCTATATTTCATGGAAAAATAATGTCATTATCTTTTTGGTTTTTTTGATGTAATAACATCTATTATAAATGTTATTTCATTCACTATTTTTTATTTAATTTTTATGTGCTAATATATTTATTATGAGTTTGGATAAATTGATGTGTTGAGAAATGGGAATGAATAAAATTCTGTGAATTTATTGGATCTAGTTAGCTATATGGACAGCCTTAATTGTGTTATCTAAGGCTATTTATTAATACATCGAGCACAAACTCAATAGGCTTAGTGAATTGGATGATATATCAACTTCTAAGTGGTGATTTTTTCACTCGATTTATTATGAAAGAGACGCAGCTATTTTTTTAAAATTGGATTCAAGAACATGATATGTTAAAGTTTTTGGATTTTTAATTTCAACTAGAATATTATTTTTAGTTAGTGTTAAGATAGATATATAAATAATTTATTAACACATGGTGGGATCTTTCTTGCATAAAAGGATATTTTCCTATGTAATTTAAAAGTCAAGGGGGAGTGTAATCATATGGACTATCCCCTTGTACATTATTGACAATAAGGGTGAGAAATGAAAATAGTGATTGGTTCACTTGGTTTCATGGTGATATTATCAAGAGGATATTTGATATTTTTAACTAAATCCATGGTGGAGTTTATTCAACCTAAAATTATTTTTAATTTTTTATCTATCAAGTATATTTTTGGAAAATATGTGTTTATTTAGGTGAAATTATAGAATTGTATATACATAAGGATTTGGTAGGTGATGATTTACAAAAGTTGAATAAGGGTAAGATATGGATTTTAAACCCTTTATAATGGTATGAAATGTAAATATGAATTTCATAAAAGAAAGATGAAATTTAAAATATACACATAAGTGTAATATAATAGTTTAATAATGGTAACCCATGGGTTTTAAATAATACATAGAGTTCGTATGTTTCTCATGTAAGACTACACTTGGGATTCCATAACTCATGTAAGGTTAGTTTCCTACTCACGAAAGGTTAATCCATGTATACCATCTTGTGTCATGGTAGATTGGGTATTCTGCTACCTGTATATGGGTAAAATGATTCCAATGTAACAGTATTCCCATGTTTCCATAGATCACGTATGGGTAAGAAATTGAGGCTATGTTCTATTAGAACTTTATATGACATGGCCATAAGTAGTTGTGCTCCTAAGAGTTTCAACACAGCATAGAGACATGGTTTTCACCATAGGTGATTTTTGAAATCGATCCATGGTCTTTCATACCCAATAAGAAATAATCCATGTCATGGGAGTTTGTAATTTTCACTGTGGATCTAGTGGTTATTCTACAATGGTAAGTGGAGACTGTTTTTGTTGTTATATAAATTGAGAGAAGTATATGACATAGAGAGGTAAGCCATTTTGTAGTAAAGGTTTTTTTGTGGACTTGGAAAATAATGCACATTAGAGGTAATGGTTATGACATATCAACCCTAAATAATTTCAACAGAATATTTAATCGGAGTCCCTAACTATCATTAAATGCATGATAGTGTTTGGTTATTCATAAATGGATGGACAACTGCATGAGATAGAGGTTTTTAGAATTATGGTTAATAAAAGATTAATGGTTGAAGATGATGATCATGGTGTTATGAAAATATTATTTTTCAAATTTAAATATATATAAATACATGGTCTATAGATTGATAAATTCTTGGGATGTTATTTATTTCCAATATATCCATGCAGTTACAACCCAAGTCATGTGAATAATTTGATGGTCATTTATGACAGTTATGGAATTTACAACACATTTTATAATTACTATATAATATTAGAGTATCTCAATCATATTAGAGATATAATGGAAGTAAATAAAAGATATAAGGGATTTTCGTTGAGAGATATGAAAAAATATCAAAGAGACTCTGTACCATTTGAAACATCTACATAAGTAATGATAGAGAATTATATTGATATATCTGAATTAGTGAAGAAGAATATTTTTTTCACTGAAAAAAAATTAAGGTGAAAGTTAAGAGTTTTATATCTAGAAAAGTGAATCCATTCCATTATTATTTTGAATGGGTGTTAAAGGATTATTTTGGATAGAATAATACTTGAAATATATTGAAGGATTTTGAAATGAATAAGGCAAGGAGTTCATTGATGTCTAGTGACGAAATAGATTCCATAATTATTATATAAATAATGAAAGTAAATTCCATGACCTCTCATGGAAAGAATATGATTTAGGTTATATTCCAATAGAATTGTGAAGTAGCAACTGAAGATTTAAAGGAACCCATATGACAACTCATACATATACATTAATAGGGAGACATTGTTATTAGCCCAGGATCCAATAATGTTTTTCCATTGAAGTAGTTTAGAGACACAAACTTATCATACATTAATATTACATATTAATTTATGAATATTCATTAAATAACCTAACGATCCATTCAAAAAACTTTTAGGTCCAATGCTTTTGGAAATTTGGACACATAATATTCTAATTTTGTGAAAGTTCTTCAACATCTCCCACAGAGATCATCTCACATGGTACTCCTCATAGGCATGTCCTACCTAAACCTTTCATTGTAACTAGGGGATGGAAAACATAAGAAAGGGTGATATCATATGATTAGTAAGGGTTATAAAGGGATATAAATAATCATAACATGAGTATCAAGGTATGAGAATATAATAATAACATTTTAAAAACATACCAAATAAATAAAATATCATAATCTTGAGTCATGGAATAAATTTTTGAAGTTTATAATACATGAATCATAGGAAAAATAAATATTGTGGGAAATGAAGAAATAAAATTGGAATACGACATAGAATTATAGCATACAGATAAGCATAGATACTAATTTCCATTGTAGTCAAGCCATATTTTTAAAACATATCAAGGCACTTCATAGGAAGATACACCTCCTGGATGGGACACACTATCATCCCTAGTGGAATCCTTTTCCTCATATTGGAATGGGTTCAGTCCTTAAACCCTTATAGTTGTCGTGTTTCACTCCAAACACTATCATAACCGACAAAGACCCTTACTAAACTGGGTTCACTCTCCATTCGATTCTGGTCTATATTAATATATTTATATATTTACCCAATAAATTAGATGGAGATATAGGTCCCACTTATATTTTTTTATAACACAATCACCAACCTTAGTTATAGTATAACCAATGTCCTTGGTTAAAACGTAACGAGAACCACATAATTAAAATCATACATTTTTATTTCACAAGATTATAAAACATTCATTATATTCAATCCCATGAAAATAAATGGGATTTATAAATATTTCATTATAACATAACCTATAGAAAATAGATAGGTTTCATAATCATTTCATTATTTAATAAAATCCTAATTAACCCATGGGAAAAGAAGCGATTTTCATAAGAATTTTATCATGGTATAAACTATGGAAGATAAATGACTTCGTAAACTTCTTATCACCATAAACACTAAACATTCATAGAAAGAATAATAATGGTATCCTTTAATAATATCCATGATAATTCAAAAGTAACAAAAAATTATGTCATTATATATGGAAAATGATTTTAAATATTACTTGGGACATTTATTAAGGAAAATTGCCTTTACACATTAAAAAACACAATTATTAAAAACTTAAAACATTTTCAAAATCCTTTTATTTGGAAATAACCTTTTTAACTTATAAAGGAATATTTAAAAATCATTTAAACCCGTTCTTGAAGAAATCATACTATCAGCATTGAAAAAAAATTAAAACATAAGAAGTATTTAAAAACATTATATTTAAAAAACCATATAAATGGGTCTTAAAAAAATGATATTTTGTTATATTAGTGAATTATGTTCATTCAATACATGTTAAAATGAATATTCCTTTCACATTATCATGAATTTTTTGGAAAAAGACATGAATATTCCTTTCAAAAAAAATTTAAAAAGTAAAAAATGGTAAATAAATTATTTTATAATATTTTTTAGAATAGTAAAAATATTATTGATAACATTTTTAGAATATATGTTTTTGGAAGAAAAATGGTTTTCGATCGAAGTGATAAATAAAGATAATTTTTCATAAAAACATTTTATAAATTATTTTAAGTATCAAATATTTTAAAAATGATACTATTACTTTAGAATATCATGAATAACATGAGTATAGTAACATACATAAATTTATTTAGATATGGAAAATAATATATCATTATTGTAAGTATAATCACAAACAATCTCGATAATTAATGAGATTGTAAAAACCAACTTCTACCAATTAAGTATCTTTGAATCATAATACCCATGAAAGAAAAAGATTAAATAAAACTTATAATATCATTAAAATAAGTATATTCCTGATTTAAAATTTTAATAGGTAATTATATACACCTCGTAAAATAATATAGTTGTATAATGCTACATGTGTCTCAAAAAAGGAAATTTCATAGAGAAATATCTTACCGCTTTGGTATCTTTGAAACTATAAACCCCTTGAAATGGATCTCCAAAATTGATATTTAAATTAAAATAAATTTAAATATAAGAATAATATAATAAATTTATGGTAGATATACACTATACAACAAAAACAAGTTTTGAATATAGCATATATCTTATAGAAATAAAAGTGAGATGCGAAAACCCTTAACGTAAGTCTTAACATCTTTCATACACATTAAAAACTCCTTTCTACTAAATATATGTTTCTTATGAATATATTACATAACCATAAATATATATCATTATATGCATGATTTAATTATTTCTTTTTATTACTTTTTTATTTAAACTCCCATGTTAAAATCAAATTTCTAGTAATAACCGCTTGTTTTTTTGTGTATGTTTTGATTGGTTATTTTTTGTCCTATTACATATATCATGATTCCATAAGCTATAGAATAATAATAATGAAATAATTATAATATTTATTCATCAATTATACTTTTAATATCAATCATGAAATATAGTTATGAGAAATAAAGTATGATGTGATCCTAGAGATGGTAGGTCATACGTATGCCCAAGAAAGGTTTCCATTTTCCACTGAACATATTGAAAATGATTTAACAAATTTATTATCATTAAATAAAGATACTAATATCATAAATAACATATTATTTAATTAAATATACTTATTCATATCATCCATGTGGTGTGGTGAGTAAAATAGAGTCACACTAATTTGTGAAGGCAGTAGGCCACACGTACACAAACGACATTATCAACTTTAACTGAGTGAAAAGATAAGGAAAAAATAATATATTATCCATTTATTATAATAAAAAGGTTATAATTATGTAATTTACATAATATATATTCATTAACTTAAACCTAATTATATACCATTTAAAATATTAGTGAAAACGAATCGCATCGCTTCATGTCGTGGTAGTCCGCCATACACGCAAGTGACGTTATCGTATCGCTTTTGTAAGGTATAGTAAAAAAAAGGTTTATATGATAAATTGAATCCAGAGGTATAATAATTATATAAATATTACATGTATATATATATATACTTTATGACCATCATAATACACAAATGTGATTGGTGGTAGTGGAATAAAGAATGGCATTAGTTCATGAGGCGGTAGTCCGCCGTACAAATAAATTACGATTTCATAACCCATTTGATGGATATGGAAATTATTGTGGTTCATTCCATTAAAATAAAAAATATATTACTATATATATTATAATTAGGTGGTTATATCATCATGGAATAATAATAATTGAAGGAGTTAGAGGAAGAAAGGAAATAAAAATGTCTCTTTTTGAAGGTTAACTCTTCTCCAGGTATCCTCCTTAGGAGGGAATCAAATACCTTCCTAGGTTGGATTTATATCCAAAATAATTATTATAGTATGGGAGGATAATTTTTTGTAATTTATTTGGGTAGGTATTATTTATGAAACTATAACATCTTGATAGGGGATGGGTGAATGAGGGTGTCAAATTTTTCTTCCCATGATACAGATCTTGTCCCCATGTTTGTAGGAACATGATTAATATTTGTGATAGAATAAAATAATTAAAGAGACACCCAAATGATGAAAAATAATCATGATTTGAAATTTTTACTTTTTTTCTCCACTAGGATAGTCAATGTATCATCTGATTATAGTGTATCATTCTTACTTGAATCCACTAAGTTTCACTCATTATTGTGGAGTATAATTGTTCGTACATGAAAACTCTATGCCATGAAGTATGTAATTTCACCTATAATTGAAATTTCAAATTATAATTTCATGTGATTTTTAAATTGTTCCCCTAATCTGTGCCTACATCCACTAAATATAATATCACCCACATAAAGAATCACCGTAAATTGATCTTCATGTGAATTCTTCATATAAAGATTGTGCTCAACATATAATATTTTAATTTTTTGATTCTTCATATAAGCATCCATCTGATAATACCACGCTTTTGGTTCCTTATTTGGACCATAGATATACTTATTTTATATAAAAACCTCTGATTCATCATTTTTAATCATAAATCCCAATGTTTTTTAATATATTCACCTTCTTTAATATCCACATTTAAGAATATCGTTTTAACATTGATCTAATAAACATTGTGCCCTCCTTGAATCACCATGTATAACAATGGACTAATTGGACTAGTTGATATACCAGAGAAATATTTTCTTTAGCATCAATACCGTAAATCTATACATATTCTTTACACACTACGAAATCATTTGTTCATGATCATGTTTCCAAAATCATCAAATTTTCTTTTGAAGATCTACTTTGTTCTTATCAAATTGTAATTTTCTGGTCTCTCTAAAAGAACTCATGTCCAGTTTTTATCAATTAGACCTAGTAATTCATTCATTTCCTTAACCCATTATACATTCTTCACTATTTATTTAAATGAGGTTGGTCATTTAGATGATAAGAGGGGAAAATGTGCATCATTCTTCATTATTCTCCTCTGTCTAGGAAAATTCCAATCCCAAATGATATGGGGTTGATCAGCTTTTCTCTTATATTTCTTCTATTAGGTTCTAATGTAGTTTCTACAAAAAATGGTTTCCTCTACTAATTTATCTTTTTAATAATCATCATTTTGAGTTCCCTAAATGTTTTTAAACCCATCGACAATTTTTGAATTTGAATCTTTCGCATGGCCAATTTCTTATTCATCATCAATCATATCAACATATGATATCCTAATGTTTTTATGGTTTTATACTCAATGATATTAAAATAATTTCTCTCAAAAATATTTTAAAGATGATTATTATAGAATTTGTAGCATTTAATGTTCATTGAATATCCAAGTAACATTCTTTCATCAGTAGCATCATCATACCATTAATTATTTCATTCCTTTTTTTGTATGAAAATTTCACGTACAAAAACATGAATATAATTCAAATAGGGATTCCTTCCTGGCCATATATCATATAGTATACTTTTCTATCCTATAAATATCCATTTTTATTTTGATTATACCCCTAAACTTGAAAGACATCCTTCAAGTAATGATAAGAAATGTCACTCTCAATCATCATAGTTTTGTCCATAATTTTTACTTATCGGTTTTTTTGTTCAATAAACCCATTTTATTATGGTGATCTAACTAAGGAAACTTCATTCTTGATCCCATGATTATCTGGGTATTTTTAAAATTTAATGGATGTGTACACTGTTCCAATGTCATATTGTAAAATCATGATTTTGCGGCATATTTCATTCTTAACTCTTTGAAGATAATTATTTATTCAGTCAATCACTTGTTTTTTTAATGGCATTAAAATCACGAATTCCGTTGTATTATAATCATAAATAAAAATAATTTAGTACCTCTATCCTTATTTCCCATTTACATTTATTTGACCACACACATCTATGTGGATGAAATCAAGTAGATTTAATTCTCTTTTGTTCTTAAGTCGATAAGAATTATGAACCATCTTCTTATGCATGAAAGCATCACATTTATTTTCTCGATCACTATTTAAATTAGGAATATTAACAATATCCTTTTCCTTTGATATGTTCTCTATGCTCCATTGATTAATATGGACCACCCTTCTGTGCCACAAGTTTTTTTCCTCTTCAATTTATATAGAGAAACTATTTACTTTGCTGTCAACCTGGTATAAATTTCTATGAATATTGTGGCCTTTAATAATATAATTACATGTTTTTACTTTTAGTATTCAACCCTTATAATTAAATTTCACTACCTTTAATGAGTCACAAATTGGACTCACAATAAAGATATTGTGGTTAAAACCTTCCACGTAGAGAAATTTCTTGCTCATTAGCTCATCATTTTCTAATTCTGTATTTTCACTATATTTGATCTTTAAAGAACCATCAATGTTAAATATCTCTATTTTATAAACCATTTTCTTATCATTTTTCAAAAAAATATACATTTCATTTCATGTGGTATGAGAATACACTTTTAAGAATCTAGGTGCTGCTATTATTTGCAGCTTTGAGAGTTATTTCTACAAGGTTGGCTTTATCAATCTACTTATTTTCCTTTTATGAGATACTAGACTGAGTGGAGGAAAATGATGACCTCCCCAATCAATTTTTAACATTAACTAGTTCTTCATAATAACACCCTTCTTCTAAATAAGAAAACCTATTTTCATTGGTAATTCTTCTGGGTTGACTGGTATTGACATGCCTCAGAGTTATATAGTTAATAATCCCCCTTTTCCATTACAAGTAATGAAAATACTTATGAAAAAAGTTATAAAAGTGAAAAAATAACCATATAAATAATTTGAATGATATAGTTTGATTCCCCTTTGATGACTTCCATGTACGTCCCCATTCAGATAGCTCCTTTTCATTTCACAGTTAGAATTATTATGGCCTAAAAAGCCATAGAATTGGCATTTTATAAGAATAAATACCTTCTCACTTATATCTCTCCACATTTACACTTATTTTGTATGGGTATTTGACTTGTTATCTTCTTTGGATACTTATGGAGAATTTACATCTCTCTTCTTTTTTTGTTTCAAATTTGTTATTGTTAGAACATTGGGTGCCTTTATGACATGACCAACTTTTTTATTCCCTTTACATTTTCTCATCCTATTTCCAATCTTTTATGTTTCTAAATAACATCTAATTACATGATTTACATAAATGAAGTTACTCAATCATTCAAGGATTTCTCTACCCCCTAAAACCCACATTTAGCTCTTTCCAAAATTTCTGCATCTGAAAATCCTCCAAACAATAATTCCTTATTTGTTTCAATTTATTTTGATTCATTTTTACATTTACTCTTTAAAGTAAATAATCATTTTTCAAGGACCTAAAATATCTTAGCCTTTTCTGCTAGTCTTGATGTATGGTCATTAAAGAGTTTTTCTTATTATTAAATCTTGAGTTTAAATTCCACAACATCTTTCTAGTTTTCAATAGTTTCCCCATTTTCTTCAATCTATTTTTGTAGTTGATAAATATTTTTTTCAAGATAATCCAAATACTCTGATGAATCTTTCTTTAAAGCTCCTATATATCTATTTTCCGTTATTTAAATTTCAAGCTCATCTAGAGCACCCTCAAGCTCTAAATTGTGATCTTCAATAACATTTGATTGTTTATCATTATATTTTGATGGTTTTACTTTTTCAACTTTAGCCATCATGGGTTCTTCAAATTTATATTTAAACTCCCATTCTATATCCTCTAAAAAGTCATTATTATCCTTTTTCTCTTTAAAAATAAAGCACTTTATCTTTACATTATTTCCTGATTTTTAATTCTTCATTTTCCATGAATCTCATTTGAGACCTCTTCTTGACTTCAACTTCACTTTATACATCATCAAAACTCATTGATGTCCAAGAAACAATGTTTCCTACTTTACCAAACCCAAAAATCCAACGGAATCTTGCATTCAAATATCCTTTTTTCTCCCTTGAATTTATTTTAAAAAAAACTTCATATTCCTCCTCATCTATAACTCTATAACCCTCATGTTTTCTAACGGATTAGAATGTAATTTCATTGGCTTCATGATTTTCAGTGTCATCTAGTTTGAAACTCATTTCATTATCCTCTAGACAACTTAGGAAATCATCAAGATAACGATAAGAAAAATATATTTCCTCACGGAATGAAACATTTAGATTGTATAGAGGTGGGATCCTTCTTATTTTTTTCTTCACAATTTCAATATCCTTAATTTATTTATAAATTCCTGGAATAGCAGTAAAAAATTCTGTTATTAAATTAAAGAAACTATCTGTGTTTTCATCTAGATGCATTTTTATATCATAAAAATTCTTTTTAGTGACTTGAACATTGGTCGTTGTTACTTTATTATCACCATCATATATATTTTCCAGTTTCTCCCATGTGGACTTGGGTGTAGTGAAGCTCATCGTATTCAAATAGATTTGATTATATAATTCTTCTGTAAGATCATTTTGAGATTTGGCATTAGTATCTAGCATTTTCATTTGTATTTTATCATATAAAGTCTTATAACATAAATGAAATGAATCCCAGGAGCTATGTCATATAGAACATACATCATAGGAGATCACATATGATATCTCATTTTATTCATACAAATTTGAATGTCACGTTCATAAAAAAAATTAGAACTCCTCTAACATTCACTGAATTCTCTATAAAAACAGAGGAAGGAATTAACACCAATACCCTATTCACTATGATACAACTTTTAGGACCCTTTAACACCCTAATAGTGGAAGTCTGGATTAGGGTTTCAACTCTTCTCTTTTAATGAGATGGATACTTTCCACTTATTGGAAGGAACCTGTTAAAGCTATCAGATGGAATCATGCAATTAGCAAACACCTAGATGGAAAAAAAGGAATCACAACATGGTAGCTTTAATTGGTTCACAAATAAGTGATAGTACAAGGAGAATACACTGATTGTGTTTTAGTTATACCCAAATCCACTACTCTTCACTAGTTATAGTAGAGTACAACATTTTAGACATGGGAACTCTGTACCAAGTACTCTACCATTATAAGACATTTAGGCATGGCACACTGCCTCCCTTGGATCACTAATGTTGAATCCTTATTTTTGATTAACTTTGGTGAATTATTAATTAGTTAATAAACATATATTTTATTTCAATAGATTGGTAATTTAAATCTTCTTCCATGATTAGTACAAGAATCTACTTGCATCATAGTCCTAAATTGATACAATTGGAAGCACTTTTCACATAAACTGTATGTTCAAAATAATTGTTTGGGAAGATCATATCCTATACAAAACCCCACTCTTATTTCAAATATACTTTATAAATCATGAACCCATAACCTTTAATGATTCTCTCAGCCTCTGTGGTACTCCCATCCTTTGCGAATCCTTCATAAAATGTGAATCTTCTAGCCTTCTTGAAACCCCCTTTTCTATAATTCCTTAAGTTCAATAAATTCACAACCATAACTTTCACGAATCATAATTTCAGAAATAGTTAATTGTATTAACTTCACGAAGATACTTGATGATATTAGAGTGTTTCACTCTTTTTCTAAATTCTTTTCATGCTCAAATGATGTGTTTGGATTCCTATTTATTGACTTTGACTTTCACAATGATTTCAAGCACACAATAACCTTTTTGTGAACCTTTAAATTCATGGTTGAGAAGATCCTAGTCAACACAAATCTCTAGTGAATTTTTAACCATTCAAAAAGATTATTATATTCATGTATATTTACCATCACCCCTTCACACATTCGCGAACCTTCAAACATTCATGACACCATATGCATTTGTGATGCTCCAATATTCACGAAATCGGTGAATTTACCATATTTTTATGATTAAATCCTAGAAATCCACATTTCTTAAAGCATTTCCCTTTCTCTAGATTTAAGTTCCATAAAATTGGTAAACACTGGGAAATGATGACACCTTCAACATTTAGGCCATCTATACAAAAAAATCATTGTCCATACAAACCCCCCAATCAAACCTTCTGTGGATTGAAAAAAAACACTCTATTTATAGATATGAAAAATCTTTGTTCAAATAGATTTTATAAACCAAAGGGGTTTTATGGTTTGAAGAGAATAGGAGAAGGGGTGTCCTTTTATAAGTTAGGTGAGTGCCACACATGTAATTTTAAAATAGAAAAAGGTGTGCCCTTGTATTTATCATGAAAAAATGATAAAAATAGATCAAATTAGAAGATTAGACATGTTATGATCTAAATATTATTATAAAATAGATTTTAGATATGTTTATATGTCATTTTCACCCTTATCTTTTTAGTTTAATCACCAGTAAACCTATTTTTACCTTAATTGTGGTAAATAATTTTTACAAGTTTACTATTTATTTTGGAAAAATATTATGTTGAAACTATTAGATAATATAAATTATGATTATTTAAAAGATGAATTACATTTTTTTCAATGTCCATTCACATAAGTGGAAATTTTTAGTTTAAAATTAATCCCATAAACACAATGAGAAAGTGGGTTTTTAAAGAGAAAATGGTCAAAATTTAAAAACATTTTTATATAAAAGTTCAAGATAAAAAAGATTAAATTAAACTAAATTGGATTAATAGATATATAATTTATATAATTTTAATTAAAACGTTTAAAAATATAATTTTTATCTATAGATAATTTAAACGAAAAGGCATTTTTCATTTAAAATTTAGTATTTTCAATATTCATCGAAAAATGAAACTTCTCAGAAAAAACTAAAAAATAAACTGAAAGATAATTTTGACATGATGATTTCAAAAACTAATTTTATTTTAAAAATTTAATTTAAAATAATTTTAATTATATTATATTATCTTAAGTGCATAAATGGTGACAAAATTTATTTTTAGAAAGATATTGTTTTTAATCATAAAATTAGATTTATTTTTAACTTTTTTTAAGAAAAACACAAAACATGGTTGTTAATCCGTAAAGTGAATATAATATATATATCATTAAAATAATTCACCGATTTTTTTTATTTATTATGTTAAACATTTTTTTTGATATAAAAATAATGTTTCATAAAAATATTTCTTTAATTTTAAAATAGATATTATTTTCATTTCTAATTATTTGGTCACAAAAGATTTGATTTTATATACATGTTTAAGACATATATTTTCAAAATTTAGTTAATCTTATTCTTACCCACCATTCTAACAACTAGGTAATTACTATCATATTAAATAATAATATTTTAAAAGTATGTCATGTTTTGTTAAACTCGGCATCACATGTAACACAAGCTAAACTCACTGTTGTGTATAATACAATCCAAAAATAGTGTTGTTTGTTACTCAAGACAAACTCAATTTTTTTTTGAAACATAAAATATTGAAAATATTAAATATATTTGAAAAAATATATTTCATAAAATCTTGGGGTGTTACATTCTACCCCATTAAAATAAATTTCACTCCCAAAATTCATCACATTGGGACCAACAATGGAGGATACTTATAACCCCATACATATTCACATTCCCATGTAGATTTCCTCAATCAGGTGGTTTGACCAAAAAAACATTGACTCATTAAGTGGTCTTGTTTCATAGAACATTCTCTACTCAATCCATATTATCTGCAAGTTGTTCCTTATAAGAAATATATTGATCTAGTTGTATGACTTATAAGTTGAGAACATGTGACGGATCGGGTATGTAGTTCCTTATTATAGATACATGGAACACATCATGGTCCTATTATAGGTTCAATGTAAGTACAAATATATTATCTTTAGTCCAAATATCATCAATAATTTCCAAGGGTTCGATATACATATGTATTAGTTATCCCTTCTTTTCTCAAAGGAGAAGTTCGTAGAAATACATTCTCACAAACATCAAATTCTAGATCGCATTAATGATTATAAACATAATGTTTTTATCAAGTTTGTGTTTTCCTTATATGATTTTGAATGAAACTAGCCTTATCATCTATCTAATTTTCTATAATAAGTCCCAATATCTTCCTTTTGCAACTTAATTTCTATAAGTTGTTGTTCTAGACTTTTCCCATCGATGGATTCTATTGGAGTAGTCTAAATGATCTAGAAAAAAGAAATTTTTATAATAAAAATCTACTATATGAAGGTTTTTTTACTATTCACATTTAACGTCCCTATGAAATGATCAAATCATATCCTTTATGGTTTAGATTTTACTCTTAGTATGACCATATATCAAAAGAGGATATGTAGTGCTGAAACTCAACTCTATATCAAGATCTTGCTGAAGTATTAACCAAAATATTGAGGTAAACCTTGGATATTAATTAGTTAAAATTGAATTTTATACTCCATACATCCTTAAAATTTCTTTAATTCATATTCTACAAAGCTAATATAGATAGAAATATTCTCTAATGGAAATTAAGTGTGCTAATTTTATAAGGTGATCGAATATAACCCATAATTACCTCAACATCAAATATATGATAATACCTAATGTGTACTAAAAACATTAGTAATATTTCCTCAAAGTTAAAGGTTTTCCTCATTAAATATATTTGTTAATACACAAATATAAAACCTCCCAATCTGTTTTTTAGTATTTTCAAAAGCCACATTAAGGTTGAGTGGTAACCTCATAGCCAAGTAGTGATTCAAGTCAAAGAAAAAATTTGTATATAAAACAATTCATAATTCAGAATTACAAATTAAAACATCGGGGATGTGTATTAAATAAATCAGTCCTCGATCCAAGATTTTTTCATCTCGACATTGTTTTCAGCCATCAACCCTCAAATTATATCGTCACCAGAATCTGACAGGCTGGAAGAACCGTTGATCACCCTAAACCCCGAGAATATGAAATCCAACAACCATTCATGACCAATGACCTAAAGAACAATGACTCACAAATATGTAACTTTCAACACTATTTTGCGAGAATAATGGTGAACCATCACTAAATCATGATTTCCAAAGATAAAATTGTAAAATCACCATCTTATTCATCAACTGTAACTACAACATACCAAAATTTAACACAATTATTAGATGTTTCATGATTCTAAAAAACCAAATACCATAGAAAAATTATTATACAACCTAATCCATAAATCCCAATACATATATATTTTAATCCTTACACTTCAATTATTCATAATTTATCCAATATTCCATGGTATATAAGTTAATTTTTGGGTTAGGGAATTATGTTGGATAATTCCCACGGTCCCCACACATAGTACATTGAACTTCAAGACAATTTATCACTTTATGACCTTCTTATCCACACAAATAACATCTTCCCCTGCACTTGATATATTATTTTAGTTTATTCTTCTCACCTTCATGACATGTAGGAATATGAATCTTCTTTCCTATGTGGTCATTAACACACAAAACATCTTAAAATTTCATGTTCCTCATATTCAGAACATTATGAATCTCACCGAAGATCATGTTATTTATTATATATCATGATACATGGTTTTTCATAATCCCAATGTATATCCCTCTAATAATCATCCAATTTTTCTTCTCATATTCACTTAATTGTACATCAAAGTCATTATTAACATGATTTTTTTTGGTACTATGCATTGACAAAGTCCAAAAATAATTTTGCGAGAAACTATAATCATAGTAGGAAGACTACATAATCAAGGAAAATCACTTATACGATGTCTAAATCCTAACACATTCTTTTTAAATCTTTCACATATTAGGTATAACCTAGGTTATTCATAGTTATTTTCTATTTAAATCTTTCATTATGGTTAACAAAGAGTTTGGGAACTTCCAAAGCATATCCCCTAGGAGTTTCAAAATAGTTGTGCAGTAAGCCTCATTATCATGCACCAGGTGATGATTGAGTCCACCTCAATGCACCCTTTTGGAGTTATTACCCATAGGTATTTCTATTCCAGAGTCACATCCACTTGTAGTATCTAGATAGGCTTTTAATTTCTTGGAAACCACTCACTCTATCCTTTAATAAAATTCTAGGAAAATTTCTTATCCTCTTACTCGTCTATATACATAACCTTTTGGATTTCACTATAGTTTTCTCATCCTAGTTTCTAACAGATAACTACAACATACTCTGATACCGACTATAGTAACCCAAACTTCACATAAAACAATATTACATCATAATATATTTATATTCATTACATTGTATAATGATCCATGATATATACATTTGGACCAATTACTTTGGAAAATTGAACTCATAATATTCTAATTTGGTGAAATATATTCAACAAATCCCACCCATATTGTGTCACATAGTCCTATTTTTAATGAACTACATAACACCTTATTCATAACATAGGGAAAGGAAGTATAATAAATGATGAGCTCTAATGCTCAGTAAGGGTTACAAGGGAGATATATAAGCATAACAAGATCCTCAAGGTAAGATAATATGAGAATTAAATTTGAAAACCATACCCTGCCAATAAAAGACCATAATTTTGATTCCTGAAATAATTATTGGCAGATTATATTACATGAATCATAAGGAATATAAAGAACATGATCCTTGAGATCATTACGTAGGTATATGACATATAATTGTGGCATACACATAACCATAGAAAATCATTTCCATATTTTTCATGGAAAATTTCCAAAACTTATCAGGGTATATCATAAGAGGATACACCTCCTAGGTAAGACACACCAACATCTACTGTGGAATCCCATTCCTTAATTTAAAATGGGTTCACTCCCCAAACAAATATAGCAGTCAAGGTTCACTCCCAAGGCCATCATATCAAACAAATTATCTTACATAACTTGGTTCCCTCCCTATTTTAGTCCTATTTATCTCATAAGATATATATATTTACCCAATTATTTTTATGGAGATATAGGTCCCACCTATATTGGGTTATAACGTAACCACCGTCATTGGTTATAAATTAACCACATTCCTTGTTTATAATGCAACGACCATCACCTAATGAAAATCATACATATGTGTTCAACAAGATCATAAAATATTAACCATATTAGAACCTGTGAAAATAAATGTGTTACATAAATATTTCTTCATAATAATAACTTTTGGAAAAGAAACAGGTTTCATAATCATTTCATCAAATCATAGTGACTGGAAAAAAGAATTGGTTTCCACAATAATTTTATAATGGTATAACCTATGGAATTGAAATGAGTTTCACAAAAAACTTTTCATTTTAAATATAAAACATTTATAGGAATAATAAAAATTATATCCTTGAATTGTATACCCATACATTCATAATTAACATCAAAGGATGTAATATTATATTGAAAATGATTTTCAAATATTATTTGGGATATTTCATGAAGAAAATGTCCTTTATACTTTGAGAAAAACAATTTATTAAAACATAAAACATTTTTAAAATACTTTTCTTTTAAAATAACCTTTTAATCTTATAATAGAATATTTAAAAAACATTTAAAATGTTTGTTAAGAAAATTTTTTTTCATCTTTGAAAAAACCTTCTTTTTACACAAAAAATATTTAAAATGGTTTTATTTTAAAATAACATTGAAATATTATAAAGTAAGATTCAATGAAATGATTTTCCATGATGTTAGAGAATTACGTTCATGCCATACTTGTTAAAATGAATATTCATTACCACATAAATTGATTAGAAAAAAAACATGAATATTACTTTCAAAAAAATTTGTAAAAATTAATACTTTGTAAGAATTTCTGTAATTAATTGATTCGATATTACTTGAAAATATCATGAATAACATTAGGATAACAAAATTCATGATTTTCTTGAGATATGGATCATAATATTACCTTATTGAAATCATAATAAAAAACAATCCCAATAACATTGATTTGTAGTACCCATGAAAGAATAATAATAAAAAACATATAATTTCATTAAAATAATTATATTTATGATAATAAATTTAATATGGTAAGTATATACACCTAGTAAAATAAGATATGTGTATAATGTTTCATATGTCTCAAAGAAGGAAAATTGAGACAAAAAGCGTTTACCACTTTGGTAACTTGGATACCGTAAACCCCATGAAATGGAGATCCTAAAATGTATATTTCAATCCCCAAAAATTTAAGGATAATAATAATACAATAAATTCATGGGTATTATATATACCAAAAAAATAAACGGGTAATATATTATATATCACATAGAAATAAAAGTGAGATGAGAAAACCCATACAGTAAGTCTCGACTTCCTTCATACACATTTGAACATAATATATAATAAATATAATATTATTATAAATATATTAATGAAACATAACTATATATTTCATTACATATATTATTTAGTTATGTCCTTTTATTAGCTGGTTATTAAAAATTCCATGATAAAATCACATTTTTTGTAATAATTGATTTGTTTTTCGTGTATGTTTTGTTCATTATTTTCAGTCCTCTTCGAAAGATCATGGTTAAATAATATCTATAATAATAATCCTGAAATAATTATAATATTTTTACATAAATTATACTTTTAATACTAATCATTAAATATGGTTTTGAGAAATGATGTATGTTACGATCTTTGAGATGGTAGGTTGTACATACGCACGAGCAACATCTTCATTTTTCAATGATAATTATAGAAAGGAGGTAATTAATATATAATATTTATTGACATATAATAATATCATAAATTAAATATTATTTCTTTAATTATACTTATATATATTATCCATGTGGTGTGATGATGAAAAATTAGCCACATCACTTCATCACGGCAGTAGTCCACACGTACATAAATGATGGTATAATATTTCATTGAGTGAAAACGTAAGGAATAAAATGATACATTATAATTTAATAATTATCAATATATCAGAATTATTTAATTTATATCATATATATTAATTAAATTAATCCATATTATCTTCAATTAAATTTGTTATTGAAAATGAATCACATAACTTCGTGACAAGGTAGTCTACCATACAAATAAGTGACGTTATTGTATCCCCTATAGAATGGAAAGTAAAAAAAGATAAATGTGATATAATGAATAAATATATATATTAATGTTATAAATACAATATATATACTTTATATTCATCATCATACTCAACCATGATAGGTGGTAATTGAAAAATGAAAGACATCAGTTCATGAGGCGATAGTCTGTCGTACACAAGAGAGATGATTTCATAACCCATTTGATGGAAATGGAGATGTTTGTAGTCCATAACCTTAATATGAAAAAAATATTATTAAATTAAATTTACATTGGTTATTATATCGGTGTGGTATAATAATAATTTATGTAGGTGGAGGAAGAAATAAAATAAAAAATCATGTTAATGAATGTTACCTATTCTTCAGGCATCCTCTTTATGTTTTCACAAAAAGCCTTACTATGTCGGATTTATGTATAATATAAGGCATATATAATTATTGGATAGAATATTTTAAGTTATTTGGTTAGGTATTTTCCAATCCAAAATTTATTTAGGGTATGAAGAGGATAGGATAAGGGGTTACCTTTTATAAGTTGGGTGAGTGGCACACTTTTAATTTTTGAAAAGAAAACTCTATTTACAAGTCTTTATCAAGCCAAAAAGAACCAAAATGGATAAAATTAGAACCTTAAAATTTTAAGGTCTAAATAGTTCCATAAAATATTATTCATAAATTTTTATAGGTCATTTTAATAAAAAAAAATTTATTAGCCCTTGGTAAACACATTTTTACCATAACAATGGTAAATAATTTTTATTGTTTTAACTAATAGTGTTTATGAAAAATAAATTTAAAATTATTAAATAATAAAAATTATTATTATTAAAAATATTTAATCTATTTTTCCAAATTTAATTCATATAATTAGAAAATTTTAATTTAAATGTAATCTGTCATATGCGAGGAGAAATCTGGTTTTTTAAGAGAATATATTCAAAAGTTAATAAATTTTTAACATAAAAATTAATTAAAAAAATATTAACATGATATAAATTGAATTAATAAATATATATTTTATATAATTTTACATTAAAAATAATTTAAAATATAATTTATCTTTATAAATAACTTAAAAAAATTCAATTTTCAATTAAAATTCATCATTTTCACTATTCATCAAAAAATGAATGTTTTCATAAAAAACCAAAAAATTAACCATATTATGATTTTAAAAATTGAGTTACATTTTAAAATTGTTTTTCTAAAGTATCCAAATATTTATTTTATTATATGTTTGTAAGAGGTGACAAAACGATTTTAAGAAAGATACATTTTTAGCATAAAATTCGATTTTTTTTTATATTTTTTCTAGAAAAACACATAAGATGAATATTATAATTGTGATGTATTTTATAATATATAAACTTAATTTAAATCATTCAATGAAATTTATTTGTTTTATTTATTAAGGTAAAACTAATTTTTGTGCACAAAAATAATTTTTCAGAAAATGATTTCCTTAATTTTCAAATAGTTTTTATTTACATTTATAATTACATAGTGATCAAAAAATTAATTTCATATACATGTGTAAATCATATATACTAATAATTTATTTATTAATATTCATAACCTTCATTATAACATCCATCTGATAACTGTCATAATAAATAATAATAATATTTTAATATGATGTCACATTTCATTTTAGACGGAGTGTTTTATGCAACTCAAGTAGAACTTTTTGTTGTGTGTTAAAAAAGACAAATATAGTTTTTCATGTAACTAAATATAAACTCATTGTTACCTAAAATATAAATTATTAAATATATTAAATATATTAAAAAAATATTTCATGAAATTTCATAGTGTTGAAACTAGTGAGTGATAGGGAGAGTTGTGATGGAAGTAACCCCTGGGAGGTAGAGAATATACCCCAAACCATTTTATGGTAGTTAGCCATGGTATGAGTGGCCTATAATAGAGAAAGATGCATTGAGCCTGGGAAGTAGGTACCTAGCCTAAATCAAAAGGTAATAATCCTTTTCAAGAGTGACCTATCTGAAAGAAACAAGCATCGATCTTATTGATTTTGGTGCACCAATGAAATGTTGGTAGCATTCTCTTTAGACTATCCCATTGTAATGAACCATGTAAAAACCCATGTGTCCTTATCCTTATTTTATTCAATTCTAATACATCATCATTAGGTAAAATTAATAAATATAATCACGAGGAAAATTATTATATAAATGATATTCAGATAATAGGAAATCATATCAACAAGGGAAAATTAATGTGACCCTTATATTTAAGATGTAAATATCTAATGTGTATGAATAAATCTAAAACTAATGATACATTCATCCCCCCCCCCCCCGAATAGGGTACCTAATCCCCTCTTAGACATAACATGTTATGTCTTTTATAAATAAATTTTGATGTAAAAGTTCATATTAAATTTGACTTTTGATAATCTGGGATCTAAATATAACAAATCATTATTTTTTAGTAAACCCAAGGAAACCATAATATATTATTTCTATAGTATTCTTAAGCACAATGTTTTTATGGCTAGACATGGTGTTTTTTCTCATAAAGGAACACATAAGTCAAGGATTTTGTGGAAGGAATATTTAACTTAGAAAAGTTCAAGAACAAAAAATAGGAATTTTTCATTAGATAGATTTTGATGATGTCTCATAAAAAATTGTGGAATATTTACCAATTGAAATTGCATAAGAACATTGATGTTATGGTACGATTTTTCAAGAGATCAAGGTATATGGATTTATCATAGCTAATAATGGTGAAATAATGTTTATAATATATAAACCAAATACCTATTTGGATGAAACTAACATTTATTATTCTAATAAATGGTTACAATCCATATAATCTGAGATATACTTCGTGCACACTAACCATGTTTGGAACATTTTGGATGCTACTAAAGGGGTATGACCTATAGATTTCAAGTGGGTTTTTCATAATAAAATCAACACGGATGGTAGAATATCTACCAGTAATTAATTCTTTGTTGGAAAATGTTATACTAAAATTAATTTTATTGCCTAGGAATAATATTTTTCAACTGTAGTGATAATAAAGTCCATTCAGATATTTCTCACTATATATAATTACATTGAATATGAGATATACAAAATAGACGTTAAAAAATGTTCTATAATGTGAATTCAACAAAGGATATATATATATATATATATATATATATATATATATGTGATAAAACCTAATGGTTTTGAAGTACCAAAAGATATTGTTAAGGTATGAAAGATACAATAGTTTATTTAAGTATGGAAGAAATATTCTCAACGTTGGAACATATGATTTCATGATGCAATTAATGAATTTTGTTTCAATAAAAAACATGATTATTCTTTTTTATACAAATATTTTAGCGGGAGGGTTTTAGTGTTTTTTATATTGTATTTAGATAAAATATTTCTTATTGGAAATTATATTTGGATAATTAATTCTATAAATATGTCCCAAGTTATGTTCTTATAGATGATAGACATGGGTCAAGCTACCCACAAACTGGGTATGGAGATCTATATAGATAGATTTATGAGGTTTCTTGGAATTAGTTAGAAAACATACATTGTGAGAGTGATAAGGAGGTTTTTCAGGAATACAACTAAATGGGGAATTTAATAGTGTTATATGTAATGAATCTTTTAAAGATTCATGATCCTTATAAAGAGTTAACAATGATGGATTGAATTCTCTATGTTCTTGTTAGAGGTTTCATCATGTATACAATGTTGTGTTCTTAACCTGATATTTCTAATGATATAAGTATTACTAGAAAATGAAAAACAAATCTCGGGGGAAATTATTATATTTTTGTGAATAATATTATTATGGAATTTTAAAATACGAAAAATACATTCATTGTATTTAGAGGAGAGGATGTGCACTATGGAAATAGTTACATATATTTCAGTTTCTAATCTAATAGAGACGGTATGATATATTAATATTGTTTCATGTTTTTCATAAATAATTTAGATATCAATTAGAATAGTAACAATGAATACACCATATCACACTCAATAAAAAATTTATAGGAAATAATTACATCATATATTGTGAAGGAATTTGTTTGGGTAAGAAATATTGATGAACATGTAGTGATTTCTGACATCAGGGGATAAATCAATCTTTACTGTGAAAAAATAGAGACATTCCTCAAGTTAAGGAACCTTGGTCTCACCCAAAACCAAATAACATCCTTTAAAAATACCATATTATATAGTATAAAATTCACATGGTTAATTTAAGTATATAATCCCACCTTTTGATTTAATAACCTTTCATTTACATGGTAAAAATAGAGGATCTTTTAAAGTTTAGTTTCTTAGAAAAAAGGTCATGACACATAAAAACATATAAAATTTATTCTAATCCACTTGAAAGGATTCATAACAGGTTCATTATAAGTACATTTAATGCATCTCATAGCTTGGGGGCATACATAAAAGAAAAGGGTGTGAATAAGTCTATGTAAGGGAAAAAATGGAAATAGTTTACATGTGCCCATGAGATATATCAATAAGATCTTGAGGAATAAAAGCATGAGAAATGGAAAAGAGGGAATATAATAACAAAAATAACATGAATTGTAACATTTATATGTTTATAAAACATTCAAATTATACAACAATAAGCATATCATCAAGGTTTTTCCTAGAGGTGTCATAAATACTACCAATATTATTTACCAAGGTATCGTAAAACATGTCATCTCTATAGATTAAATTCTTTACCAAATGCATTTGAAAAATATCAGGGAGAATCATTCATATTTCATAATTTTTATGTGATTAAAATAGATCATAATAAATCTATTGATAAATAACATGTGGAGAATAAAGGTAAATGGGTTTTCTAACGAAATCATGGTGTTTCAAATGTTCTTAAAAACATGATCATTATATCATTTTTAACCCATACAAATGGAATTAGGGTTTTATGTATTTCATTAAAAAAATTAAATAAATAATTTTTATATCTTTTTTAGCACTCTAAGAAAATAACAATGTTTGGGTATTAAAAAAGAAATTAAAAGGGAATTTCTTGATGAGAAGAGAGAAATTTTGAGAAGTAAAATTGCCAGCATAACTGGTATAAAAATTGGTTTTATAGAAGGGTAAAATAGATTTTGAAGTGGAATATCATTGATAAAACATCATTTTTAAGTATGTTATTTAACTAAAAATTAAATAAGAGAGATTTACAAAAACATTCAGGATCATATATAAAAAGAGGATCTTGAAATTAAGATAAAAGAAGAATATTTCCCTTACCTTAAAGAGTAACTCAAAAAATCGATGATTGGGACCTTGGGAGTATTATAAAACCTTGATAAGAATCATTGGGTGGTAAAACAGTCATATATTAATGAAGTATAAAATGGGTGTGAAATTAAATGGATAAATTTGTGGATATTCATATAAAAATTAGGGGATTTGTTTATCTCTAAATAAAGGCTTCAAACACCTAGGTAGTGGTAAATGAGAAACCATGGACATTACCATGGTATATGCCCATGGTATTGGAAACATGGATCATTTTTAATTTCATTTAATCCCACAAGAGTAAAATACAATTTTTTATTTCTTATTTTGGCATGGAAAATTAAAATTCTTACAAAATAACATTTTTAATGTTAAAGTTTCCATTTAAAAATTTGGACAGTAAATTATATATTAGAAAATAGTTTAAAATATATTAAAATAGTTTATATCAATAAAATTACATATTATAAGTTTTGGATTGTGTTTATCAATTATTATATAATTATCACATGATTAATATGTCATTAAATATACCGAAAAACATAAACTATTTTTTTACTATTCAAAAAAAATTATATATTTTATAAAATTATCATAAATTCACCCTAACATAATCTTTATGTTCTGATTTGAAAATTGATATATATGTTATCATAATAATTCTTTAAATATGATAATTTTTACATTTATATATAAAAATCTTTATTTATTAAAAATAATAGTAGATAGAAAATGCATAGTGAAATATATGACACTTGAAAAAAAAATTGTGTCAATTATTATTTAATAAGAGTGATTTTATTATAATATTTCAATAAAAGAAGTATTATTAATGAAAAATTACTTTAATAAAAATATTTATATCTTTCTAAAATGTACATTTTCTGCCTGAAAAATCTATTTATCAATTTCTTCATATATTTTTTTACAAAAAAAATATTCTTAAAATGGAATTAATAGAATAAATATTTTATTTATACAACAGTGGTACACTTTATGAAACTAATTCCCCAACACGTAACCCATTATAACACCCACGTACGACCTAAGGGTATGGTTTGTGATGGTGATGTACTCATGGGGCGGCACGACTAACATTTCCTGAGTGGTAATTTCCACTAACGTGAACTTCTCTCAAAGGAGATTTAGTTCAAGCTTCATTTATTTAAGCTCAGAATAGGCTTGGTCAAGATTGAATGCTAGTGATGCTACCTCCCTCTCATATTTTGATAAATGGACATCCTACGGAATGACTCTATTGGTTGAGGTCATCATTTCGGCTTTTTGTATTAATCATCCTTGGTCATTTCTCCTTATAAATACTTATTATGATGTTAAAATTATTATATAGTTTCTAATGGCCATATTTACCAATGGTCATAATTTACCAATGGTTTTATAATGTTCAAAACCTGATAGACATATTTCAATTTATACTCACTTTAATATTAAATAGATATAGTTTTGTTCTGTACAAAATAATATAACACACATTTTCATGAAATATTTATCATTAAAAAATTACATGTCTTCATATTCTTCCCTCCTTAACAAATTTCATCCCTGAAATTTCAAATTGTTCCCTTAGTTTAGAAATGGTGTGGGTACTTCTACATAATTTTTTCCTCCGGACCCCATGTTTATTCATTATGTTATGGTTCCTCTACAACACTTTGATGTGGTGGGTAGTATTATTAAATAAAACCTTGTATCTATAATCAAATTTCTCTATTGGATGCTCCTCATAAGAGGGTCATGTTTAAGTTATACCACATTCATATTTAGTACTAGTGAAGGGCCTGGTATGTACTTCCTCAAGAGAGATACATGGAAAGCATTAGGAAATTGAGCTAGGTTTGGCGGAATTACTAGATGATATGCCACTGATCTTATGCAATCAAGGATTTCATAGGGACCAATGTACATGGGGTTAATATTCTCATTCTTTCCAAACAACATTAATCTCTTCCAAGGATTATTTAAAATGAATACATTGTCACTAACACAAAACTCCAAGTCCCTTCGATGGTTGTCATCATAGCTCTTCTGAAGACTCTGAGTAGCCTTTAGGTTATGTTGGATGGAATAAACCTTTTCTTCCATCTCTTACACAAGAGTAGTCCCAATAATATTTATCTCACCAACTTCATACTAACAAGTATTAGTTATAGATCATTTCCTATATAGAGCATCATATAGTTCCATTTTAATATTAGAATGGAAGCTAATGACGTAAGAGAACTCAACTAATGGTAGATGTAAATTAAATTCACCATAAAATTCAATTGATCGTGTTCTCAATATTTCTATAGGTTTATGGATATCCCTTTCAGATTTTCCATCAGTTTGGGGGTAATAGGCCATACTGAAATTCAATTTGGTTCTCAGAGCATGTTGAATACTTCTCCAGAATTTTGATGTGATCCTTGTATACTATCAGAAATGATACAAAGTGACACTCCATACAACCTCACCACATACATTACATTAATCATGGAATTTTTTTCAAGAGAGAAGTCTTCCCATATAGAGATAAAATGGTCAATCTTGGTGAGATGGTCCACTATAACCCATATCACATTATTTTCTTTGGATGATCTTAGGAGAACATTTAAAAATCCAATAGTGATATTTTCGCACTTCCATGTTGGTATGGGTAGTGGTTTTAATACCCTTTTTAGAAGTTTTCTCTCTTCCTTCACTTGTTAACACACAACCCTCCTTGTAGTGTATTCTGAAATCTCTCTTTTCAATTTATCCTACTAATAATGATCATGAAGGCCCTTATACATTTTAGTGCCTCCATGGTGTATAGAGAATGCACAACTATAAACTTCATCCATCACCTCCTTCTTTATTTCTATAATAGATGGAACACATATCATTGTATTAAAGTTCAATATACCTTCTTGATCAATATTGGACATATAAAACATCTTATTCTTTACTTACTCTAACTTAATATGTAAAAATTGATCTTGTCTTTGATATTTCGTGATCTTTTCTAGTTATGATGGTTGAGAAATCATTTGGGATAGGGTTGATTATGTTACTTCCCTTAAAATTCCCATGTCCAATCTTACAATATCTTTGATTAAAGGATATCTTTTAATCCTCATCATTTCTACCTCAACTGGGTCATTCCTATTTAATGCATAAGCAACTTTTTTCTCATTTGGGATTATAATGAATTGAAAAATCATATCATTTAAGAAGTTCCAATAGTATCCTAGGTCTCATGTTCAATTACTTTTGTGTGAAAATATACTTCAAAAATTGGTGGATAATGTATATATCATATTTTTCCCATAAAGATAGTGACTCCATATCCTTAGAGAAAAAAATCGTAGGCATCTACAGATCATGCGTAGGATAATTCTTCTCTTGAGCCTTTTGCAGTAGAGATGCATAAGTAATCACCTTGTAATTTTTTATAAGGATGTAACCAAACCATTCTAGAGATTTGTAACTATGAATCCATATCCGATAGAGGGTAGTATTAACATGGGTGTAGTAACCAATCTCTCCTTCAGATCTTGGAAACTATATTCACACTCCATTTTCTAGATGAACTTGGACCTTTTCGAGTTAACTTGGTTAGTTGATTATAATTTCATGAAAAGTTTTTCACAATACTCCTATAATATCCTACTATTCCATGGAAACTATGAATCTCATTTATTGTTGTAGGATGAGGCCACTCCTCCACAATTTTTGTCTTGGTAGGGTCAACTGAGATTCTATCATTGGTTACAATGTGACCAAATAAAGAAATATGGTGTTACCAAAATTCACATTTGCTAAAATTTCCAAATAGCCTCTCCTTACTCATATTTTTCAATATAATCCATAGATTATCCTCATGCTCGTTGTGAATTTTATAATATTTCCTAATTTCATCAATAAAAACTAAAACAATGTTAGCAAGTTAGTCCTCAAATACTCTATTCATCAAATTCATAAAAATATCATGAGAATTATTCAAACCTAAGGTCATAACAACAAACTCATAATTCCCATATCATGATCAGAGGGATATATTTGTAATATCTTCTTTATTCACACTCAATTTATGATAACTAGATTGAAGATCAATCTTGGAGTAGAATTGTGCCCCATGAAGCTGGTCAAATAAATAATCAATCCTTTGAATAGGGTACTTCTTCACTTTGATCCCATTAAGTTATCTGTAATAAATTCTCATTTACATCGATCCACAAATCTTATTCACAATGACAATTTGTGATCCCTTAGGAGACACACTTTTAAGATAAACACCCTCTCCCAAATATCTTGAAGATGTTTCTTTGATTCCACTATCTCCACATTTTCCATCATATACAGGGTCATTGATATCCTCTTGGATCCAGGCATGAATTCAATGTATAACTCTACCTCTCATTCTAGGGGAAGTCTAGGTAACTCTTTATAAAATATTTTAATGTATCCATGAATTATGGGTATATTCTATATTCGTATACTTTCATTTCCTTATTCATCTTCACTAATAATCTATATAAACAAGGCTATAGGTGGTTATTCTTGACAAGATATGGTTGAGATATCTCTCTATTGAAGCTAAATGTAGGCTTTCCATTTAAGAATACTATGACTTCCTTTATTCTACAACTGATCATATAATTATACTTTTAGATTCAGAACATCCTTAGTATAGAGTAAAATACCAACATAAGACTAAATACTATATTTACAATGACATTGTGCTCACCAAAGTGAATACTAGAGTTTCTACACACTGTTGCTTCTTGGATAATCTCTCCAGGTGTCCTGACTGATAACTCTACCTTTAAAAGTTTAGGGATTGGTTTTATATTATTTTTAAAATTGGAGGAAATAAAATAATTCATTGAACCATAATCAAAAAAGTAATTTATAGATTTTAGATAATAGTGATAGTACCTACCTCCACATCATTTGGAGCTTAAACTTTAGCTATTGTGATTGAAAATCCCAACCTTGCTCCCTTGGCCAATTTTGTGGTTGATAGTTATTCCCCTCAATTAAATTTGAATTTGGAAAATGATTGTAAAAGTTCCCATGTTTATCAAAATTGAAGCATTAAACTTCATGTTGGGTCATACCCATCTTGGATTTTTTGTTAGAGTTGATAAGTTGAGGATTCTCCACACTACGAATACTCTGAGTAGTATGCCCATCTTTTCCACACTTGTAATATTACCCTCTCTCGAGAAACTAGTTCGCAAAATTCTTTTTCCAACATTTTTTAAACGTGAAATGTTGAACATAATTTCTACCTCTTCCATGATAAATGTTACTTCATAATCTTAGCTCTATTGATATATAATTTTAATTTGATCTATGGGACCATTGTGTCTCTACAAACTCCAATTCAACCATCATAGCACTTCGCACTATCTCTTTATAGATGTCATAGTATCAATTCAAAATATTCCTCCATTTATTTGGTCTTAGTAAACAAAATAATCTATCTAACTTTATATTAGGATCCATGACATAGATAGAGGTGTAGCGACAAATTCTTGTAAAGTTCATCTCATAGCTTCCCGAAGATTCATTTTCCTTATTCTTCATCTCTAAGAATTTATTCTCCATTATCATTCACATTTAAAGGGGAAATATTTTTAATAAAATTTTCCCATGACCACATACCAATCCAAAGCTTCAATCTCCTTTCTTGTATTTTTGTTTTCAATCAGTGTCCACCACTAATCAGCTTCTCCCTCTAATCAGTATACAGCCAGGGTGACATTCCCTTGTTCCAAAAAACGAATTACAAAAATATATTTTATATAGAGTATATCCATTTTTCAGAAATCAATGGGTCCATAGATCCACTAAAGGAAGGTTTTTATTGATTCATAAAGGACTCAATGGAAATTTTTTCCCTTCCGGATGAATCATGTCTCTCATCTTGATTTAATGTACTCTTTATAACTCGATTCAGTTGATTCATCATTCTGATGATGTTATCCATTCAGGATTCCATCGGTGGCCCTTTAGCATCTGGTCCTTTGTTCTCACCATTAATGTTTTTTCTCCTACTTCCTACTAGTTTCAAAAAAAAACCTTAGTGAGAAATGTGTTTCATTTAATAATCATATAACTCTAAAAAAATTATTTGTTAAAACAACATTCTTAAATATGTTATTCTTTAACAGTAATTACATTTTATTTAAATCTATCATAATGGTTCATAAAAAACTTATTTTTAACCAAACATATTGTAACACCCCGAGCATTGATGAAAAATATTTTTTTTAATTTCATTAATCTCTTTTGTTTTACGCTACACCAAAAGGAGCTTGCACAACATGCATCCCAGACTTGGATTGCATTATACGCAAGCGCGACCTTCCACGATAGCATGTGTTGTACGCAATACCGAGTTTCGCTAAACAACGATATGTTATATAAACTAGTCGTTATGAATAGTAATACCCACTTTTTGAAATTTTTTAAATTTTAACTTTCAAAATGGACTTCATTTTTGGATTCAAAATACTGAAATTAGCCTAGGGTGAATTTTTGGTATTTTTCTGAAAACATTCAATTTCTGTTGAATAGTGAAAACACTAGGTTACTATTCAAAAACCGACTTTTTATTTAAATAATTATTTATTTTATTTAAATTTATTTTAGGTAAAAATTGATAAATAATACCTATATAAGTTCAATTTAAATCATTGGAGTCATTTTATAATAATTTTATATATATATAAATTTTATTGAACTTTTCACCGTCTTTTACCCACCTCCTAAGAGAATTTACAAATTCACTTAAAACTTAATTTTACCGCTTCTGTGAGTGTAATTTCGAAAATCCAAGAGTCACGGTTAATATCAAGGACTAAAATGTGGTTCAAAGAGATGAAATTAATTTTTGGTGAATAGTAACGTTTTACTTTTTTTTACCACGGTTAAAAGTAAATAGGGTAATTAAGGGTAAAAATGATATTATTATTACCCTAACACAAGTACTAATTCGATTGGATAAGTGTAATTAGACCAAAAACAACCTTAGGAATAAAATATGACAATTTAGGCCCACTTGGATTATATTAGGACATTTATTATTAATGAATTTAAAGAAGGGTTAAAATAGTAAAAATCAATGTTTAATAATTAAATCATTTTTAATATAGGATTTTACGTAAGATAAATTCAAATATAAAAATTCATTAGAAATATAAAAATATTTCCAACATAATGGTTTTTTATTTATAATTTTTATACATTAAATAATTAAATTTATTTACGACACAATGATGATGCAGTAATTATCTTATTAATGAAATATTTACATAATTGATGTTATAAATACCCAAATAAATGTAATTTGAGACTTTTTATGAATTCCACTAATTTTATAGGTTAATATGACATGTTATTATTGCTTTAGTTAACTTTGTTAGAACTAATCATTCTGTTATGATTTTCAAAAAAATCAATTACCAAATAGTATCAAAATCGACATAAAAAAGTTTTTAAAACAAATATTATATTATTAATTGATATCTTAATCCTAAAAATATCAGGTTCTGCCAAATGAATTAGATAAGTTTATATATATTAATAATAAACAACTTGGGGTTATTTTGGCTTGTTATAGTATGTTTATTAACTTTATAGTGTAAGAAAGAAAGAAGACACGGTAAAAGAAAAATTATTTAACTTAAAGTTAAATCTAAATGATAAGGTTAAAATAGAAACCTATACTTGTCTAAATTATATTGGATGAGAGGATTTCAACCCATCCAAACCTTAGATTAGAAATAACTCAATTTGGAGCTATTAAAACCCGAATATGACTTTGTAATAAAATAATATTTTTTGTTATTCCAAAGGTGCCCCTCTCCTCTCTTATAAAAGGGCACCTTCTTTCTCTCTTCCTCACACCATTTTTAGCCTTGAAGCTCGGCCAAACTCTGCCGATTTTACTTCCCCACTTCCATAGAAACATCCTAGAGGTCATGGTATTCTTCAAAGACCAATTCTCGTGCCCTAATAGGAGGTCTCAAAGAGGCGCTTCAAAGAAGAGGTAATGTCCGTTTCCGATTCATTCAACTTTATTTCTTGTTCTACTTATTCTTCTATAGTTGTTTCATTATGAAGTAATAACATCAGTATCACTCATATACTGATATGTTATTATAAATATGAAACAACCCTATTTCACTATCTATCCGTCCTACAGAAAACGAAATCACTGCGCGTGCGTACGTACGGAATACCGTCTCTACGTCGTGGTGTAATCTATTTTCCACCACCACCTTACTTGGATGGGTATAATGGTTTAAATAATGACTATATATGATTATATTAAAGTCATATTGATTCTGAAACAGTATATATACACTCCAATACAATTCCATGTTCATGGGAATGATATCATCGCTTGTGCATACGTACGGACTACCGTCTCCACGAACGCAATGAGATTCATTTTCCATGATTAACCATTCAAGAATGATTATAAAGTATATATAATGAATAATAATGAAATATATGACATAATAATGCTACTAGATTTATTTATATATATATGTATGTCATCTATTTAATTTCATTCAATTCAATAAGGAAATGAAAACAACGTTCATGCGTACGTACAGCCTACCGTCTCCATGAACGGTGTATTTCATTCCTTTCATCGATCTATAATATATATGTATATGATGAATATATATTATATATAAATTATGTTTTACATTATGGAATTATTTAAATAAGGATATAAGTAATAATATCAAGAATGAAATTTCAAAACACATACGATAAATGAAATGATTTTACCCAAAACGCTGCTTTTAAATGGAATTTACAAAAGAACGGGTAATATAAAGTCATAAGTGAAACATATAAGATATAATAACAATGAATATGATTATGTAATAAGTCAATGACATTATTTAAATAATTATACAGGAGGTTTGGATCCTTATGAAGCATATCGGAATGGGATAATTATTTCAATCTCTTTCTTATCCGAGATTGTTTATTCGTAAGTATTTACCGGAATTATTGTTATCATCCATGTCCATGTTTTATGGAAATTTCTTCATGTATGTTTAATGTCCTTTTCATCCATTTTTACTTTTACAACATGGTATTTAAGGAGTCTCTTGTCGTACGAGATACTTTTTTGACTTTCCGGCAAAAGTACAAGAAGAATGTTTTTTTACTTATACGGCGTGAACATATTTTTACAGTTTCATAATGCCTCATTTTCATGAAGCTTCCTATACAAGATTGCATTATTATTTTCAAAAAACCCCTTTTCTTTTAAAATTTCCTGGAATTTTGTGAAAAGAAAATTATTTTCAAGAAGAAAGGATATTTTCCTCAAGAATTCATTTCAAGTGTTTTATAAAAACCATTTTTCATCTAAGATGACATTATTTCATATGTGTATGTTTCAAGTATCATGTCTCTATGATTTACATGGTTTCACTTTTCTTATTATGAAATGATATCTATTTCTTTTATATTCATTATGTGATGATGGGATGATGTTTATGAAACCCATTTTATTCGTTGGGTTATTATGAATGATGTATGTTTATTTTGTGGCACAAGTATGAATGATTTCATTATGAGATGGGTGGGACCTATATCTCCTTCAAATGCATTGGGTAAAGATTTATATCTCAGGAGATAGACATGGCTGGAATGGTAAGTTAATTCGGTTCAGTGTTACAAGACTGAAACGAGGAGTGAACTCGATTCAGAAAGGGGCTTTGTCCACTAAGATGGTCTTGGAAGCAATGTCTTGGCTACTATAGAAATAATAAAAAGTGTTGAATGGTTTCCACAATCACATGCTTTATTCTCAAGATATTTTATCATGATTGATGTTCCTTTATGATATATGCCTTACGTACATCCAAGATTTGTGTCTTTGCTCATGATTTTGATGTTTAGATTTTATGTTCAAGCTTTTGCATTCAAATGTTTATGGATTGTTTTAGGTTCTCTATGTTTACCCTTACTGAGCATTTGTGCTCACCATTTTTATGTTTTCTTTTCCCCAGGATATAAAGAAAGGTTTTAGGTAAGAAAAAAAACGGTAAGATCTTTACGGGAGATGTTGAAGATCTTTCACCACGATTAGAAGATTATGTTCCGAGTTTCCAAAGACACTAAACTATTATGGTCCTTGTGTGTCTGTTTTTGTTATGTATTAAGTATTCTGCAAATTTAATGTAATGTCCATGTACGTCAAGATTCGGGTCTTTATAGTTGGTATCAGAGGAAAGGTTTAGTCAACCTTTGGAAACTAGGATGCGAAAACGTGTGCGAGCTCCTAGAGATATTTCTGAGGTATGACTAGGGATGTCCCTAAGGATAAGTATACGTATAGGATATAGTCCTAGAACTATGGTAACGATCAAAGAATTTAACCTAAGATGTTAGATATTGAGGGTACTCCCCCTTTACTATGTTGTTTTCTCTATCATGATTTTTTTCCTCTCACACTATTCTTTTTGGGTTTTAGAAAATGGCTGGAAACATGAAGATTCATGATAATGGAGGATATGATGGACAATGAAATGATATTCTTTAAGAGAAACCAAATGAAATGGGATTTGGAAGTCCAAACATCGTTATTATGCCTAATCAGAAATCTCATAATATGATCAATAATCTCAACTTTGGTAAGTTTACCGACTCAGATAATAAGAGAAAGATGGAGTTTCATGATGATCATAGAAGAAAGAAAGTTCAATTTCCCTCATGTAAATCATGTGGGAAGAGGCATCGGGGAGATTGTTTCAAAGGAACTAGAAGATGCTTTGGGTGTGGAAAAGAAGGACACAAAGCCAGTAAGTGAAAAAGAAAAGGTTCAATTAACACCATGGACAAGGATAATGTTATTTCTATGACATCAACAATGATTAGATGTTTTAAATGTGGAACGTATGGGCATTATGCAAATCAATGCCCTAAGGGAAAATCTCATGAAGAGAATCAGCATGGTCATATGAGTAGTATTTATGTGGATGATGATGAAGAGACTACAAATGAAATATGAGATGAAATAAATGATAAAGCTCAGTTAGTGGTTTAAGAAGTTAGTGGAATGATTGTATGTTTATAAAGAATATTGTATGGTACTATGGAATAAAGAATCATCTAAGGATTGTTACACTATTTTTTTCCTAAAGTATTTGAATGTATATGTTGAATGGTTCCGGTAAGCATGGAAGGTTATTTAGATATTTTTGGAAAGTAGATGATATGCGCATAATGAAGGGATAAGAAGATAATGAGATGTTTGATTGTATTCCTGAGCTTAGGACTGATATAAGGACTAAGTGATATTATGGTTTGATTATATAGATTTTTGGGATTTTCGTATGTGGAAAGAGTTACCTTTTGACAGTATTCATGTTTTCACTGAGGTTCTATGGTAATTTATGTTTCAAGAGAATATATGACTAAGTTATTCATGTGTTTGGAATACAACCAACAAGACATATCTTATGATATATGTGGGATAAATGCTTGTATTCACATTCTTGGTTGATAACCTTTCTAGTAATTGTTTTCTTTATACTATGATCTTGGACCAAAGTATTTCAGATAATCCTAAAGATTGGAATGGATTATGTTGGACATAAGTTATTATTGTTTAAGGATAGAACTTTTTTCTATATTATTTATGGGATCTTATAGTAATGTAGTTTTAGAAAAAGGAAAGCCTATAGGATGGGTGATAGCCCATCGCATCGGACAAGGTTGTGGGAATCGAACCCACAACTGAAGTGTGACAGGCCTTTATTGCCTACCACTGGCCTACAGGAAGTCCCTGTTTAGTAGAAACCCATTTTATTATATTAAGAAGTATGATATATGAAGTATAAGTCCATTTTAGGAACCATACATGATTAATCTCACTATAGTTGGACTTATGTATTTTTGATAACTTTTTCTAATCATTTGTTTAAGACAGATGGAATGACCAATCATTCTATCAAATGATATGCTAACACTTCACGAACTAAAAATTCAACTTCATTTCTTTAAGAGATGAAGTGAAAATTTTCCACAGAACGACCAATAGTGAGACTCTACCAAAATCAAGAAAGAATTTCTTCTAATTTCGATTTCTTCAACTTTAGGGAAATGATCTTGAAAACAAAAAAATGTTTTCTGAGTGCCCTTATATCCGATGAATCAGACAGTACCTTAGATCATCATAAATTTATGGCTTTGTGATTGTTGTCTCTTTCATAGCCATGTTCTCTACTACTCTCCATCTGAACATGACGGTTAGATTTCTCTTCCATATCCATATTTTCACCTATGTTCTCCTACGTGGAAACTCAGTGAATAGTTAATTTGGGTAATCGTTATGTTTCATACATTATTTTTTGAAGATTGTTTTTGGTATTCCTTTTTACAATGTGGGTTTCTATTAAATAAACTTTCGAGTAGTAAACCATTTATAACCCCGATGAATTTCGAGGGTGAAATTCATTTTAAGGGGGGTAGACTGTAACACCCCGAGATTTTATGAAAAATATTCTTTTTAATTTCATTAATTTCATGTGTTGTACGCTACACCAAAAGGATCTTTCACAACATGCATCCATGACTTTTCCTTCATTACACGCAAGCGCGACCTTCAACGATAGTGTGTGTTGTACGCAATACCGAGTTTCGCTAAACAACGATATGTTATATAAACTAGCCGTTATGAATAGTAATACCCACTTTTTGAAATTTTATAAATTTTATCTTTCAAAATGGACTTCTTTTTTGGATTCAGAATATTGAAATTCGCCTAGGGTGAATTTTTGGTATTTTTCTGAAAACGTTCAATTTTTTATGAATAGTGAAAATACTGGGTTACTATTCAAAAACCGACTTTTTATTTAAATAATTATTTATTTTATTTAAATTTATTTTAGGTGAAAATTTACACATATTACCTATATAAGTTCAATTTAAATCATTGGAGTCATTTTATAATAATTTTAGATATATAAAAATTTTATTGAACTTTTCACCGTCTTTTACCAACCTCCTAGGAGAATTTGCGAATTCACATAAAACATAATTTTACCGCTTCTATGAGTGGAATTTTGAAAATCGAAGAGACACAGTTAATATCAAGGAAATAAATGTGGTTCAATGAGATGCAAATATTTTTTGTGAATAGTAACTTTTTACTTTTTTTACCACGGTTTAAAGTAAATAGGGTAATTAAGGGTAAATATGATATTGTTATTACCCTAACACATGTCCTAATTCTATTGGATAAGTGTAACATGACCAAAAAAACCTTAGGAATAAAATATGACAATTTTGGCGCACTTGGAATAGATTGGGACATTTATTATTAATTTATTTAAAAAAGGGTTAAAATTGTTAAAATCAAAGTTTAATAACTAAATAATTTTTAATATAGGGTAATACATAAGATAAATTAGACTATAAATATTAATTAGAAAAATAAAAAGATTTCCTACATAATGGTCTCTTATTTATAATTTTTAGACATTAAATAATTTAATTTATTTATGACACATTGATGATGCAGTAATTATCTTATTAATGAAATATTGACAAAATTGATGTTATAAATACCCAAATAAATGTAATTTGAGACTTTTTATGAATTACACTAATTTTATAGGTTAATATGACATGTTAGTATTTCTTTAGTTAACTTTGTTCGAACTAATCATTCTGTTATGATTTTCACAAAAATCAATTACCAAATAGTGTCAAAATAGACGTAAAATTGTTTTTGAAACAAATATTATATTATTAATTGATATTTTATTCCTAAAAATCTATGTTTTGGAAAAATGACTAATATAAGGTTATATATATTAATAATAAACAACATTGGGTTTTTTTTCTTGTTATAGTATGTTTATTAACTTTATAGTGTAAGAAAACAAGAAGACACTGTAAAAGAAAAATTATTTAACATAAAGTTAAATCTAAATGATAACATTAAAATAGAAACCTAAACCTGTCTAAATTATATTGGATGAGAGTATTTCGACCCATACCCACCTTATATTAGAAATAACTCAATTTGGAGCTATTAAAGAACGAATATGACTTCATAATAAAATAATATTTTTAGTTATTCCAAAGGTGCCCCTCTCCTCCCTTATAAAAGGGCACCTCCTCCCTCTCTTCCTCACACCATTTTTAGCCTTGACGCTCGGCCAACCTCTTCCCATTTCACTTCCCCACTTCCCTAGATACATACTAGAGGTCCTGGTCTTTTTCAAAGACCAATTTTAGTGCCCTAAGAGACGGTCTCAAAGAGACGCTTCAAAGAAGAGGTAATGTACGTTACTGATTCTTTCAACTTTATTTCATCTTCTACTTCTTCTTCTATAGTTGTTTCATTATGAATTAATAACATCAGTATCACTCATATACTTATATTTCATTATATGTATGAAACAACCCTATTTCACCATCTATCCATCCTATGGAAAACGAAATCATCGCGCGTGCGTACGTACGGAATACCGTCTCCACGCCGCGGTGTAATCTATTTTCTACCACCACCTTACTTGGATGGGTATAATGGTTTAAATAATGACTATATATGATTATTGTAAAGTTATATTTATTCGGAAATAGTATAAATACACTCAAATACAATTCCACGATCATGGGAATGATATCATCGCTCGTGCATACGTACGGACTACCGTCTCCACAAACGCGATGAGATTCATTTTCCATGATTAACCATTCAAGAATGATTATAAAGTATATATAATGAATAATAATGAAATATATGACATAATAATGCTACTGGATTCATGTATATATATATGTATTTCATCTATTTAATTTCATTCAATTCAATAAGGAAACGAAAACAGTGTTCATGGATAAGTACGGCCTACCGTCTCCATGAACGGTGTATTTCATTCCCTTTATCGATCTATAATATATATGTATATAATGAATATATATTATATATAAAGCATGTTTTAAATTCTGGAATTATGTAAATCATGATATAAGTAATAATATCAAGAACTACAAGTCGAAACACATACGATAAAAGAAATGATTTTACCCAAAACGCTGCTTTTACATGGAATTTACAAAAGAACGGGTAATATAAAGTCATTAGTGAAAAATATGTGATATCATAAAAATGAATATGATTATCTAATAAGTCAATGAAATTATTTAAATCATTATACCGGAGGTTCGGATCCATACGAAGCATATCGTATCTAAGGTAAGGGATAATTATTCCAATCTCTTTCTTATCTGAGATTGGTTATTCGTAAGTATTTACTAGGGTTATTATTATAATCCATGTCCATGTTTTATGGAAATGTCTTAATGTATGTTTAAAGTACTTTTCATCAATTTTAACTTTTACTACATGGTATTTAAGGAATCTTTTGTCGTACGAGATACTTTTTTTGACTTTCCGGCAAAAGTACGAGAAGAATGTCTTTTTACTTATACAGCGTGAACAGATTTTTACAGTTTCATAACGCCTCATTTTCATGAATCTTCCTATACAATATTGCGTGATTATTTTCAAAAAACCCATTTTCTTTTAAAATTGCATGGAATTTTGTGAAAAGAAATGATTTTGAAGAAGAAAGGATATTTTCCTCAAGAATTCATTTCAAGTGTTTTATCAAAACCATTTTTCATCTAAGATGAAATTATTTCATATGTGTATGTTTCAAGTATCATGTCTCTATGATTTAAATGGTTTCACTTTTCTTATTATGAAATGATATCTATTTATTTTATATGGATTATTTTATGATGGGATGATGTTTATGAAACCCATTTTATTCGTTGGGTTATTATGAATGATGTATGTTTATTTTGTGGCACAAGTAAGAATGATTTAATTATAAGATGGGTGGGACCTATATCTCCCTCCAATGTATTGGGTAAAGATTTATATCTCATGAGATAGACATGGATGGAATGGTAAGTTAATCTGGTTCCGTGTTACAGGACTAAAATGAGGAGTGAACTCGATTCAGAAAGGGACTTTGTCCACTAAGATGGTCTTGGCAGCAATGCCTTGGCTACTATGGAAATCATAACAAGTGCTGAATGGTTTCCACAATGACATGTTTTATTATCATGCTATTTTATCATGATTGATGTTCCTTTATGATATATGTCTTGTGTACTTCCAATATTTATGTCTTTGCTCAAGATTTTTATGTTTAGATTTTATGTTCAAGCTTTTGCATTCAAATGTTTATGGATTGTTTTATGTTATCTATGTTTACCCTTACTGACCATTTGAGCTCACCCTTTTTATGCTTTCATTTCCCCAGGATATAAAGAAAAGTTTTAGGTAAGAAAACAAAAAGGGGAAGATCTTTACAGGAGATGTTGAAGATCATTCACCGCGATTAGAATATTATGTTCCGAGTTCCCAAATACACTAAACTATTACGGTCCTTGTGTGTCTGTTTTTGTTATGTATTAAGTATTATGCAAAAGTAATGTAATGTCCATGTACGTCAAGATTCGGATCTTTATACATATCCCATGGGACTATCAAACCAGGTACATAGTAAGGCTCTTTATCGTGTACAATGTTACACCGAGTCAAGGCCATCACACCATGTTGGATTTTTCAACCCTAGCTACATCTTTCCCATACCCACATCCAATTTTTCATATCCCAATAGGGATTTCATTGCATGAAAACCACATACTTATTATTTCTCCAAAATACCCATATTTTTTAGGATATTTGAACATTTCTATATCGTTCTTCCTGGAGTTTTCAAATCCAAATTTACACAAATAACTAAACTATCCTTTGATACCAACTATGACATCCTACCTTTTTATTATATAACATTTCATTTACAACGTACAAACAGAGGATATATTAATTTTATGTTTGTAGGAAAAAAGGTACAAAATACATGAAAACATAAAACATTATTCTAATCCACATTAAAGGATTTATTATAGGTTCATCCAAATTTCATTTACTATATCCCATAACATGGGAACATACATCAAAGAAAAGGGTGAGCATAAGGTTCAGTAAGGGAAACAATTGAAATAGTTTACATGTATCTATGAGACATATCAATAAAAATTTGAGGAATATAAGCTTGATAAAAAGAAAAAATGGGATTTCAATAAGAAAAAGTGCATGAATCATAACATGGATATGTGGATAAAACATTTAAATGAGACACTCATAATCAGATCATTAAGTTTTTTCCTCAAGGTTTCATAAAAATTACCAAGGTTATTCACCAAGGAATCATAAAACATGACATCTGTAAGAACCCAGATCTTATTTTCATGTATGTTTTCTTTTTCTGGTTTTTATTGAGAAAAATAGAAATTTATGAAAACTTTTTAAGTACACTCCATGTACTTTATGAGAACAAAAATTGGACTCGGTTACCGCAGGTAGCTGGGTGCGGGCCGTGTAACAGCCTTGCACACGGCCGTGTGTGGTGACATGGAGATCGCTTAATGCAGGGGATGGTGAAGGAAAGTTCAAGCCATGTACATATAAATTACATGTCATGTACTTTATTTTTTTCATTAAACTCACCGGGGTCGCGTCAGATGGAAAGAATTGTCTTCTTCTAGGTTTGGTTCATCTGAGAGAACACGTACAAAACTGATCTTCCTCTAATCTCCCAATCGAGAATATATTCTTTAAATAGACCGTCGTTGATTGCATTGGGATAACCTTGGTAATCTATTCCTTCTTCTAGAGCTTCTCTTATTTATTTATCCTCTTTCTCAAGTTATCTTTGGTTGAACGTTTTGACTATTTTTTGTGGATCTGCTGTGTTTTTTGGTGAATCAAGTCTTGAGGTTCACGTATAGAGATCTCCCAACACTGAGGTACGTGGGTTGTGCCTTTGTGTTGAAAGTCTTAGAGTTATATGCGAATTTTATTCCAATACCCTTGAACGGGGTATTGCGTGTTTACTATTCTAGCCCTGTTAATTGCCTGCCATGCTTGTGTGCTTGTGTAGAGGCTAATTGAATGTGAATAAGGTTGATTGTTATGCTTTGGAAGTGGTTTCCCATGAAAGTTCTATTTATGACTGTTTGGACCTGTTTATCCAGTTAGGCTTCCTTTTTTTCATGCCTAGTCTTGTAGGATGGTGTAAATTGTATTCTGACATGCTATTATGTTGTAGACTTTTTACCCAAGTATTTCATGAGGGTTTCCTTGTCCATATTGCATTACTATGCTCATTTGATTTACATAGGCCTGTGAGAATGTGGTGTAGTTAACTATAAGGTGAATTCAATGTGAGATCTTCCTCAGAGAGTCATTAATAACTTTTGACTATAATAGGAATTGACTGTGAGAGCTTTCTCAGAGAGTCATTAATCGATTTTGACAATAAGGGGAATTGACTGTGAGAGCTTCCTCAGAGATTCGTTAATCACTTATGTCTATGAGAGGAATTGACTGTGAGTGCTTCCTCAGAGATTCTTTATTTATATTAGACTATAAGGGAAATTGACTATGAGTGCTTCCTCAAAGAGTCATTGTTATATCCTTATAATTCAAACCAGAGGGGATAGGCTGTGATTAATACCCAGGGGTTACCTATTTGTGTTTACTGGCTTTGATTAGCTATTTCCTAGTATATGAAATTGAATGCATTGAATGTGTGGATTGTTTACTGCTGAGTATGTTCTTGTTCACTACATCCTTTAACTTATTACCTGCCATATATTCACTGATTATTAGACACAAATTTTTTGGTGGTTTTTTACTAGGATTCAGTCTCACACCCTATTTGTGCAATGATTTTTTTCCCAAATAGATTATATTTCTACAGGTATAGATAAGGGAAAACTCCCTTCTATATCAGGTACATGACTACTTTAGAGATGGAGAGCATGGATCCAAGCTGAGGCTTATGATGTTGAGAAGCTATTATTTGTCTTTCTTTTTTACTTTGCTTTAGTAATGTTTTCATTCCAGCACTGTGATGTGTTTGTCTATTTTCCATGATATATTTAAAATGCATCATCGTCATTTATATATGTGTTCACCAGTTGTTTCTTCGTCAGTCTTCCGTTGTTTACTATTGTATGATATTATACTGCTTCTACTGCTATATAACTATTTTATTGCACTATGTTACTCTTCCAATGAGGTAATAGTTTCCCCACTTTCATACCCAAGGCCCTCACTGATATTCGGTAGCCTCTGGCATTAGGTGAAATGCACTTTAGTCCATGTGACCAACCGGGTACGGGGCGCCTCTGAGCGGCTTCTGGAACTGAGATGTTACAAAGTGGTATCCAAGGAATTATTTTCTCTTGACTTACTATTTGGATCCTGTAGAAAATTATAGGATGGAATTGGTACTTGGTAATAAGTTGTTCCCTGTAGTAGCTAACCTGTGTACAGGTAAAATCCAATTTACCACGTTTATGGCTATTTTCTTGTTTTGAAATTTTACAGTTGATTCGATTTTCACATTGGGTGATTCACATGTTTTGTGCTATTATTGTTGATATTATTGAGGATATATTTCTATTACAACCTGAGGAGATAAGGGTATTCCTTCTCATGCATCATATAGTCTCTTTCTAGAGTTCACATGTCGTGCATTCTTGTCATTCCATTTAGGGTGCATTAGCAATTGAATGTTGTTGTGATAGATGTTCTGCTGGATATGAATTTTGTTGGGATAGATGCCTTGATAAAATACCTACTATTTGATAAGATTTTGTTTGAATGAACGTCATACTTTGGTTCGTGAGGTGTTTTGGGCCCTCCTGGACTAGAATTTGGTGGTTCATTTCCTCATTTTCCTTATTTATAACATGTATAAGATTCCAAAATTTTATTCGTGGGGATTATGGGCCCTCAAGGATCAGTATTTGGAACTTCAGTATTCTTTTCAAGGTTTTATTGGGTTCCATAGTAGTTTATGAGGATTACTATTTGGAAAAACCCAGAATACATGTCGTGTAATATTGAATACATGCCTTTTGTTCATCTGTTCGGAAAGAAACTGTTTTTCTTAAGTACATGTCGTGTACAGTATGTACATGTCATGTCATCTCTAACAGTGTCTCAGACTATGTGGGTAGAGACATGGGGTTAGGAAATCCTTGGGGGAACACACAATGTATCAGTTTTACATGTCGTGTTGTGTAGACTATGTGTCCACCCGTGTGACTAACGACACAGATGGATAAAAATGTAAGCAATACATGTCATGTCAGTCTTGAACATGCCGTGTAGTGTAATCCCTAGAATTTGGCCATGTAACTAAAAACACGGGTTAGTGGAAATCCATTAGTGCCTGTCATGTCTGTATGAAACACCTCATGTAGTGTGAGTCATGTATCCGGTTGTGTCACTAACAACATGGGTTGGTGAAGCTCGCCTAGTACATGCCATGTCTGGCACTAACATGTCATGTAGTCTTGTTCTATGAGAACTGTGTGGCCTAGTTATGTAAGGGAACACGGGAAGGGGAAGAGGATTCAAGTAATCACCATGTGTAAGGAAAAAACACCGTGTATGGGGTGTTACACGACCAGTTATCGAAAAAGTACATGCATATGTGAATGTATTATAGGAACATTTTGTGTAGATAATTATTCGTGTCATGTATCCTTGTTTTGAAAAACATAAATGATGTCTCTCTCATGTTTCATCCTTACTCTTCAAGTTTTCATCCCTTGAGGATCTTGATCTAAGGTGTGTGCATGACCATGTAGAGTCATGCCACTGAGACGTCCACCGGTTGTATGCCGGTTGTAGGGGAATGATCAGACAATGGAAATGGGTAATCAGATACTACCAGTAGAACCTCTAGTTGTGCTAGTCTTGGAACCAGCCATCATTTTAGAAGCAGGTGTTGACACATAATTTTGAGAGGGATTTATGAGGTTCATGCAGACCATCCAAGGATTACCGCCTCCCGCCCCGTCGATGGCAGAGCAGACACAAGATTTCCAGTAGCAGCATCATCCCACCTTCACAGGGGAAGGAAGACCACATGCTGCAGAGTAATGGAAAAAAGCCATGCTAACGATCATTGAGCATCTGAAGATACCTCCAGAGTGTCAGGTGAAGATCGCTACAAACATGCTTCGGGACTCTACCAAGGGGTGGTGTGATGTGATCTCACAGACAGGATGCTAGAAATTCATGGAATGGGATGAGTTTCAGCACATCTTCTATGACTACTTCTACCCATAGACTTTGAGGAACAACAAAGCCTGAGAGTTTATGAGTTTAGAGCAGGGTACTCATTCTATTTTGGAGTAATCGTCTCGCTTCACTGAGCTGCAGTTCATTACAACCTTTCTAGGGGGAGATGAGTTGTTCCTTGCATGGAATATTGAGGATGGCCTCAGGAAGGATATTTGAACTCAGGTGAACATCTTTAGGTTCACTTCGATATCCACTATATTCAACTAGGTGCTAATCACTGGGCACAATATGAGGGATTTTGGAGCTGTGAATCAGGGTTTTTCGGTATCCAGAGTTAGTGTTATGCTAGCTGATAGTAGGAAGCGCCGTAGGGAGACTGCACCTGGAGATCCTAGTTGGCAAGATTCATCATCTGGTATCCAGGTGGTGTGCTACTAGTGCGGGAAGAGGGGACATATGAGGCCCCATTGCCCGAGGGACCTAGTGGAGTGCCGATATTGTGGCAAGGTGGGTCATCTTTAGGGTTTCTGTCACTTCATTTCACAAGAAGCTGGTGATCGAGGTTCTTCTATTACTACTCATTCAGGAGTAGCACCACCAGTTCCTCACCAGTTGGGGAACTGGAGTTTTTACAGTCATTCAGGCCGAGGTGGAGGTCGTGGCCATGGTAGCCAGTCGCCCAACATTCAGTGACATTAGGGAGGATCAGCTTAGAGTGGCCAGGTAGGTCACAGGGTCATGGTATAGACCATACTTTTGCAGTGTAATAGACCTAGCTAGATTAGGATCATGGACCTTGTATAGTTAGAGATACGATCTTAGTTTCCGCAGTTTTATCTTCTGATCTTTTCGACATAGGGGCGCCCCATAGTTTTATATCTATTATAGTTGTGGAGAGCCTCTAGCTCTGCTTCTTTACTTCTGCTGATGTATTGATGTTGGACACACCATTGGGGAAAGGAATGACTAGTGTACGTCAGTTCAAGGAGTTCCCTCTTGAGTTTGGTGGGTGTCACTACTTATGGGACCTTTATGCCCAGGAGATGACAGGATATGATGTTATTCATGGAATGGACGTTTTAGTTCCCTTCTAAGAATTTGTCGATTTCTATCCTCGTAGGGTGAGTTTCACATCACCATAGGGCAGATTGTTTCTTTATAAGGGTGAATGGGATGTCCAGGCGAGCAGAGTAGGACTTGAGCATCATGGGTTGGGAGGAGTTATAGCCCAAATTACAGGTCTTCATCTGGAAGATGAGGGTAATTCTCAAATGGAATTTCCTCCAGTGGTGGATCATTTTAGGGATGTCTTTCCAGAAGAATTTTCTGGTTTACCCCCGAAGCGAGAGGTGGAATTTTCTATTGAGCTTTTTCCAGGAGAGGCACTGGTGTCCATTCCTCCTTATAGGATGGCTACACCAGAGATACAGGCGCTCAAGAAGCAGTTGTGAGAGTTGCAGGAAAAGGATTTTATCAGACCCAATACTTCTCCTTAGGGTTCACCTATCCTGTTTGAGAAGAATTTGGACAGTACCCTCAGACTTTGTGTGGATTATCGGAAGCTAAACTAGTTAACGGTCAAGAACCGATATCCCTTCTCAAGGATTGATGATCTCTTTGATCATATTTGAGTATCCTAGGTGTTCTTGAAGATTTAATTGAGGTCTAGTTATCATCAATTGTGTGTTAGACCAACTCATAAACCTCTTACAACTTTCTGAAGTAGGTATGGTCTGTATGAGTATGTGGTTATGCTGTTCGGTCCCATGAACGTGCCTACAGTTTTCATGGCACTGATGAACCGAGTGTTCCATCCATATATAGATTCTTTGGTGGGGGTTTTCATAGATGACATCTTGGTGTACTCTCTCACTCGACATCACCTTGCTACCCATCTTGAGATCGTTTTGAGTACACTGGTAGAGCGTCGGTTATATGATAATATCTCAAAATGCCACTTTCATATGGGCCAGATTCACTTCTTGGGACATGTTTTCTCAAATATAAGAGTATCAGTAGAACCAAAGTATGTGAGAGTAGTAGTTTCCAGAGATTAGATGAAGAATGTCTTTTAGGTATGGAGTTTTCTAGGGATGGCTGGATACTACAGGAATTTCATATCTGACTTTTCACGCATAGCAGCGCCACTAATGGGCCTCACTAAGAAGGGAGCCAAATTCATGTGGTCAGATTCTTCATAGTCAGCCTTTCAGGCATCAGTCTAGGAGTACTGATTATGGAGGGAGAAGGAGTTGTTACATATGGTTCTCGGTAGTTGAGGCCACAAGAGAGTAATTACCAGACGCATGATCTCAAGCTGGCTGTAGTTGTTCATGCTTTACGCTGTTGGAGACACTACCTGTTGAAAGAGAATTTTGTGGTTTTCACCAACCACAAAAGTATCAACTATATCTTCACTCTGTGTGAACTGAATTTGAGATAGCGTAGGTGGGTTTATTACCTTCATTCCTTTGAATTTGAGCTTACCTATACGCTAGGTAAAGGCAATGTTATTGCTGATGCGTTGAGTAGGAGGACTCGGATACAGGCAGTTCAAGAGGCCAGTAGTGACTGGAAACTTATGGTTCTATTCTATGAGATGCATCTTTAGGGGCACGACAGACAAGGGAAGACGTATCTTTATTCTATAGCTATTATGTCTACTCGTCTTGATCGAGTGCGGATGAGGCAGCTACTAGATTCGGAAGGCCTAGTCCTATGAGAAAGTGTGTCAGGAGAGGACTCTATTCCTGGATGGACCACAGTAGAGGATGAGATTGTGAGTTTTCAAGGGAGTGTTTGGGTTTCAGTAGACATACTCAAGGAGTTGATGTGGTACTTTCATTCCTACGTTTGGGAAGTTCATCCTGGTGTCATCAAGATGTATCGTGAACTACATAGTCATTATTGGTGGCCAGGTATGAAGAGAGATGATGTTGGTTTCATGATTAGTTTTTCTACCTGTCGGCAGGTGAAGGAGGATCATCAGTGACCATTCAGGCTTTCGCAGTAGTTACCCATTCTCAAGTATAAATGGAATGATATCGTGATGGACTTCGAGATGGGTTTTCCATGGTCTCCTCAAGGGAATGATGCAGTGTCGGTTTTCATTGATAGTCTCACGAAGGTTGCTCACTTCTTTCTGATCAAGGAGACTTTTAGTGCTGATGAGCTGGGAAGGACATACATCCATGAGATCGCACATCTACATAGAGTTCCACACTCCATTATTTCAAACAGAGATGCACGTTTTACTTATTGGGTCTAGGAGGGATTGCAGAAGTCCTTGGGTACATAGGTTCTTCTGAGTACAGTATACCACCCTCTGGTAGATGGCCAGTCCGAGCATAAAATTCAGGTTCTTGAGGACATGCTTCATGCATTCATCCTGGATTTTGGAGGTTCTTGGGATAATCACATACCACTTGTGGAGTTTTCCTATAATGATAGTTTTCAAGAAACTATTCATATGGATCCTTATGAGGCTTTGTATGGTAGGCCATGCCGATCACCCTTATATTGGATGGGGGTAGGATAGGTAGCTATGCAGGGACCTCGTCTTCTCTAGGAGACCACTGAGAAAATATAGTTGATTCAGAAGAGGAGGGCTATTTCACAGTCTCGACAGAAGTCTTATGAAAATCAGCGGAGATGACCTCTGGAGTTTGAGGTATGAGATCAGGTTTTTCTCCGTGTCACACCGAGGTTGGGGCACAGGAGGATTAGGAGACAGGGTATGTTTTTGTACAGGTATTTCGGACAGTTTGAGGTTTTGGAGAGAGTTGGGATGGTTTCCTATCTATTGAAGTTACATCAGAGGTATTGGGCTATGTACAACGTTTTCCATGTTTCATAGCTTCGAAGTTACTTCTCAGACCCCTCTCATTCTTTTCAAACCGAGGAGGTTGAGTTAGAGGCGGATGCCTCGTTCGAAGAGCATACTATCTAGATTGTCGATCGCACTATAAAGGTTCTTCATGGCCTGTCTATTCCTATGGTATGAGTGCTATGGATGCACAAGTGAGTATAGTTTGTGACCTGGGATAGGGATTCCGATGTACGATCGCAGTGGTCGGAGCTGTTCGAGGTCACTTATTCTACACCGCCTTGCTTGGGAAATTAAGGGAGGAATTTATTTATGTTTGGAAGCTTGTAAGAACCCAGATCTTCTTCTCAGGTATGTTTTCCTTTTCTATTCATTTTTGAGAAAAAGATGAATTTTTTTAATTTTTGAAGTACACGTTGTGTACTTTTTTAGTACTTTCATATACTCGGTTACCACGGGTAGCTAGGTGCTGACCATGTAATGTCCATGCCCACGACCATGGGTGGTGACATGGAGACCTCTTAATGCGGGTGCCAGTGAAGGAAAGTTCACACTGTGTTCTTATAAGGTACACACCGTGTACTTTTTTACTAAACGCACTAGGGTCACACCTGACGAACAGAACCAACTTCTACTAGGTTTGGTTCATCCTACAGAACACATACGGTGTCGATCTTCCTCCAAGATCCCGACCAAGAATCTGTTCTCTGAATCAACCATCATTGATTTTGTTGGGATCGCCATGGTAATCTCTTCCATCTTCTAGAACTTCATTTCCTAATTTCTCCTCTTTCTCAAGTTATCTTTAGTTTAAAGTTTTGAGTGTTATTGTAGATCTACCTTGTCCTTGGAAAATTCAAGGCTTGAGGTTCACGTATAGCGATCTTCCAACACCATGGTAGGTGGTTTGTGCCTTTCTGCTGAAAGTCTTCGAGTTATATGTGCAAATTTATCCAATACCCTTGAATAGGGTATTGCGTGTTTACTGTTTTAGCCTTGTTATTTACCTACCATGCTTGTGTGCTTGTGTAGAGGCTAATTGAATTTGAATTGTTATGATTGTTATTCTTTGAAAGTGGTTTCCCATGCATGATCTGTTTATGATTGTTTGGACCTATTTATCATGTTAGGATACCTTGTTGTTTTCTCCTTGCCTAGTCTTCTTGGATGGTGTAAATTGTATTCTAACATGTTGTTATGTTGTAGACTGTTTATCCAAGTAGATCATTAGGTTTACCTTGTCTGTATTGCATTACTATACTTGTTTGATTTACACTGGGCCGTGAGAACCTGGTGTAGTGGACTATAAGGGGAATTGACTATGAGAGCCTCCTCAGAGAGTCGTTAATCACTTTTGACTATAAGGGGAATTGACTATTAGAGCTTCATCAGAGACTCATTTATCACTGTTGACTATTAAGATAATTAACTATGAGAGCTTCCTCCGAGTGTTGTTAATCACATTTCTCTATGAGGGGAATTGACTCTAACTGCTTCCTTAGAGATTCGTTATTTATATTCAACTATAAGGGGAATTGAAACTGAGTGCTTCCTCAGAGAGTCTTTGTTATGTCCTTGTAATTCAAACCATAGGGGATAATCTATGAGTACTTCACAGGGGGTTACCTGTTTGTGTTCACCTACTTTGATTAGCAGTTTCCTGGTATATGAAATTGAATGCATTGAAACTGTGGAATGTTTACTTCTAAGTACCTTCTTATTCACTACTTCCTTTTACTTATTACCTGTCATATATTCAAGGATTGTTAGGCCCAAATATTATGGTGGTTTCCTACTGGGATTTAGTCTCACACCCTGTTTTGGACATGATTTTAGGCCCAAACAGATTATTATTTTGTATGTATAGATAAGGGAAAATTCCCTTCTACTTCAGGAAATTAACTAATTTGGAGCTGGAGAGCATGGGACCAAGCTGAGTCTTATGATGCTGAGGAGCTGTTATCTATATTTTTGTTGTAATTTGGTTTAGTACAGTTTTTATTCAAGCATTGTGATGTGTTTGGCTATTTTCCTTGATATATGTATCATGCATCCTCGTCATTTATATATGTGTGCTCCAGTTGTTTCTTCATCAGTCTTCTGATGTTTACTATTGTATGATATTATACTAATTCCTCTATTGTATATCTATTTTGTTCCCCTATGCTACTCTACCAGTGTGGGTATAATATCCCCACAATCACACCCAAGTCCCTCACTTCTAATCGGTAGCCTCTGGCATTATAGGGAGATGAACTTGAGGCCATGTGACCAACCGGGTATGGGGCACCTCTGGGCAGCTTCCGGAACTAGGACATTACAAAGTGGTATGAAAGGAATTATTTTCTCTTGACTTACTATTTAGAGCCTATAAATAGGAATAGGGAAGAATTGGTACTTGGTAATAAGTTGTTCCAGGGAGTAGCTAACCCTTGTATAGGGAAAATCCAATTTACCTCGTTTATGGAAATTTTCTGGTTTTGCAATTTTACAGTTGATTTGATTTTTACCTTGGGAGACACACATGTTCTATGTTGTTATTGTTGATATTATTGAGGTTCTATTTCTATTTCAATCTGATGAAATGAGGGTATGCCTTATCATGCATCATATTGGCACTTGCTAGAGATCACATGTCATGCATTCTTGTCATGCCATTTAGGGTGCATTAGCAATTGCATGTTGTTGTGATAGATGTTTTGCTAGATATGCATGTTGTTGTCATAGATTCCTTGATAAAATACCTCTTGTTTGATAAGGTTCTGTTTGACTGAATGCCAAACTTTGGTTCATGAGGTGTTATGGGCCCTAATAAACAAGAATTTGGTGGGTCATCGCCTTGTTTTCCTTGTTTATAACGTGTATAATATTCCAATATTTTATTTCTGGGGAGTATGGAACCTCACAGATTGAAATGCAGAACTTTAATATTCGTTTCAGTGTTTTTCTGGGCTCCAGAGTAGTTTTTGAGGCATACTGTCTGGAAAAACCTTGAATACTCGCCGTGTAATGTTGAATACATGCCATGAATTCTCCATTTAGGGAAGAAACTATTTTTCTTAAGTACATTCTGTGTACCGTTGGTACATGCCATGTCGTCTCTAACCACGTCTCAGACTGTATGGGTAGAGACACAAGGTTAGAAAATCCTTGGGGGAACACACCGTGTACCGGTTGTACACATCGTGTTGTGAAGACCATGTGTCCACCCATGTGACTAATGACATGGATGGATAAAAACATAAGAAATACACATTGTGTCTGTCTTTAACATGTCGTGTAGTTTAATCCTTGGAATCTGGCCGTGTAACTAACAACACAGGTCAGTGGAAATCCTTTAGTGCATGTTGTGTCCGTATGGAACACACCGTGTAGTGTGAACCATGTATCTGGTCGTGTCACTAACAACACGTGTCGGTGAGGCTCATCTAGTACACATCGTTTCTAGCACTAACATACTATGTAGCCTTGTTCTATGAGAACTGTGTGGACTAGACATGTAAGGGAACTACGGAAGGGGAAGAGGATTCAAGTACATGCCGTGTGTAAGGACAACAAGCCATGTATGGGGTGTTACATGATTAGTTATGGAATAATTACTTGCCTATGTGAATGGATAATAGGAACACACCGTGTATTTAAGTATACACGTCTTATATCCATGTTTTGAAAAACTAGAATGATTTCTTTATCCTTCTTCCTCCTTACTCTTCTAGTTTTCATTACTTGAGGATATTGATTTAAGGTGTGCGCTTGACCTTGGAGATTCATGAAACAGAGACGTTCTCCGGTTGTAATCCAGTTAAAGTACAATTATCAGACACTGAACATGGTTGATCAGGAACTACCAGTAGATCCTCCAGTTGTGCCAGTCTTGGAACCTTCCATCATTCCAGACATAGGTGTGGATGCACAGTTCTGAGAGGGCATTATGAGGTTTATACAGACCGTCCAGGGAGTACCGCCTCCAGCCCCATTGATGGAAGATGTGACGTGGGTTTTCCGAAAACAGCATCATCCCACCATCACAGAGGAAGGAAGACCACATGCTATAGAGTCATGGCTTGAATCCATGCTGATGATATTTGAGACTCTAGAGATACCTCCGGAGAGGAGGGTGAAGCTCGCTATGTGCATGCTTTGGGAATCTGCCAAGGGGTGGTGGGATGTGATCTCACAAGCGGGACATCAGCAAGTCGTGGCTTGGTATGATTTTTAGTGCATCTTCTATGACAAATTATAACTAGAGATGTTGAGGGTCGACAGAGCCTGAGAGTTTAGGAGTTTGGAGCAGGGTACTCTTTCTATTTTGGAGTATTCCTCTCGATTCACTGAGCTACAGCGCATTACACCCTTTTTAATTGGAGATGAGTTGTTCCTTGCATGGAAGTTTGAGGATGGTCTTAGGAAGGATATCTGATATCAATTGAACATCTTCAATTTGACATTGATATCATCTATAGATAACTATGTCATGTTCATCGAGTGTAATCTGAGGGATTATGGAGCTATAAATCAGGGCGGTTCAACATCCAGAGTTAGTGCTCCACCAGATGATAGCAGGAAGTGTTGTAGGGAGACTTCATGTGGAAATATGAGTAGGAGGGATGCATGTTTTGGTTTCCAGGTGGTGTGCTACCAGTGCGAGAAGAGTGGGCATATGAGGCCAATTTGCCCGAGGAACCCAGTGGAGTGCCGATCTTGCGGCAAGATGGGTAATCTTTAGCGTTTCTATCAGTTATTTTCACCAGAAGCTGATGACATGGGTTCTTCTTTCACTCCTCATTCATGAGCAGCACCACCAATTCCTCACCAGTCTGGGAACTGATGTTTTTTTGGCTATTCAGGCTACGGTGGTGGGCATGTCCATGGCAGCTAGTTTCCTAGTTTTCAGTGACATTAGGGCGGATTAGCTTAGAGTGGTCAGGCCGGGTCACATGGTCGTGGTACGGGCCAAACTTTTGCAGTGGAGCAGAACCAGTTGGAGGAGGATCCCAGAATATCTATAGTTAGAGGTACGATCTTAGTTGCCTCAGTTTTATCTTCTACACATTTAGATACAGGTGCTTCCCATAGCATTATATCCTTTTCTTTTGTGGAGAGCCTTTGGCTCTACATCATTACTTCTACCGATGTCTTGACATTGGACACACCTTTGGGGACAAGAATAACTAGTGTACGTTAGTTCAAGGAGTGATTCATTGAGGTTAGTGGGTGTCACTTCTTATGGGAACTTTATGCCCTAGAGATGACAGGTTGTGATTTAATTCTTGGAATGGACTGGTTAGTTCCCTTCTAGGTAGTTTTTGATTTCTATTTCCATAGGTTGAGTTTCACATCACCCGAGGGAGGATCATTTCTTTATAAGGCGAAATGGGATGTCCAAGAAAGTAGATCAGGACCCGAGCATCATGTGTTGGGAGGAGTTACAGCCCAGATTTATACTCTTCATCTAGATGACCAGGGGACTTCTCAGATGGACTTTCCTCCAGTGGTGGATCGTTTTAGGGATGTCTTTCTAGAGGACTTTTCATGTTTACCCCCCAAAGCGAGTGGATGACTTTTCTATTGAGCTTGTGTCAGGACCGGCACTAGTGTTCATTCCTCCTTATAGGATGGCTGCACCAGAGTTGCAGGAGCTTAAGAAGCAATTGGAGGATTTGTAGGCAACAGATTTTATCAAACCCGGTACTTCTCCTTGGGGTTCGCCTATCCTGTTTGCGAAGAAGCCAGATGGTACCCTCAGACTTTGTGTTGATTATCAGAAGCTGAACCAGTTGACGGTCAAGAACTAATATCCCTTTCTAAGGATTGATGATCTCATTGATCAGCTTCAAGGAGCCCGGGTGTTCTCGAAGATTGACTTGAGGCCCGTTTATCATCAGTTTCATGTTAGACCATCTGATATACCTCTTACAGCTTTTCGTAGTAGGTATGGTCTATATGAGTATGTGGTTCTGTCATTCGGTCTCATGAAAACACCTACAGTTTTCATGGAACTGATGAACCGAGTGTTCCATCTATACATGGATTCCATCATTTTTGTTTTTCTAGATGACATATTAGTGTACTCTCACACTCGACATGACCATGATACCCATCTTGAGAACATTTTGATTACACTTAGAGTGCATTCGTTATATGCTAAGATCTCAAAATTCTACTCTTTGATAGACCAGAATCACTTCTTGGGTTATGTTATCTCAGAGATAGGAGTATCAGTTGACCCAAATAAATTGAGAGCAGTAGTTTCCCGATAGAAACTGAAGAACTTATTTGACGTATAGAGCTTTCTAGGTCTAGCTTGATGCTACAGGCAATTTATACAGATCTTTTCACGCTTAGCAGTGCCACTGATGGGCCTGACTAAGAAGGGTTCCAAATTCTTGTGAGTCAGCCTTTCAGGCATTGGTCTGGGAGAAGTTCTTATATATGGAGAAGGAGTCATTTCCTAAAATTCCTGGTAGTTGAGGACACATGAGAGGATTTACCAGATGCAAGATCTAGAGCTGGATGCAGTTTTCATAACCTATGCTGTTGGAGACACTGCCTGTTGGGAGTGCATTTTGTGGTTTTCACCGACCAAAAAGGTCTCAAGTATATCATCACGTAGCATGACCTAAAATTGAGATAGAGATGGTCGGTTGAGTAACTTTATTCCTTTGAAATTGAGCTTGCCTATACATAATGGAAAGGAAATTTGGTGGTTGATGTGTTGAACTGGAGGACTCATATACACGCAGTTCAAGAGACCAACAATGAGTGGAAAATTATGGCTCTATTCTATGAGATGCATTTGTAGGTGCACAACAGACAAGGGCAGATGTTTCTATCTTCTTTAGTTATTACCTCTACTCTTCTTGATCGAGTGTGAAGGAGGCTGCTATCAGATTCTGAATGCCTATTCTTACGGGAAAGTGTGTCATGAGAGGACCCTATTCCTAGATGGACCATATGCGAGGATGAGATCTTGTGTTTTAATGGGAGCGTATGGGTGCCAGAAGACATACGTGAAGAGTTGATCTGGGAATTTCATTCCTTAGTTTGGGAAATTCATCTTGGTGTCACAATGATGTATCGTGATCTACACCATCAGTATTTGTGGCCAGGTATGAAGAGAGATGTTTTTAGTTTCATGATGAGGTGTTCCACCAGTCAGCAGGTGAAGACGAAGCATCAACAACCACCCGGGCTATTCTAGCAATTACCCATTCCTGAGTGGAAATGGAATGATGTTATGATGGACTTCGGGATAGGTTTTCCAAGCTCGCCTCGAGGGAATGATGTAGTGTGGGTTTTCATTGAAAAACTCATGAAATTATCTCATATTTTTCCAATCAAGGATACTTTCAGTGTTGATGAGCTGGGAAAGTTGTACATCTGCGAGATCATACATCTACGTGGAGATACACACTCCATTGTTTCAAATAGAGATACGTGTTTTACTTCTTGGGTCTGGTAGAGATTTCAGAAGGCCTTGGGTAAATAGGTACTTCTGAGTACATCATACCACCCCCAGACAAATGGCCAGTCTGAGCATACGATTTACGTGAAAGAGGACATGCTTCATGCATGAATCCTATATTTTGGAGGTTCTTGGGAGAAGTACATACCTCTTGTGGAGTTTTCCAAAAATAATAGTTTTAAAGTAACTATTCATATGGAACCTTAGGGGGCTTTGTATGGAAGGCCATGCTGATCACCCTTATGTTGGCTAGAGGCAGGGGTGGCAGCTATGATGGGAGCTCGTTTAGTCCAGGAAACCACTGAGTATATAGAGTTGATTCAGAAGAGAATAGCTACTACAAAGTCTCGACAGAAGTCTTATGATGATTAGCAGATACGGCCTTCGGGGGTCAAGGTTGGAGATCCGGTTTTCCTCTGTGTCACACTGAGGTTGGGGCATAGGAGAATTAAGAGACAGGGTAAGCTTTCTCTAAAGTACGTTGGACCATTTGAGGTGTTGGAGAGAGTTTGGCCGGTTTCCAATCGGTTCCAGTTACCTCAGAGGTATAGGGCTATGTATGATGTTTTCTATGTTTCTCAACTTCGAAGTTACTTCGCAGACCCATCTCATTCTTTTCAAACCGAGGAGGTTGAGTTAGAGGTGGATATCTCATTAAAGGATCATCGTATCCGGATTTTTGATCGTATTATGAAGGTTCTCTGTGTCCTGTATGTTCCTATGGTATGAGTGATATGGCAGCACAGGCAAGTACAACACTAGACCTGGGAGAGGGTGGCCGATTAGCGATTGTAGTGGTCAGAGTTGTTCGGGGTCACTTCTTCTACACCTCCTTGCTTGGGATATTTTGGGATGAATTTCTTTAAGGGGGAAAGATTGTAAGAAACTGGATCTTCTTTTTAGGTACGTTTTCCTTTTCTGGTCATTTTTTAGAAAAAGAAGAATTTTTGGAAATTTTTGAAGTACACGCTGTTTACATTATGAGTACACGCTGTGTACTCGGTCACAGCAGGTAGCAGGGTGCTGGCCGTGTAACTGCCATGCACATGGCTGTTTGTGGTGACCTGGAGACCGCTAAATGCACGGGCCGGTGAAGGAAAGTGCACATTGTGTACTTATAAAGTACACTTCGTGTAATTTATTTTTTAAATTAAATGCACCAAGGTCGCTTCTGATGGACATAACTGCCTTTTTCTAGGATTGGATCGTCCGAGAGAACCCATACGGCACCGATCTTCTTCTAAGCTCCCGATCAAGCATCTGTTCTCCGAATAAACCATCATATATTGCGTTGGGATTGCCTTGATAAGATCTTCCTTCTTCTAGAGCGTAATTTCCTGATATATCTTCGTTCTCAAGTTATCTTTGGTTGAATGTTTTGAGAGTTTTGTAGATCTACCATGTTCTTAGAAAATTCAGGGATTGAGGTTCATGTATAACGATCTCCCAACACCAAGGTAGGTGGTTTATGCATTTATGTTGAAATTCTTCAAGTTATATGTCAAAATCTATCCTATACCCTAGAACGGGGTATTGCATGTTTACTATTTTAGCCCTATTAATTGCTTGCCATGCTTGTGTGCTTGTATATAGGCTAATTGAATCTGAATAGGGTTTATTGTTATGATTTGGAAGTGGTTTCCCATGCATGTTCTATTTATGACTGTTTGGACCCTTTTAGCCTGTTAGGTAGGCTTGTTGATTTTACCATGCCTATTCTTGTAGGATGGTGTAAATTGAATTCTGACATGATGTTATGTTGTAGAATGTTTATCCAACTGGTTCTTGAGGGTTACCTTGGTCGTATTGCATTACTATGCTCGTTTGATATACATATGGCCGTGAGAAACTAGTGAAGTTGACTATAAAAGGAATTGACTATGAGAGATTCCTCTGGGATTCGTTAATCACTTATTCTCACCGATGAAATTTATTTTTCAATACTTATGTTTACCCATATTAGGTGTTCGATCTAATCCTTATTATGTTTTACTTTTTCCTAGGTTGTGAAGTACGGTTTTAAACATATTATTCCTAAGAAGGTTACTAGGTGTGAAGATATTAGTGCTTGATAATATACATATTTAATACTCTGGATGAGCTTTTGTGGATTACGTGATCCATTATAGGTTGATATTAGTTCTTCAAACATGGAAAATTAATGTCAAATAATCATTTTTTCAAGAAAAATATGAAATTGTGGTGGGAATTGATTAAAGGATGAAAATTTACTTTTTAGATAAGTTTATTTCTTTATATTCATTTTATGGGTGGTAAAGGAATTCCTCGACTCTAGAAAAAGTATTTTGAAACAGAAATATTATCCAATTAACTTTATTTTTGATAAGTTGATGGTCTTTTCGCACCTCTTTGGTTTATGGTTTTGTGGTCTTTAATTTTATCGTGATCATTCTCATTTTTTATGATCAATGTTCTCAATCACCCACCATAATTATTTTGGACATTACTTTTCCCTCCATATTCATATTTTCAATTCCTGATAATTCTATCCTATTTCGAAACCTAGTATGTGTTATTCCATATAACATTCATACTTCTCTTTATCTCTTTTCAAGAGGAAGTTTTATTAACCCTTTTTACAATGTGGGATTTCAAAAAAGGAATTTTTCAATTTCAAACCTTTCATTATAGAGTAAAACTTTAAATTTCATAGATACAATTTAATAAATGGCAGAGAATGTGGTGCCTGGATAATTTTTAAAGGAAGTCTGTCTTTGATAGCGTACATGATACACAAGACATAGATTAAATGAACCAAAAATATTTTTATTTAAATATTTCCATTATAACCTAACCATTAAATTGGTAGGAATAAAAAGTATAAACTAAATTATAAAATACATATAAATTTATTGGTCAATAAAAATTAATTGATTAATTTTTAGGAAATAAACACTCAAATTTTAGAAAAGTAATTGTATTCTTATAAATTATGTTAATTTAAAAATATTTTTTCTTTCTTTTTATGATTGAATATAATTATTAATTTTTGGAATTTTTTTGAAATTTTTAGAGAAAATGGATATCATTTTCGAAAACATCATTTCAAAATTATCTTAATATAAATTTTTAGGATTTTTTGAAAAGATTTATTTTCTAGTGAAAAGTGGAAGATACTAATTTTTATTGAAACTATTTTTTTATTTCAAGATTTTACAAAGATAAATTTTATTTTAAAAATGATTCAATGTAAAATTATTTCTCTTGTATTGTGAATAATAAAATTAATTTTGTTGGAACTAATTTTATGATTGAATTTGGTATTAAACATTTATGTACTTAAAAAGACATTTTTACGAAAAAAATATATTTTTCGTTATGTTCTGTATTTTAATATTAAATTAATTTATACTACATATGTAATTTAACTCTTGAAAAATGGATTCCATATTTTGAATCCAGAGGTCTAAATTTGGTAAATAACACTTTTTTATTTTTGTTCATTATGAATAGTATCAACAATAAATAATTGCCACTCTGGTAAGGGTAAATTAGGTAATTAAAGATAAAAATAATATGATAGGAAAAATATATCTTTCAAATGATATGTTGGGTGATGAATCACTTGACCCTAGCTTCTTAGATGGACTAGATGGCTCCTACATTGAGAATTCCATGTTTTCTTTTTGCATCATCTCTAATGGGGGTGGAACATCACCATTTAAATCAACTGTTCTGGTTAAGTTGCAAATTATCACTACCTTAACATAGGTATGAGTTATTAAAACCCAATCATTTAGGTGTGGGTGATCAAGCACTCCTGACCCCACTAATTCCCTTATATAAGGATGCGGATTAAAAATATGAGATTGAGCTCCCGGTTTATCACAAGTAGTAGACAATGTATTTCAAATATAAAGATCGACTTCCATCGATACAAGAACCATCTATGAATAACACCAGTAATAACAACATGGTTGCCATTCTTATTCTCGGGATAATGATGATAGCCTGTTTGAAAGTTTCTAAGTTTTTTTGAAAGATAAAAACTCAATCCATTACTCAATTATCACTAGCCATTTTCATCTAAACACTTCTCCCACCACAATCCAAACAAGATCCATTGGTAGTTTAGACACATCAACTTCAACGCATATGTGAGGGTAAACTAAATGGATGATCAAGAGAGTCCTGATGTCCAATAATAGATAATGACTATCCATATGCCCTAACATCTTAATTGTAGCTAGATTTTTAAAAGGGAATGACCTGTTTGGGGAGCTTACCCATAGATCCATTGTCAGGGGGTCATGTTTTTTATGAAAATCATAAGACCAGTGGAACATATTGTAATGGAATCCATGGAAGACTCATAGAGATTTGTCTTAATAATGAATCATGTCCTAATAAGTAACATATCTTGTTTTTTAATTAATCTTTTTGTTTCATTTCCATAGCGAGTCACCGCCAATTTGACTATCTACTAGAGTGGGTCACCACCAATTCGACCCACTAGTAGTGACTCACTTCCATACCCACTATTAGTGACTCACCGCCAGACCCTATTCTCTAATGGTGCTTGTGTTAAAATGAGGCACAACCATTGACTCCCTGTTGGTTACTCACCACCAACTATCCTATCTTTTACCTCCAACATAAGCCACCTCTTAGATGACTCACCGCCATCATATTCCTCCACTATTGACTCACCCTCATCCAACCCTCTACCAAACTCGACTCAGCGTACAACACCAGTGACCAATCATATAATGATGATGCACTAAATTAGGAGGCAGATGATTGAATATAGAATATGATGCATTTGGGATTCGATAATACGCATTCTAGATTTCTTAAGGAGGACATTCCGATATGATAGACCTGAAGACCAGAGATAGATAATAATATAAATCGTGGTTCGGGGGATCTCTCCCCCTTTTATTTTCGGTAAATTTTCTATAATATATTTTTTTCACATTGTATTTGTAATAGTCATTGGCTAAACAATTTTTCTCACGGGCACGAACTCTGTGGGTTTAAATATTATGCTCTTCTTTGTGTCATCTTTCAAGAATCATAATTGATAAAAGAGATTTATTTTTTGAATTCTTTAAAATTTATTGGTGCATGTAAAAAATTATTTCAAAACATTGTAAATGAACTATGAGAAGGTTTTTGATTTATTTTTCATCAAAACTGCTTTCTTTTTTATGTTTCTTGAAGTGGATAACTTCAAGATTCATTAATCTGCCTCATCATTCTCCAAACAATTGAGATTAACAAAACTCATTCTCAGGGAGAATAAAACTTATCCCATTTCTAATCTTCTTAAATGTGACCCTCAAATAGGGAATCCATCTTATCCCAAATTTCAAGATATTATTTTATATTTATTTTCCATTCATTGAACCCTCAGTGGGGGATATATTTATTAAAAAACAAACAATATCGTCACAACATAACCAAAGGTGTCACATTGTGAACCACTGTGGTAGGGGACTCAACCCCCTGCCTCAAAAATTCACGTCATGAAGCCCTCCTTCATTGTGTGAAACACATTCAGTAGGACCCAGTTGCACCTTCCCCGCTATGTTCCTCCTCCGACATTATCCCAAATCCCTGAGCCATCACCCGAGCCTTGATCCTCTCCCAAAACAACATTTATGGATGTTCAAACATTCAAAACCCCATTCAGAGCCTCGGTTCTCAAAATGAACAATCCACCATAAAAAAACTCAATTTTACTAGCGAATTTTCTATTTGAGATGACGTGAGTCATTTAAAAAGAAAAATGAAAAAATAGATTATAGTCATTTTATATGTTTCTAAAATTAAAAATATACATATAAAACCATGAAAAATTTAACATTCCAATATCAATGTTCCTAGGAAGGCTCATCCTTGAGATTCAAATACTTATTATGGCTATGATAAATACTAAAATATATTTAATTGATATATATTTTAAAAAACAATATTTTTTAGAACGGAATCTCCCCATTTCCACATTCCGTTGAGGAACAACTAGGTTCTTTCCACCAACCATCTGTGCTGGGGAAGAATCAGCTTCTAGCTGAAGGATTTCTCCCAAATTCGATTGGATTCATCCCTAACTGTGTCACCCAATATCAGAAAAAAGTTTTATTTTCACCAAGAGGGGAAAAGATAGAACCAACCACAACACCAGTGATAGAATAGAGTGTTTTTACCCAACCCAAGCAGGGCCTTTAAGACAAACACCAACCCCAAAAACAACGATCTGTAGAGGATTAAAGTCTATTCGAAACCCTAACCCTCAAACATAAAAGAATTTGGAGGGTTGGAAAATAAAAGGGGGAAGTAAGTATAGGTTATTGTGTTCCAAGAGATGAACCATCCCTTTCATTCATCCATGTTAGGTTTTTGAAATCCGGTTCAACTTATTTCTCCCCATTCTCCCACAAATCATTTCTAGTGCTGTAAAATATGCATATTTTGGATTGTTTCTGTCGTCTTCTTGCTAACTGAATCCACTGATAGGAACATGGAACATCTGATGGTTTCCTAAAAGAAGCATAAAAAAGTAGAAAAAGTGTGTCATTGACTTCAAAGTTAATTTCAAATATTAAAACACCACTATCTTTTTATGTCAACAATCATTGCAGGAATTACATCAGAATCATGCCACTCAATCAATATTTTTTGAGCATCAAGTAAAACTTTTGTAGGAAACTTCCTCCTCTAATGAATTTTATAAATACTCTATAAAATACAAAGGTAAATTATCTTCATCTTAAGGGACACCCACATTAAATATGGTTTTAGAAATTTTTTCTTGAATTGAATGATGTTTGGTATCTTTGTACTCAAACTGGATAGCTCATAATCATGCATTATAAATTTTACATATAACATTACTCTCTTTTTATGAAAATTGTTATATATGGTTAAATCATATGGAGTTTCAAAAAATGGACCTATAAATAATAATATTTTATCTAAATCAACACATTTTCTGTATGAGTATTTGTTGTTTACTAAACATGGATTAAAACACCCTACATTTGATGTTTTATAGATTAATCCATGATAAGGGCATGATTAGCAGAAATTATTCATCCTTAGAAGAGTATGTCATCAGAGAAGGAAGGTTTAGCAGTCAAAAATAAGGGTTTTATAGTGAAAAAAATCTTTAGTAAACAACCCATTACAATATAAAAGTTCATTGGGGTTATTTTAATATGATTGTTATGATATAATTATCATTATATAAGGGTAAAATAACATTTACCTTCTTTCTATTGAGATTGTTGAAAAATTGAAATGTTACTCATCCGTACGTATGACCTAGCATATTCATTATTGCAACATAGTTTATTTTTCATAACCATATTTCAGGGTTGGTTTTAAAAGATTATTTCAAGTATAAAAATGATAAATATGTCATGAGTATTATTCTTTAGATGATGATATATTACCTATTTGACCATAGTCAACCTACTGTTGTCATTTTGGAAATACAATCCAAATATTATCAAAACATCTGACATGAACTTAATTAATTAGGTAATTAAATTGAAATTGGTAATTGATAAAATAAAAGGAATAATATAATTGAAAATTTTTATTAAGAAAATAAATAATTAACAAAATATTTTTATTCAATAATATATGAACATACGTGACGAGTCAAACTTGAGGTACGGGTTGCTTGTCTCACTTTTTTTGTGAGACATAAACCATATTCCCCCACTTGTTTTCCTTTTCATGGTTTATATACTACCCAAGAAGGAATTTTATTATAATTTTCATTAAAAATGGGAAATACCAATATATATGACATTTTCTCTTTTATGAGGCCTTGATACAGAGATTACCCAAGTAGTAAAGGTTTGTTATCTCAAATAATTTTCTTTGGGACATGTTATTTTATGCACCTATTTTATTTTATAAGTTTTATATAATTCACCTTTGACAAAATATATCATTATTTTTATTATGTTCATGATATTTAATGTTAATGTTTATGTAAATCTTTCATTGGGATTGTATTTCAAAAGATACCAACGTGGTAAGGGTATATTTCACAATATCATTTTTATTGAAATTATTTATGATTATGTTTTTTAAGATGAAACATTAATATTTATCTATAAAAAGACTCTTGAAATATATTATCCTTTCATTAATTTTAGATTGTATATCATTCAATTTACATTTCCTCTCTTTAACTACTTAAAATATTGAAAGAACTTTTTATGGAAAATTGACATTATTTATCTCTATGGTTGAAAACCCTTTCTATTTCATGTCCATGTGTTCTGTAAAAAAATTAATAATGGTTTTAATATTATTCTATTATTATTTAATTTCATGTTTACCCATTTTTACTTTTTACTAAATGGTTTAAAAGGAATCTACTTATCATTTTATGAACAAGGTGATTTTGAATTTTTACCAAAGTGTGAAAGGATTGATTTCTTTTAACTTTTAAGGAATAAACATAATTTCACACCATCATGAACATTTTTTTTATATGAGTGTCACTTAATATGTTACAATGGTTATTTTATGAGAAAATTATTTCCACAATATCTTTTTAATTTATAGTTTTTTAGAAGTTATGTTCAAAGTTGAAAGGTTGTTATTCTCACGAATTTTTTTTAAAGTTTTTATACTATTTTTATTCATCAAAAACAATAGATTTGATTTTATAGATTGCTTAAAATTTATTTTTATATAACTAGCTCAGTCTTCATCCATTGAATGTGGTAATACATGCCTTATGTTTATTTCTCAAATGGCTTCTTTCTGAAATCTCCATTGATTATGATAAGATGTATTATTTTAAAACAAGTTTCATTCCATGGGTACTTCATATGTGTATATCTCATGATTAATTTACTTTTCTATAACACATAATTATGAACATGTTATGATGGGTGTCCCCATATAGTGCTTCAATGTGTTGGCTAATGTTTCAGTCTAATGAGACGTCATGTATGGTATTAGGGAGTGAACCTAATCTATTATGGGTCTTTATCCACCAGGTGATGTTGTCTTTATGGTTAACCTTGAATTATGTTTATTTTATGTTTGATTTTGCTTCCAATTTCATATGATGCTATGATCATATGATACCATGTTCATTTTTTCATTCTCTCATGTGATTACTCATGAGAATTATCTTTTATTATATCCGATTATACATTTGACTCTCATCTTTTATAAAAGTCCTATGTCGTGATTTAATATGTAGGTATTTATGGGTATGAAGTCTCTTATGTTATTATCATTCAATTTTATTACATCATTATGTCTTTACTCATCTTATTCTCATTGATGAAATTCATTTTTTAATAGTTATGTTTACCCATATTTGGTGCTTTATCTAAACCTTCTTAAGTTTTCCTTTTTCCTAGGTTGTGAAGTAAGGTTTTAAACATATTATGCCTAAGAAGGTTACAAGGTGTGAAGATCCTAGTGGTTTATAATAGATCATTAATATTTTGGATGAGATTTTTTAGATTATGTGATCTATTATTGGTTTATTTTTGTACTTCACACATGAAAATTTTATCAGGAATAATCATTGTTTGAATAAAAATATGAGATTGTGGTGAGAATTGATTTAAGGACAAAAATATACTTGTCAGGTAAATATATTTCCTTATATTAATATTCTAGTTAGTAAAGTAATTCCTCAACTCTTGAAAAAGTATTTTGAAACACAAATATTATCCAATTAACTTTATTTCTTATGAGTCGATGGTCGTTTTCACACCTCTTTGGTTTACGTTTTTGTGGTCTTTAATTTTCTTCTGATCATTCACATTTTTATGATCAATGTTATCGATAACCCACCATTATTATTTTGGACATTACTTTTCCCTCTATATTCATATTTTCAATTCCCACTAATTTTATCATATTTGGAAACCTAGTATTTGTTATTCTATATAACCTTCATAGTTCTCTGTCTCTCTTTCCAAGAGGAAGTTTTATTAACCCTTTTAACAATTTTGGAATTCAACAAAAGAATTTTCAAATATATAACCTTTTATTATAGATTATATCTTTAAATTTCATTGATTCAATTTTTTAAAGGGGGAGAATGTGATGCCTTAATAATTTTTAAAGGAACTCGATCTTTGATAATGTACAAGATAGACAATACTGAGATTAAATAAACTAAAAAAATTTTATTTAAATATGACCATTATAAACTAACCATTAAATTGGTATGAATTAAATTTATTAACTAAATTATAAATTATATATAAAGGTATTAATCAATACAAATTTATTGATTAATTTTAATGAAATGAGCACTCCAATTTTAGTAAAGTAATTTTATTCTTCAGAAATATGTTTATTCAAAAATAATTTTTATTTATTTTAATGATTGAATATTATAATTAATTTTTGGAAATTTTAGAAATTTTTATAGAAAATTGATATCATTTTTGAAAACCTCATTTCAAAATTATCTTTGTGTGAATTTTTAGGATTTTTTTGAAATTCTTTATTTTCTAGTGAAAAGTGGAAAATACTAATTTTTATTGAAACTATATTTTTTTTCAAGAATTTACAAATATCAATTTTATTTTAAAAAGGCTTCAAATTAAAATTATTTCTCTTGTGTTATGAAGAATTTAACTAATTTTATTTTAATCAATTTAATTATTGAATTTGGTATAAAACATTTTTAAACTTAAAGACATTTTTTTGAAAAAGTTATTTTTCGTTGTGTTTTGTGTTTAAATATTAAATTAATTTATACTACTTATAAAAATTTAATCTTGAAAAATTTATTCTATATTTTTAATATAGAGGTCTAAATTTGGTAAATAACACCCTTTTATTTTGGTTCATTATGAATAGTAGCCACAGTAAATAATTGTCACTCTGGTAAGGTTAAATCAATTAATTAAAGAAAAAGACAATATGATATACAAAAAAACTATATATAAAATGAGATATAGGGTGATGAATCACTCGAAAAAGGCTTCTCAGATGGACTATAGTTCTCCTACATTGATTATTTTTTATTTTCCTTTTGCAACATCTCTGATGGGGCTGGAACATCCCAATTTAATCAACTGTTCTGGTCAAGCTGCAAATTATCACTACCCTGAAAAAGGTAAGGGTTATTAAAAACGAATCATTTCAGTGTGTGGGATCAATCACTCCATCCCCCTATGATGCCCTTACATAAGGAGTTGTATTTCCAATTTGAGATTGATCTCATAGTTTATGACAAGTAGTAGACAATGTATTTTCAATACACATATCGACTCTACTACCATCGATTCCTGAACCACTCACATAAATAATAGCACCAATAACAACGTGGTTGACATCCTTCATCTTGGAATATTGATGATAGACTATTTGAAAGTGTGAGTTGTTTGTATAAAGATAAAAACTCAATCTGTGACTCAAATAGCATTGGCCATTTGCATATAAACTCTTCTCCGGCCACAATCCAAACAAGATCCATCTGTAGTTTCGACACATCAACGTCAATGCATATGTGAGGGGAAACATAATGGATGACCAATAGTGTCTTGATGTTTAATCCTAGATAATGACTATCCATATTCCCTAACATTTTAAGTACTTTTTTATTTTGAAAAGGAAATGACATGCTAGGGAAGCTTACCCATATAGCCATGTCTAGGGGTCATGATTCATATCGAAATCATAAGACCAGTGGATTAAAGAGTAACAAAATCCATGGAAGACACATGGATATTTGTCCCAATAACGAATCGTGTCCTCCTCATGAATAACATATCTTGTTTTTAATTAATATTTATGTTGTTTTTAATTTTTAATTGAATCAACTTTTTAATTTAAGATTAATTTAAATAATTAAATTAGTTTTTAAATTTTAATTACTTTATTATTTATTTATTTTAATATTTTTAAGGATAATAGTTTTTTTACTTTTGAAGTCGGAGTCTCCACTCCCCGACTCATTGCCATAGTGAGTCACCGCCAATTCGAATCATCACTAGAGTGAGTCACCACCAATGCTCATAAAGAAGCTGGAACCAAAGTTGTGGTGTGAAGATCCCCCTTACCAACGATTAAAGTTTTGTGTCCCTACTAATGTATATCTAGAACCCGCATGATGAGAAACCACCTATCTTGACGAATCAAACGACAAATATACTAATGTATAACAATTGAGAACTAAAGACAGACACCGCTCCACCCCTGTTTCACCGCACATAATGTCGTGATTGGGGGGAACTCTCCCCCTTCGATTTTCATTCTATTTTAGGTAATTTATATATTACATACTGTCTTTGTAATAGTCATTGGCTAAAAAAAATCTTGGGGGCTTAAATTATATTGGTTTAAATATATTTATCTATTTTTCATCATCTTTCAAGAATTAGAATCGATCTTCAAGATTGATTATGTATTTATTAATATTGATATTCACATTTTAAACAATCTTTCAAAAAATTGTAAATGATCGATGAGATAGTTTTTGAATGATTTTTCTTCAAACCACATTTATTTTTTTTGTTTCTTGAAGTGAATAACTTCAAGATTCATTAATCTGGATCATCAAACTTATAAAAATTGAGATTAACCAAACTCATTCTCATTCATAATAAAATTTATCCCATTTCGGATCTTCACAAACGTGATCCTTGAAGAGGGAAGACAAATTATCAAAAAATTTATGATATTCTTTTAAATTGATTTTTGATTCATTGAAACCTCATAGGGGGGTTCTATTTATTAAAAAAGAAAAATATCTCATCACAACATGACCAAAGGTGTCATGTTGTGAACCAGCATGGCATGAGACTCAACCCCTACCAAAAAAATGTTGGAAACATGTCCATTCTATGCAAGAATTGTAGTATGGTTTGTGTTTGTTTTTAATCAACATTGGAAGTTCAGAATGTTTTTCAGTAAAGTGGTCATATTGTTCAATAAGACAACAATATTTATGGTGGCGTTATCTCCTAATGATTGCAAATTTTTTGGGCCTGGAAATTGAGAAATGGGAAAATATGTGTTTGGAAAAGGAAATTGCATGAAAAAGGGTATGTGTGTTTGAATCTTGTGTGAAAGGCATGTTTCGGGATCAGATCACTAAAAAATGGAAAAGGCATGAGCTGCATGAAATATTGGAGTAGTGCGCGGAAAACATCGATTGCGTGCTAAGTTTGTTTTACATGCATTAGTAAAAGTAGGTTGGTGTTTTGACACAAAAGGTGTTTATGGATCAGAACACTGATAAAGGTAAAAGGGAGGAGGTGCGTGAAAAATCTAGAGATGTGCGCTAAAAATGGTCCATGTGCAAAAAATAATTGCACGTAGAATGAGAGTTTTGTGCGACACGGTGGGTTTTATGCATGGGGGTCAGAAACGCCTATAAATAAGAGGTTACACCCCTCATTCAGTATGGTAGAAGACTTAGAGAATATTTGAGTTCTAATGTGTGTAGATGTTTTGTGAAAAGGTAGTTTTGCATGAAAGGTTGGTGTTGTGCATAAAAGATGAAGTTTCGCGTAAAAGTGGTAGTTGTGCGTACAAGTTAACAGTGTGAAAAAAGTTCAAGTTGTGTAGAAAAGATGAAGTTGCGTGTAAAAATTTGAAGCTGTGTGTAAAGTTTGTAGTTACACGAAAGTTTTTCATGCAAAAAAAAAATAAAATCATGCGTGTACAGTGTGCGTGTTGTGTGCAATTGTCAGTACAGGCTGAATACATGTTCAGCTTACCCAGCTCAGTGGTTCAGTTCTTTCAAGTGCTTCAATTTAGGACTTCGATGCAAGTAGTGTCTCATGTTGAACTGAGACAAAGACTTCAATGAAAATCTAGTGAAGTTACATTTATGTCGATAAATTGAGTTAGACTTCTCTCAAGGTAGTGAGCTAGGGGGAGTCAACGGAAGTGATCTGAGGGATACAGTGAGCTATCCCTGAACCCTTTTAAATTCAATGTGCATGGCCAGAGTGGATGTGACCAAATCTTTTAATCCTCTAACTTTTAAATATTAGTGGGTTTAGGTATGACCGAAAAACAATCGGCGTATGCTCCTTGGACGTAGCCCTTTGCGGTGAACCAAGTAAAAGTGAAGTGTCAACTCCCTTCTATCATTTGTTTGATAGATTTAACAAGCTACTACCAATGTGGGAACAAGATTGGAACCATTAAAAAAAGAAAAAGTTTACTCCCTAATTCACCCCTCCCCTATCATGGTGTTTCAGGGTCCTTCAAGTGGTATCAGAGTGAGGTTTCTTGTGTCTGATCTATCTTATATCATCATGGATAATTCAGCTAGTGTTAGGGGAGTCCCCCTCTCTGATGGAAGTAATTTTCAGATTTGGAAGAACATAATGAGATATCATCTAACATCCCTTGGAATGGAAGTTCTTTTTTCCACTATGTAATGTATACATAATACAAATATGAAAGGGCTGGCTATGACTAATACATATAGTAAAATTCTTGATGGAGATGCTAAAGTGAAGAATGCTCTCACCTCAACACTTTCTGATCAGATCTATCTAAAGGTGATGAGTTGCACCTTAGTAAAGTCCATGTTTGATAATCATGAAAATATTTATGAAGTGGGTAGAAAAGTGAAGGAGGTGAAACTACAAGTCCCGTACAATAGGTTTGATGATCTGAATAAGCATCCTAATGAGAATGAAGACTCCTTCCATCGAATTAGGGAATTGGTTGGGGAAATTCAGGGTCTAAGTGAAGAAATCAAAGACTTTGACATTGTAAAATAATATTGGGAATACCCCCACCCCTGTATAGTGATATTGTGTCAGCCCTTGAGGAAATAGATCTTTTCAGACTTTCTCTAGATTCTCTACTAAGTAGCATGGTGGCATATGAAATGAGAGTCAAACTAGAAGATGTTACAACTCGAGTGAGTAAGGAAATGGCATTCAAATCTATGTAAAAACTGAAATTTTCAAAAAATTGTAGTGGTGAAGACAATGAGAAAAATAAAATTATTTCTCTCATTAACGAGAAGTTCAAGAAGGGAAAAGGTAAATTCAAATGGAATATACCTCTAGGTTGCTTTCATTGTGGCAAAGTCAGGAACATTGCTTTTCAATTCCTAAGAATGATCGAGGATGAATATAGCAATGCTGAAAAATTGTGAAGCCTCAGAAAATGTTTTTCAAGAAGGGAGACTTCAAATATAGAAATAAAGTACCGAAGAAAAGTTTTTTCTAGGAATAAGAAGATGATGATAATGAATTCTGTGATGAAGATGAACCAAAATTTACAACCGGAAACCATGCTTTCATGATGTCCACTATTGAAAAATCAAAATATAATGGTGGAGATAATCAGTTGAAAACTAGTGCCAATCCCAAGTTGCAACTTAAGGATTATTTTAATAAGATTAAGATTAAATTAAAGAGTTTCAAAAGGTGGAAATCATTTGTAAAATAATCAACTGAATATGTTGATTAGCTAGAAGCTACAATTGAACGACTAGAAGAGTTTTTAAAAGTACAGTCTAAAATCTATGAAAGAAATGATGATGTAGTGGACCTGAAGCTGAGAATTGAAGAGAAAGAAGAGGTTATCAATGACCTCACATCCTTACTGGAAGAAAAGTCCAAGACTATGGATGGTCTTGAAGAGGAATTTGTTACTCTTAGGAGTAAACATGAGAGTGAATCAATTTCAAAGGAATCAAGAAAGAAAATAAAATTTGGAAGGTTCTTATATGATGAGTTATTGGAGGGAAAAAAATTGGCACTAAGGGAGTTGAAAAGATTTTGAAAGATTAAAGACCCACTTCCATGGGAAATAGTGGATTCAGTTGTGAGGCCAAATCATCAAATTCTAAAAACAAATGGGACCAAAATAATGGCAAGCTAAAATAGGATCATGTAGAAATGTCACCAGAAGTTCTGAAAATGAATCCTCCAATTCAATCTAAAATAAGAACATAATACTATCCTAAAGCCTCCTGGAATAAGAGGAACTCAAACTATTATCCAAAGGAAGAAATAATGATGATAAATAGAAGTGAGAAGACATTTCCTCTCATGAAGTGTTAGTTCTGTGGATATTTGGGGCATACCATGTCTTATTGTGAAGAGGCAAGAAGATATTTTAATGGAGAATATATGGGATTTCAACAAAGAAGAACAAATTCATATCCAAATTCTTTCAGAAGAAAAAATTTCTATGGATATTTTTTTTTTGTTCTAACTTTGGTCATAATGCCATTGATTGCAGGAAAAGAATAAACATGGACACCCCATACCAGTGTCTGGGAAAAGTCAATGATCATCAACAAGACATTGTTTCTCTTATAAATAGGTTTTCTTCTCTGGAAAAAATATTTTGACTATGAAAAACCCATGAAAACATATGAAATAATTAAAATTCCATCAGTGTTCAACACTCAATCTAATGTCCCGTGGATAGAAAAGAAGAAAATTGAAAAATCCAACCTTGCAGAGATGGCCCTCAAGGCTACAAAAAGAAATGGCACCTGGATTCTGGATAGCATTTGTTCATCTCATATGACAGGTAATGCAGGCCTGTTAATAGATGTCAAAATGAGGGTTGATAGTATAGTGTGGTTTGGTAATGATGGCGCTCTGAAAATCGAAGGTTGTGGAAGTACTGAACTAGCTAATGGAGAGATAAAGAAAACTTAAGTCCATTATGTAGATGGACTATGCCTTAATCTCATAAGTGTGAGTCAACTCTGTGACTAAGGACTTACAGATACTTTTAATTAGAAAGGAATCACTGTAAAGGGAAAGGTAGGAAATTCACTTTTGAATGGATACATAATAGAAGGATACCTATATCTTGTTGACAGTAAAAATAAATTTCCTACAAGACTATCGAGGAAGAAAATAACATATGGAATCGGATATTGGGTCTCATCAATCAACAAGACATGGAAAAAATATCAAAACTGACGATTCTCATAGACATTCCCATCCTGAAGCGTGAATGTGAAAAGTCTTGTGATACTTTCATTCGAGGGAATCGGGTCTACTGTTCAAATCATCCAAAGAAGAAAAGGGAATCACATCTTCTTGATCTCGTTCATACATATGTATGTGGGTCGATAAATGTTGCTGGAACTCATGGATAAAGGTACTTTGTCCTTTCCATATATTATTACAGTAGAATGGCATGTGTAATGGTTATTCATAAGAAACTACAAGTTCTTGACTGCATGAAAACATATCTAAAAATTGCAGAGATTGATATTGGATGAACAATAAAAGTGTTGTGATCTGACAATATAGGGTAATACACTTCTATTGAATTTGAAAATTACCTAGAGAAGCATGGGATACAACATGAGGTAGCTGTTGTGAGAACTCCATAGAAAAATGGAGTTGTTGAGTGTAGGAATCGACAGGTGAACAATATGGAAAGAACTATGCTAAATGAGAGTTGTATTCCACAATATTACTGGAAAGAGGACGTTCAAGCTATAGTGTATATTCAAAATCGAACAGGTCTTTATATGGGTGAGATGAAGACACCATATAAATTATGGCATGGAAGGAAACTCCATAAAAACAAATAAGGAAATCAAGGGAAGTATGGTGAAAATATAGATGAAGGAATTTTCCTTGGATACTCAATGAACAGTAAAGCCTACACGTGTCTCAACAATTTCCATGGAAGGATTGTCGAAATCAGTGATGTTAATATCATTGAAGAAAAAACCAAAAATTATTCAAGGATTTCATATGCGGATGTGATAGAAAATGAGTCAAAAAATTAAAATTGAGTAAATGAAAACACAGAAATAGAGGAAGGTGTACAAAACACTCAGAATTCACATCATGATGTTGACTCAGAATAAAAATATTATGAAGAAACCTTTTCTAGAGAAAATGTGGTTGAATCTCGAAGGATGAATCGAAGAGAACAAATTGATCAATCCAACATTATTAGGGATTGTACTACACTCACACAAACATAGAGAATTAGGAATAACACACAATCTACATTTTTTCCAGTTGTGGAACCATACTCATTTGAAGAAGCTGCAAATGATGAATCACGGGTGAAGTGCATGAATGAAGTGTTAGATCAGATTGATAAGAATTAGACAAGGGATCTAGTCAATATACCCAAAGGTCAAAATGTGATTAGTACAAAGTGGGTTTTCATGAACAATCTTGATGAGAAAGAAAGTGTTATTAGAAACAAGCCATAACTGGTATGTAAAGGATACCCATAGATAGAAGGTGTCGATATTGAAGAAACCTTTTCTACAGTGGAGAGACTGGAGTCATTCAGTCTTTTTCATTCCATGGTAATCCAAAGAGAATATTAAGTACAACAAATGGATGTCAAGACAACATTCTTGAATGGCGTTCTCGAATAATATGTCTACATCGAACAACCAGTGGGTTTTCTTCTTGGTACTGATGAAACAAAGGTTTGTAAACTCAAGAAGGCTCTCTATGGTTTGAAGCAGGCACCACAAGCCTAGTATTCCCAGCTGGACTCTTATCTCAAGATGATTGAATTCAAAAGAGGAGGAGTAGATCACAATCCATATGTGAAGAATTATCCAAAATATCAACTAATGGTTCTAGTTTACGTTGATGACATTATATTTGGTGGAAGTACACAGAAATCAGTGGATGAATTTTCCAATCACATGAAATCAGAATTTTAAATTACTATGATTGGGGAGCTCACATATTTCTTTGGGCTGCAGGTGACTCAAAAGAAGGATTTCACTTTCATTTCTCAAGATAAGTATGAAAGAGAGTTGCTGAAGATATTTAATATGCATGACTCCAAACAAATGTCAACTCCAATTTTGGTTAGAACCAAACATTGAAAGCATGACAATGGGACCTATGTACATCCCACCATGTACAATAGGAATATAGGAAATTTACTATGCCTAATGGAAACATATCCTGATATTGTCTTTGAAACTTGCTTAGCATCCCAATTTTAGAGTAATCGAAAGGAATAACATATGATAGCAGTAAAAAGAATCATGAGATACATACAAGGAACTCATAATTATGGGTTATACTTTTCCACAAGAAAAAAACTGAATTATCATCATATTCTGATGATGACTGGGAGGGAGATGTTGTGGATAGAAATTCCACCAGTGGTGGAGCATTCTATATTGGGAAGAAATGTGATGGCTGGTTGAGAAAGAAACAATAAAGTACTTCACTTAGTACTGTTGAATCTAAGTATATCTATGCTACAAAGGCATCCACTCAACTATTATGGATGAATAAACAATTGACAGATATTGGTGATGAGGTGAAACAACCAACGGTGATTTATTGTGATAACAAGACACTACTGGAAATATGAATTTTACCAACGGTTTTGGCCAAACTGTTGGTATAGTTCATTAATTTGGACCTATACCAACGGTTTGGCCAAAACCGTTGGTATAGGTCACTTATATGGACCTATACCAACGGTTTTGTACAAACCGTTGGTATAGGTCCATTATAGAGACCCTATACCAATGGTGTGGCCAAACCGTTGGTATAGGTCCATTATAGAGACCCTATACCAACGTTTTGGCCAAAACCGTTGGTATAGGTCCCAAAATCAATGGATATATACCAACGATTCTCAAAACCGTTGGTATAGGTCTATACCAACGGTTTTGAGAACCGTTGGTATAGGTCCTTAGATTTTTTATCGAATCTTCTTACTGAGAACATTATATAAATCAAGATTTAAAATAATTATAACAATACATATATATATTTATGAAGTTATGTTCACAAAAGTCATGTTAGGTTAGTGGTTAAGTCATTCAATTATAAACTAGAGGTCTGGGATAAAATCCCACCGAATGTTTTTTTTTTGAAATACATATACCAACGGTTTTGAGAACCGTTGGTATAGATTTTCAAATTACTTATAACAACGGTTTTCAAAACTGTTGGTATAGGTCTATACCAACGGGTTTCCCAAAACTGTTGGTATAGACCTATTGTCACGGCTTACTTGGAAATGGTCCTCCAAACCGTTGGTATAGACTATACCAATGGTTTGGGGGCGTATACCAACAGTTCCAAACTGTCAGTATAGTGTATTTTTCCAATAGTGAGAGCACAATTAATCTTATGAAGAATCTTGTTCAACATTATCGTACAAAACATATTGAAATCTGATTTCATTTTATCAAAGGAAAATTTGAACATGGAATGATACAAATGGATCATGTTGGAGTTAATGAGAAAGTGGCTGATATCCTGACCAAGCCACTGTCAGTGGTTGTGTTTGAGAAACATCGGCTGAACCTCGGAGTTCAGCCACCTCCTAGTGTATAAGGAGGTTACGAATTTCCCATCTCCCCTATTATGTTAACTATTATAAATCTATTCAGAGATGTGATGCAGGATTATGGGGGAGATATTATCCAATGGGAGTTTTGAGCTGTACAATGAATAAATATTGGTATGTGGGTTTATTAACAATGGAAAGAGGGAATAAATTTAGGACATGTGATGCTTTTGTGACTCGATGAGACTCGATGAGAAATCTGCGTTAGGAGGAGAAGGGATACTTTCCGATCATGCATGAGAACCCAATTCAAGTTTTCCTTCTTTTTTTCTACACCGATCATTACTCATGTAGACTTAGAGTGTTGGCAGTGTTAATTCATTCCTTTCAGGTTTTGACAGTGGATAGTGCTCTACTAAATTTTTCTAGAGATTGGCAATAAACCCAAAATGGGAGATTATTGTAACCATGGTCATTAAATGAAATAATTTGAGTATAGTTTGTGTTTTTTTTCAATCCTCATTGGAAGTTCATAATGTTTTCTAGTATAGTTTTCATACAGTTCAAGAAGATAACAGTAATGAAGGTGGCGTCATTTCCCAGTGTTTGCCAATTTTTTGGGCCTAAAAATTGGGAAATGGGAAAATATGTGTTTGGAAAAGGGACTTTTATGTAAAAGGGTATGTGTGTTTCAATCCTGTGTGAAATTCATTTTTCGGGATCAGATTGTCAAAAAATTGCAAATGTGTGAGCTGCGCGAAATATTAGAGTAGTGCATGAAAAACATGTATTGTGCGCTGAATTGTTTTTTTTATGAAATAGTGAAAGTAGGTTGGTGTTCTCACGTAAAAGGTGTTTTGGGATCATAATGCTAAAAAATGGAAAAATTACGGAAGTTCACAAAAAATCAAGAGATGTGCGCGAAACATGGATCTTGTGAGATAAATAATTGCACACAAAATGAGAGTTTTGCGTGACACGGTGGGTTTTACGCGCGGGGGTTGGCGATGCATATAAATAATAGGAAACCCCCCTCATTCATTAGGGTATAAGACATATAAAATATCCGAGTTATGATGCACATAAATGTTGCGTGAAAATGTAGTTGCATGTAAATTATTGTTGTGGTGTGTAAAAGATGAAGTTTCCCTTAAAAGTGGTAGTTGTGCGTAAAATTTGACAGTGCGTGAAAAAGTTTAAGTTGCATTAAAAAGATGAATTTGCGCATAAAAAGTTGAAGTTGTGTGTAAAATTTGTAGTTCCACGAATGTTTTTTGTGAAAAAATAAAATCTTGCACGCATAGTTTGGGTGTTGTGCACAATTTTCAGTACAGACATAATACATGTTCTGCTTACATAGCTCAGTGGATCAGTGCTTTCAAGTGCATCAATTTAGGACTTCGATGCAAGCAGTGTCTCATTCCAAACTGAGACAAATACTTCATCGCAAATCAATTAAAGTGACCATTAAGTCAATAAACTTAGTTAGACTTCTCTCAAGGAAGTAAGCCAAGGGGAGTCGACGGATGTGATTTGAGGGATTCAGTGAGCTATCCTTGAACCTTTGTAAAGGCAGTTTTCATAGCACAGAGTGGCTGGGAGAAAATCTTGTAATCCTCAAACTTCTAAAGATTAGTGAATTTAGGTACGACTGACACACTGTCAGTGTATTCTCCTTGGACGTAGCCCTTTGCGGTAAACCAAGTAAAAGTGATGTGTCATATAACCACATTCATTGGTTTGGAAGATTTAACAAGTTCTTACCAATGTCGGAATAAGATCTACATCATTAAAAAGAAAATTTTAACATCCTGATTTACCCCTCCCCTCTAAGGGTGTTCTAGGGTCCTCCAAAAAAATCATGTCATGAAGCCCTCCTTCCCGGTGTGAAGGGCATGCATTATGCCCTTATTTCACCTTCACTACTCTGTTCCTCCTCTGATGTTCTTCCAAATCCATCAGCCATCACCCAAGCATTGAATCTCATCCAAAAACACCATTTATGGATGTTCAAACATTCAAACCCCCATTAAGAGCCTCGATTCTCAAAATGAAAAATCCACTATACAAAAAAAATCAATTTTACTTGGGAATTTTCAATTTGTGATGATTCAATTCATTTAGAAAACAAAATGAAAAAATATATTATAGTCATTTTATATGTTTCTCAAATGAAAAATATACATATAAAACCATGAACAATTTAATATTTCAATATCCATGTACCTCAGAAGACTCAGCCTCAAGATGAAACTACTTATTGTGGTTGTGTTGAATACTAAAATATATTTTCTTGATATATATTTTTTAAAAAATATTTTTTTATAACTGACACTCCATGTTTCCACGTGCTGCTGAGGAACAACTGGGTTCTTCCCACCAACCATATACACTAGGGACAAAGCATCTTCTAGCAGAGGGATTTCTCCCAAACTCGATTGGATTCATCCCCAACTGCATCACCCAACATCGAAAAAAGTTCTATTGATAGAAATATGGGAAAATATGGCACCAACCACAACACCAGTGATAGAATAGAGTGTTTCTCCCAAACCCAGGGAAGGCCTTCAAGATAAACACTGACCCCAGACACAGTAATCAGTAGAGGATAAAAGTCTAATTGGAACCCTAAACCTCAAACAACACTGAACATGGAGTGGTGGAAAATAAATAGGGGGAAAGTAAGTCGGGGTTATTGTGTTCCAAGAGATAAACCATCACTGTCATTTATCCATGTTAGGTTTTTGAAATCAGGAGAAACTTATTTCTCCTAATTCTCCCTCAAATTGTTTCTAGTGCCATAAAATATTCATATTTTGGATTGTTCATGTCGTCTTCTTGTTGACTAAATCCACTGATAGGAACATGGAAAATATGATGGTTTCCTAAAAGAATCATAAAAAGTAGCAGAAGAGTTACATTGACTTCAATGTAAATTTCAAATATTAAAACACATATATCATTTTATTCTAACACTCTTTTCAAGAATTACTTCACAATCATTCCACTAGATCAATATTTTCTGAGAATCAAGTAAAAATTTGTCAGGAAACTACCTCCTCTGAAGAATGCTACAAATACCATATAAAATCCAAAGGTGAACTATCTTCATCTGAAGGGACACCCACATGAAACCTTTTCTTAGTAATTTTGTCATGAATTGAAATATGTTTGGTATCTTTGTACTGAAACTGGATAGATCATAAACATGCATTATAAATTTGTCAAATAAAATTACTCTATTGTTATGAACATTATTATCTATGGTTAAATGATTTGAAGAATCAAAAATGGACCTATTGATTATATAGTTTTATCTAAATCAACACATTTTTTGTATGACTATTTATTGTTTACTAAACTTGGTTTAAACCACTGTACATTTGAACATTTACTAATGAAACCAGGATACAGGCATGATTAACAGCGATTATTCTTCTTGATTAGAGCATGTCATCAGAGAAGGCAGGTTTAGCAGTCAGAAATAAGGACTTTACAATGAAAAAACTTCATTAGTAAACAACCCATTACAATATAAAACTTCAAAAGGTTTATTTTCAATCATCTACCTAACCATCAATGGCCTTGATTAGTTAAATGTTTTCCTGCTACATTCAAAAAGACAAAAACATTTTATTTGAATAAAATAGCGGCCTTTAGATAATGGGGATGTTCACTTTTGTAGTGTGTTGTGTGAACATTCATACAAGGTGTAGAATCTATGGTTAAATTATTTAATCATGTTTTCCAATAAAAAATTTGATTTTATTTCTAAGTTATCTTTGTTCCCAAAATTCTATTGAACTGAATTTTTCCCGCATTTATAAAATCATCAGTGTTCTATGTGTATATCCTTAAAAATTTGTTTTTGATATTTTCATATTATACTCTTTTAATGGTTGATTGTGAACCTTCATAATAAACATAATCAAAACTGAACTTTAAGCGGCTATAACGAAATTATAGTAAAAAGATAATACTCCACACCATTACAAATAAGCCTCAGATTATTAGGTCATTGGTCCCTCTCAAGTTCTCAATTAGAATAAAACTTATCATATTCCGACTCTTAACAATTGAGACCCTCGAATAGGGAAGTCATATTATTTAAAATTTTATGATATTCTTCTATATTGATTTTACCTTCATTGAAGCCTCATATAAAATTCTATTTTCAGTGTCAATCAAAGAAAATTTTCTTGCTTTGGTTACAACCTAGACATATTTTACAAATATCTTATCAAATTTATCATTCACGGCATAAATAATAAATTTTCTTTCATTGTATTTGTAGAATATAGAATAAAGTATATAGAGGTTTTTTGGACAATTATCTCTCTACCTTCCTCAACATCATCGCACTTTTTTGTTGGATCTCTTTCATCTTCTCATGTGGGCTCCAATTCAATGCCCTAAGAGATTCCATCTTCTTGTGTGATCTGGTCCTTGTTAACCAGCCCCTCTGCATCCTCTTGGTATTACATTACCAGTTCATCATCCCAAGTGAACTGGTCTTATTTACCCCCATTATTTTCTAATTTGTAAAATCTTTTCCTTTAGTGTTCCATCATCCATAGGCCCCTTATTCTTGGAAGGGTTGGTCTCTTTTTCCACAGTCACAAGATCTTGAGATTTGTTTTCTAGAATGCCACTGATTATCCTCTAGGATTAATTTCTTTTAGGTCTAGTATTTTTAAAGCCCAAGACTTTCCCTGTTGATCTTGTCACCATTGGTTTTGGCAATAATTATCATTCGATGCACCCCCTGGTCTTTTATCCACCTATCACTGAGTGATCTCCCCTAACTAAAATCTATTTTTCCCCTTTTTACTTTTTTGGTTGATACTTCATAGCTATCTTGGAGTCCTCTTCATAGTCAGTTGATTCCCATGAGCGAGTAATGGAATATGAACCATCATTATTGGAGGATTATGATCCCATGTCTTATTACCCCTATTTTTCTTGTTCCCATAGAGGGTCTATTCCTTGAATAGATTTTTATCCTTCCCATGTTTCACTTTCTATCATTCCGTAGAAGAACCATTATCTATGGGTATATTATTCTTATTCTCAACCTAGTTATGCATTTTTAGATATAGAGAGTCCCATTTGAAGTTCAGCTTTCCCAAATGGATAACACTATCCATCGAATGAGACATAGAGGGAGATGAATCACTCATCCTAGCTTTCATGGATGGACCCGAGGGAACCTACATTAAGTCTTTCTTGTATTCCTTCTAAAGAATCTCTGATGGGGGTGAAACATTCTTTTTTAAATCAACTATTTTGGTTGAGCTACAAATTCTCACTTCCCTGACATAGTTATGTGTTATTAAAACCCCATCATTCAGGTGTGGGAGCTCAAGAACTCCCATCCCCGCTGATGACCTTACATAAGGAGATCAATTGCTAATATGAGATTGAGATCTCAGTGTATCACAAGGAGTAGAAAATGTATTTTCAGTATTCAGATTGACCCTACCACCATAGTTACTAGAACCATCCACATGAATAACAACACCAAAAACAAGATGCTTGACATCCTTCTTCAATGTATTTTAATGAAAGTCTATTTGAGAGTGCCCCAAATGTTTGTAGAAAGAGAATAACTTGATCCATGACTCAAATATCATTGGGTTTCTGCATCTAAGATGTTCTCCCACCTCAATCCAAAACAAGATCCACTAGATGTTTTCACACATCAATTTCAACATGTATATAAGGGGAAACTGAATGGATGATTGAGTGAGCCTTGTTGTTCAAAGAGAAAATAATGACCAACCATATTTTCTAATATCTTGAGTATCCCCAGATTTTGAAAAGGCAATGGAATTCCAAGGAAGCATACCCATCGATACATTTTTAAGGGGTTACATTTCATATGAAAATAATAAGACTAGTGTAAGAGAGAGTAATGGAAGCCATTGAAGACTCGTTGAGCTTTGACACAAGCATGAATCAGATCCTCCTTATAGAAATGGAAGAGTGGATGCATGAGGAACTTCTTGGGGAACATAGGTGACCTGATGATGTTTTGAATAGTGACATGACTAACATTTAAAAGGATGAATAGGTCATAATCCTGGAAAACGTTTTTGAAAAATGGGGGTAGGTGGATGACGAAAGAGATAGTGATGCTGGAGGGCATGATCAGCGGTAGTAGGACAGGCGAGAGTGGGTGTCGAGTCAAGCACATACACACCACCCTGAAGTCATCTAGTACCAAGCACATGAGTTCTCGAATTCTCATGAAATATAACCAAAGCGTGTGAGAAGATGGGATGACACATTAAGTTAACTATTAGTTTAATAATTGATAGTAAATTAAAGGTACAATTTGGAACAAAGGCAATAGTGGATATTGACAAGCTAGGTATAATTGTAAAACATCCCTATCCTACAATTTTTACAATTTGACCATTTTCTACATTAATATTAAATCCAAACAAGATCTCTCTATAGGACCGTAGAATACCTGCATCACTAGTGATGTGCTCAGAGGCACCAAAGGCAACAACCCAAGAGGGGAAGCATTGGGAGAGACATTCTTTTGGAGGGTTTCTATTGGAAATAGTTTTTGCTTTAAGCTTCCATATAGTGTACTGAAAATGCATGGGGACAAGGTGTTGCAGGTGCACAGTTGATAGACTATAGGTGATTAAATTGCATGGCTAGTCCATCCAGGAATTAGGTTATTGAGGAAAGATCATATAGATGTCGATGGGTCGGGGTTGGGTTGTTGTGCATAAGGGATCCATTTCAGGGGCTCAAGGGTGTAGGGAGGGTTGGAGGAAGGAGGCACTGTACACACGGGGGGCAGTAAGAGATGTCATCATGTGAATAGGGTGATACATAGGGTGTCGTTGCACATAGGGAGAGCTATAAGGATGGTTCATCACATTCCCAATGAGAGATAGCTGGAGTTTTTCAGGTTGCATAGGGAGTGTGCACGGTGGGGGTGTCACATTTTCATAGGGAGTTCCATCGCACACAGGAGGGGTGTAGTAATGAGGGGTGCATCATGGAGGGTCATCACTCAATGTAGGGCCATAGTAGGGAGTGTCATCGAGCTTATCAGGGAGGGTCATTGAATTCACACAGGGAGAGATCGGAGGTTGTTGATCCGTTGTGCAGAACTGGGAGGGCCGTTGAGGAGGGGTGTCGCACAGTAGGAGCGTCTCACAATAGGGGCGTCGCATAGCAAGAAGGGGGTCTGCCTAAGAGAAAGAGAGTGGGTTATGGTCGGATAACCCACTCTAATACCATGTAGAAATGGAATATTAGGCCAAATAACAACGGTGTCTCACTAAGGTGGGCCTTGGGGTTATTTTTTAATGAATTAAAGATATTACAAGATATATCATTTCTGATGTGGGGCTGCAAAAAATGTAACCTCCAACTCTCCTCAAAAATAAAGAGAATCATGAAATGGTGGGAATATAGTAGGACAACTATCGATCAGTCCTGAAGGCCAAAAAAACATTTCAATGATATCGACCGAGGGTTGATGCTATTTGAAGCGAACCACAATGGATATATTTAACATGGGTGTTCCTTCTGCGAACTCCAATAATGAATGCGGATGCATTGGGTATCCATCACAATGAGAATGGACTTTAGGGATAATTGTGATTTTATAAAAGATTTGGAAATTTCTATTCTTGTAGAAGGGTGTAAATGGGAAAAGGAGAGATACCGGTGGAGATATGGAAAGTCCCTCACCCTCCAATTAGGTAGGTACTGGCACTACAACCATCATCTCCTAGGCATACCGGAGCTGGGGATCCACTGTTTATCTATATATATATATACATACATATATATATATATATATATGTCAAAATTGAGGGATTTTATCATCACCATATCATCCCGTAATATTTTCTTTACATTTATTCAGTTTCATTGCTACTTTGATTATTCAATTATTGATCAATTCTAATGTTTTTAATTTAATAATAATATTATATTAATTATCAATGAATATATTTTTCCATTTTTAATATGTATATAGTATAATTTATTTTATTTTTTGTATTTTGATGTGATAAGACAATGTTTTAATGATATGATAATTCAAACTAGGAACACATAAATTAAATAGTTTGGATGTTTGTTTTTTTTAACAATTCATGATAATGTTCTTTGTCAACGATTTTGGATGGAATTTTTAATCAAATTTTAAAAAAATTAAATGTCATTATATTTGTAAATAGAAGTATCCTTCAACATTTGAGAAGTGTTGAGTTCCAAAAATATTTGAGGGTTATTTGGATAGCTATTATATAAAAATATTATTTTAAAAATGGATTGGGACAATGCTTCTAGATTAGATGTGAGTTTTCCATCAAAATTTTCCATATATTTTCAACTTATATGAATATTTTTTTTTGATCTCAACAACTATTTTTTCTTCTAAATGTTTTTCTTTTATTTATTTCTTAGTTTTAATTTTATTTTTATTTATTTATCTTTTATATTTTTATTTATTTGAGTCAACATATCAACTCTTATATATATAAATTCTCTCTTTTTTTAATATGTTTCATCGACAATTCATAAAAAAATAAAAAAAAACACTCTAAGCACTTTAATATCATTATAGATTTGTTTCTTTTTTGATGGTTCTTGGTGGGGATTAAGGACCTAATGTAAAAATATTCAGATGAATTGAAGTTTTAAAAATATGTTGATGTAGATAAATTATGTGAGTTCATTGGTGAAGAAGATAAAATGGTTCGAGAAACATTGTATAAATTTTAAAATTGGTGATTTACCCAATATTTAAGGTGGTATTAATTTATGATTGAATAAAATATAATTTGTGAACTTACTATGAGCATTAGCATAATTTACTGTTAGTCTGGTGCATGTTAGTTCTTCTATGTTAAATGTTTCTCATATTTTGATTATCCAACTCATTTATTTGAATTGGTTTTATAGTTGATAATTTACAAATAAATATTGAACAGATGCCATTTTTTAATATTTTCTAGTTTTTCGTTATATCTATATACAAAATTATGTTTTATGTATGGTTTAACAGTATTGATTTATTTTTTACCCCTTTTTATTAATAAATTTTGGTAAAAAATGGATTTAGGTCCATCAACTGTGCTTTATGGACTTTAATAAGTCTATGCTTCCAAGATTTAAAAATCCTATTATATTAGAAGGGATGAGTGCTAGTTTGGTTTCTTGAGTGGGATGTGAATATATGAAGTGTCTTAATTCATTTTGGGTGAAATCGTGATGGGAACACTAAAAGCTATGAATATGGATCAATTCATTTTTATTTACAACATATTGCTAACTATTTTTTTCTTTAATTTCATTGTTTGCAGATTTTAGACCATGCATAAGTTCTATAATATGTGATTTTCTATTTTTTCTATAAATTAACAATCATCCTAGAAGTTATATTTAACCTGATTTTCGTAACACTTTAACAACCATGAACCAACGTCACAAGTTTGTTTTGTATCCATTTTTTGATCAATTTTTTTTCATCGATTCTTTTTTCTTTTATAGTTTTATATGTTTAAGGATAATATGGAACATTTTATTCCTTTGATTATAACATGAATCTTCAATGCCATGACACCTTTGGAAATTGATGTTTGTCTCTTGTATTTAAAATTTTTTCTTCTCGTTGTTCAAAACCATTCATAGTCTTTTCACTCAAATGTTGATAAATTATAATTTGGTTTTTGGTGAACAATATTTTATGTAATTTTATGTTATATTTTTGAGAGTTTATGACCTATTATGATTCATATAGATTGTATTATTTTGTTCACTATATTAATCTAAGAATAAGACCTTGTTTTTTTGGTGTAAAATATTTTAATGAAAAATAAAAGAAAATAATTGGATAGCCATGGAAAAATCAGTTTTTGGTATGAAATGAAAATGAATATAATTGATGATTTTATATCTGTTTGGATGAAAGTAATCATGGAAAGGGAGGATGTATACTAAATAATGATATATATTTGTGATTATTATTATTTATACTAAGATATACTGATTTAATTGTTTTTGTAATCATTACTAACAATTTTTTTAAACAATTATATTTATAGTTATTGTTAAATTGATTATTTTTATGAAATAGAAAATTTGAACATTATATATTAATTTCCCTTCAATGCAGTTTTTGGAAGAAAGTATATTTTCACCTTGAAAGGTAAATTCTCTCCTTAGAAAATGGGAAACATTATTTCAATGCAAATGTGACAGACAAGGGGAAAGGAAATGGGTGCATTTTCCTTATTATTGTCCCCATTTTTCCTAACCAGACATGGCCTTAATTTGTGGGATATTCCACCTTCATTGATATCTTTTCTATCTTTTTATTTACATTCAATGTTATTTTTTACTATTTTATTTGAAATATGGTGGCATAAGTGCCACCTAGACATGTTCTTCTTATTCTATGTGGACATTTCTCTGGTCTCCGCTTCAACACCCACTTATATGACTTTTCCAGGTTACCTATTATTTCATGAATAGATCTCTCAAATCTATGTGAATATTATTCAATGTGACCAACTTTATCTTTATGATAAGAAAAAATTAGAGAGTATACTTTTTGTGTTATTGCATTGATTTAAATCACTTCCTTATAAGAAGTGTTAGTTTGAAACTTCATTAAAAATGTATTGTTAAACCAGAAATTGAAGAAAACATTTTATATATTAATTGAATATTTGTTTTGTATTATAACATTCTCTTGTTTTTTTCTACATGATGTGTCCCATTATTAAATTCTGCATTATTTTTTTTTGATTTTTATCACAATTCTGGTAGGTTAAGTGTATTGTGCCTTTGATATTAGCATTTTATGATAGGTTTTTTTTTTAAATAGTTTTTTGAAATGGATGGGTGTATTCTTATTCCTATAATTTTTTTAATTTTAATCGAATACATACTGGTAATGAATAGTGAGTGGATTAGAGACCATAGAAATAAAATCTTATTCTAACATATGGGTGGAAAAGACAATCAAACCACATGTTAATGTTGGGTGTGGAGGATCATGTTTTGTGTTTCTTAAGAATGGAAATCAAGGTTAGGTAATAAATTATTGAATTCAAAGTAAATTTGAATCTTGTAATGGACTTTTCTTAGGTGGGAGGATTGCTATGTTGTTATTCACTAATCATAAAGAGTTATTAATGGAGAGAGAAAACAACATTTATTTCACAAAGAAAAAATGTTACAAAAAACCCCTCCCACACACCTCCATTTATTTCTCACATATAGAGCTCTCATGACTCTCTTTGGATGGAAGTGCTCCCAAGGCTTGGATGATTATCACTGATGATGGAATTCTCCCATGGACATCCTTAAATATGCATGGTAGGAGGGGTCAAGTTTGACAAAAGTCCCCCACCAACTCCCATCAGTCCCTACCTACCATGGTGGGTGGTGTTGGTGGACTATCCACCTTTGAAAAAAGTAGTGGATAGCTGGACATCTCTATCCATTCTCCCCTCTCATTTATAATCTGTTAGAGCATCTGCAAAGGTCCAACATCTCCTAGCCAACATCCTTTTTCAACATATTGGTAGGGTTCTCCTTTTTTATGATCTTCACAAGTCTCATTATTTTTCGATCTAACACTTCATGTATCTAATGGTATAGAGAATGTCGATGTGCATTGGTACGTGAAGTTATTAATCAATTCCAAACAACATTGACTATTATAATGAACCTTGTAATACTTTATGATAAATCCAAGAACTAGGAGAATATTCTTTAGCCACAAAATCTCATTTCCATCTTCTAAAACAATAACGTACTCTTCTTTATTCATGGATAAAACCACTCACTTTTTCAAACTTGACTGCAATGACACTACTCCTCTTAAAAATTATATATGTATCCTGATGTATACTTCTTGATATTAGTATCTCTTTCCATATTTTAATCTTCCTAGCCTTCCAAGATAGGTTTAGCTCCCCCATAGAACAAATATAAAGGTTAAGTACCTTTATGATACATCAAAATCCAATTGATAGCGTCCTAGTGTATCTTCCTAGGATTGGAGAGAGATCAGATCAAAATATTCAATGAATGGGTAATTTCTGTTCTTGTACTCATCATAGCGTACATAAATCTTCTAACTACTGAGGAGTATGGTATTATCTCCATCTCCTTGATTTCTTCCTTGGATGATGGACATGAACTCTTTCTCAACTTCAAATGGTAAGGAAAAGGAATGTTAAATGGATTGACTTTGTCAATGTTGAAACATATTAGAACATGTTCAACATACTTCTATAGATATATCCATAATAACCCCCTCTATATGTCATGAATTATTTCCATCCACAAAATCTTTTGAGCTGCTCCCAAATCCTTCATATCAAAATATTTGTAGAACTCCTTCAACTAGTTGATCTTCACTGCATTATTCCCAATGATAAATATTTCATCAACACAAATTATTAGAGAAAAAAATTTACCATCCTAGAATCTATGTATTTAAAATCATTTGTCTGCATGTGTCCACTTATAGCCATGATTTTCCATGAATGATTTAAACTTCCTACACCACTATTTAGGAGCTTGTTTGAGTTCATACAAGATCATACTCAAATTGGAGATGAGGTTTTCCTATCCAAAAAGATCAAAACCTTCAGGAAAATTCATATAGAAATCTTCTTAGAGGTCACCATGAAGAAAATTTGTCTTCAAATCTATCCGTTCAAGCTCCAACTCCACGCTAGATACCAATCTGGAAATGCCTTGGATTGAATTCATCTTCACCACAGGTTAAAAGATCGTTTCAAAGTCAACTACATTCTTATGTTGGAATACGATGAATACTAACTGATATTTGTGTTCGATCTAATTTTTATCCATCCTTCATCATCCTAAACACACATTTTTTTGTTATTACCTTATTATCTTTGTGTAGTTCCACCAAATCGTAGGTATGATTCTTCATCAGGGACTCCATCTCATCCAGTATTGCATGAAACCACTTGAGTCTTTTCGGATGTGACACTAGTTCCTGGTATCTTTCTGACTCCCACAAATTAGTCAAAAACATGTATCCCATCATTGAATAATTTTTTTGAAAAAATCTTTCCTCATAATGATCTTCGAACCTATGAAATGTTAGGTTCATGATGTACAATATCACCTAACTTATGTGGGGGTTCTGAAACTTATTTGGGATACGATTGAGTCTCCCCCTACCCAATATCCTTCTCCACTACCTTTTGGCCTACTTTCAATGAGCCTTCTTTCACCTCCTCCCCTTTATTGATAGGTGGTGTAAATATAGGCATTGGATCATGAATTGATTCCTCGACACTTTACCTTTGATAAATTTTAGAATTATCAATTTCCTCAGCTATCTGATTCTTGTGGAACATGATATCTCTATTTATAATCACATTGTTCTCCTTCAAGTCCCAAATCTTGTTCCCAAACCCATCATCTTATATATCCTATGAAGATTCATGGAGTATATCTTTCATATATCTTCTGCTTGAGCTCCTTGGATACATGTCAAAATTAAAAACATCTAAATACTCGTAAATGAGAGTAAAAGAGATTTTTACCAGACCATATCTTCTGTGGAATCTCAAAATTCAGTGGGACCAATGGTGATCTATTGATGTGTTAGCATGCAACATAAAAAACATTTCCCCATAATGGCTTAGGAAGCTTAGCAAAACTCATCATGCTTCTAACCTTCTCTATGTTGGTTATTTTCATCCTCTATGCAACTCCATTGGGTTGTGGGGTGTGTAGGATCATCCTCATATATTGGATTCCCTGACTCCTGCAATAGGAATCAAATTCATTGGATGTGTACTCTCTATTGTGTGAATGAAGACACTTCAATTTCCTTACATTTTCATGTTTTATTGTGGCGTGAAACATCTTGAAGTATTTCATTACTTGGTCCTCCATCATCAAGAATAATCCCCTCACCCTTCAAGATCCATCATCAATAAAGGATAGTAAATATTTTTTACCTCTCAAGGAATCCACCTTCATGAGTCCGCATACATTAGAGTGAATTGATTTCAATAAATCTAATATCCCTAATGAAATTGTATTGAATGAGACTTCATCATGCTTACCATAAAAGCATTATTTACAAGGATCAATTGATGCATCCCAGTTAATATTGATGTACTTATAATTTTTTAGGGTAGATAACCCACTTTTACTCATGTGGCCAACACTCCTATGTCATAGATGGATAAAGTCTATCCTTCCACTGTGTTGAGACTCTCTTCACATATTTTACATGAGTTTTGTACAATGTATCGTATATGTGTCCTTAGGTGATGAAGATGTATCTTTTCGTCATCTTCCATGCTCTATTAATAAATATACTTCCATAACCTTGTTAATAAAATTTTATTCATAATAATATGTTGATCTAAACTCTTGAACATGTCATAAATCCTTTAGGGTGATTGTGCATTCAAAGTTTGTCTTGACTTGGATATCACCCATGCCGAAAATTTCCTATAAATTGGTATTCCCCATATTGACTACACTAATGTCACTAGCTTGATAAGTCAAGAAATACTCATGATGTAGAGTGATGTGGAATGATGATGTAGTGTCAATCACCCATTCTATGTCTTGGTCTGATGTATGAAAGCATGCCTCTTCTTCATCCTTGTAGAAAAGCGTGATTTCTCTGGATACTGTCATGTGAGCTTCACCATTTATTATTTTTCAATTGTTACTTTGGCCCTTTACATTTAGAAACCTTTTAATGGTATTATTCATGTTTTCATCCTTTATACAATAGTATCATTTTTATGATGGTCTCCGGCTATCTGTGGACTATCCGCTGCTTTGGATTTGGAGTTTGTTTCCATCCCCTTGACTACCTCCTGTGGATGGCCCCTCCATGAAATATCAATTATATAAAAATTGGTAAAGAATATGGAAAATTAAAGTGTACTATTGTGTATAGAATGATAAAAAATAGTGGTATTGACTCTTTTATTGTCGAAATTGAACACTGATTGATCATGATATTACCAAATCAGTGTCAATGGTTTGGATCAACTGATGTTGTGGTGATGTCGTGGCACTGATGTAGCATGCCATAGCAGTTTTTGGAATCTCACTATAAATGTAACCTTTAATAGATAAATACCTTATTCTCTAGGAAGGGGGTATGGTAGCACCATAATTTTGACAAAACATAGTCCAAGCCTAGGGAGCTTGTTTTGGATCTGTTTTCGACATTGTTGTTACGATTTGAATCACCTCAACATGAGCTTGCAAAATATTCCTTCAAAACACAATTATAAAAAACATGAACTCTCCAATCATTTTAAAAACTTCACTGGTCACGACCATTTTACTTCACATGGATCTAATACCACTTGTTTTGATTCACTAATCACAAAGAGAGAAAAATGGAGAGAGAATACATTATTTATTTCACAAAGAACAAATGTTACAAAAGACCCCTCCCACACACCTCCCTTCATTTCTCACACATGGATCTCTCAAGACACTCTTTCACTAGATAGAAGTTATATCAAGAATTGGATGATTATAATTGATGGAGGAATGCTCCCATAACCCTCCTTAAATAGGTATGGTGGGAGGAGTAAAGTTTGACACACCTCCCCCCACCAATCCCCACCTACCATGGTAGGTGGAGTTGGTGCACCAAACACCATTGAAAAAATTAGTGGGTAGCTAGACATCTCCACCATGAAAGTTGTTTAACATCAATGAAAATATGATGGAATTTTCAATTAATCATATTCTAATGATTTAACATCGCCCTTTTTGTTCCATTATTGGTGATAGTTTAATGAAACTTAAGAGATTTTTTAAGTTTTTTTAAGGATAAAATGGTCACCTATTAACTTTAATGGGTTACTTCCTATTGATATTCTCTTAAAACTATTAGTTCTATAGCTGAATGTGCTTTTTAGAATTCTAAAATATTGTGGGTTTATGTTTCAAAATCATCAGTAGCTTGTTTATAGGGTCTTACATCATTATCATAAGCCTGAAGAATCATACTATAGTTTTGGATGATCATTTCCATAAAATAATTTCAATGGTTCCGTAAAAACTTAATTCTAATTATTTAGAATGCATACTATGTCTTATTAGGAGAATTTATATTTCAGTGAGTTTTTTCCTTCAGTGGTTTGATAGTTTTCAGACTGAGTTTCAAACCTTGATGTATTAATAAGATCTGATCTCTCTAATGTTGTTAAAAATATTATGGGATGAATTTCCCCTCAACCCAAACCATATCTTCTTAGAAATGGTAGGTACTCCAAATATATCTCAGTTTTTATTCACATTTTTACTATTTCGAAAGTTATTTTGTTTTTGGTTTATTTATCCCACCTGATTATGATAATATAACATTTTGGGGGTGTTGTCAGGGTGCCAAATAAGCCTATTATTTTATTTATTAGACCTAGGTGATCACATTGTATGTGAAGATCATATTATTAAAAAAATATGTATTATAATTTATTTCAAAGATGGAACTCATACTGAGAGTAGCAACATTCATCATCATATTATTATAGAAGAATCATATATGTGAGGAATGAAATGTTAGAGAAAGGAAATTTGTGAAATATTTTTTACCATATAACTTTAGAGCTAGGTGGATTCTATAATTATGAAATTTCATTTGGTTTTAGATGAATATGGTCTTTTATTAATGAAATAGTTTTTCAATTTTTAGGTATGTGAAATTAATGGTGCATTTAAACCTTTTTAAGTGTTATTTATTCTGTTAACCTTCCATTTTTCAACTCTATTACATGTCCATCTGAAGATCCAAAACCTTTAATCTTTTTTGTGAGATTTCTGGGTACCCTAAAACATCCTCTAAAAAAACAAAATGCTCCCCAACTTCATAAAATCCATCAGGAGCATGTCAATAGATATCTGAGTATATAGGGTCTCACAATCAGTATCTATGAGATGTGAATCTCTGGCTTGTTGCAAGACCAAAGGGATAAAAACCATTGATTAAAGGTCATGTGATCCAAATACATCCAAAAAGGATAAATATAATGAGACCAACTGATCTGACACCTATTTTATAAATTTTGAAAAATATCTCCTGCTGAGACCATCTGCTACTACGTCCTCCTTACCTAGAGTATAGAAAATCTTGAAGTAATAATCTGGAGGAACTCTAGCCCTCACCTTTACCTCAAGTTGATATCATTCTAAGAGAAGACATACTTGATATTATTTTGATCATAATAGATGATAAAATTCTCCCCCATCGGGTAGTTTCGTCACATATTCTATGAAAATACTATCACTGTTTACTCAAGATAGTGGGTCACGTAGTTCTGCTCATGTGATCACAACTGACTTGAACCATAGGCAATTATCACCTGCCTCTACATCAAAATAAAACCAAAATCAGTTCTTAATGCATCTTAGAATACTACATACTCGACACCCTCCTCTAGAAATCTCATGATTGGAGCACTTGTTAAAATCTACCTCAACTGCTTAAATGTTTATTGAAACCTCTTTGTCCACATGAAAGACTGCCCCTTTCGGGTAAAATGTTTCATGGGAACTGATATCTTGTAAAAATCTGGCATTAGTCTCCTGTAATAGCCTACCATACTAAGTAATATCCTCACCTCCATCACGTTCTTGGGTGGATCTCAAGATAACATAGACTTGACCATGGCTGAGTCCACTACCATTCTATATGCTGAGATTACATATCCCAGGATATAGACCACCCGAATCCATAACTGGTACTTCTAGACCATCATATAAAGATGGTGTTATTAGAGTACATCTACAACCATCCTCAAGTATCTCACGTTCTCCTCATTGGACACCGAGTACAAAACTATACCGTTGATGAATACTACCAAGGGCTGATCTAAGAAAGGCTAAAAGACCATATTCATAAGCCCCATGAACATTGTTGGGGTGTTTTTCATGCTAAAGAGAATAACCAAAAACTCATAGTGACCATAGCAACATATGAATGTCATATTTGGTATATCCTCATATCTAACTCTCAATTAGTAATAGCATGACCCGTGGTCAACCTTCGAGAAACATCACATCCCTCTCAACATATCAAAGAGCCCATCGATCCCCAATTATGGATACTTGTTTTTCATAGTCACTTGGTTCAAGAACTGGTAGTCCACACATAGCCTTAAGATTCCATCCTCCTTGGAGAACAAAACTAGGGATGCCTAGGGTGAAACATTTGGTCTAACAAATCCCTTCCTCTATAGGTCCTCCAAAAACACCCTCATATTATGAAGCTCTACTGGATCCATCTGATATGCAGATGCAAATATCAATTCTATGTCAGGGTGTAAATCATTGCAGGTGTCTATCACTCAACAAGGAGGTAATCCTTGAAAATCCTCTAGTAAAATGGCCCCATATGCCACCACTACTATAGGTAGCTGGAAACTCATAAAATACATTGCACCTAGTGTCATGCTCGCCAACTAGAGAGCAATCAGCTGCACCCTTCTATGTCTAATTTCATGTTGCACTATCTGGGTTTCCTTTTCATCGATAAAGGTTTATTTAGTCCCATCACTGTGGAAACACCACATTCTTCTACTAGAACAGTCAATATGGTTATGCATTATAGATAACTAGTCCATACCTATGATGATGTTGTAAGGATTCATTGCAACTACAAATAGATCCCAAAAAAACTCTCTCCTCAAGAATCAATTCACATTGTCAGTACAAATGTGTGATTACTAAGCCATCTTCAGCAAGAGTCTCCAAGGGAAAGGGTTGAGGAAAAGGCTCAATCGAAATCTCTACGTCTCAAACAAGATATATGGAATGAAATAAAAGAACAGAACATATGTCTATGAATACTAAAACTAAGGTATAAAATACATATATTGTACCTTGTATCATTCCTAGAGCCTTTGGTTAGTAACCCTAGACCATCTACAGCTATCCCTTCCCCTTTCCTCTGGCTCCATGAGCCTGGAATGGACTACCTAGGGATGGTGGTGGTCACAAGATAAGACATCTACCACCTCTTGTTGCTCTCCCAGCTCCTCTTCCGTGTCTGTCACCCTATGGAACTCTCTGCTCCTACCACTACCTCACCCTTTAAATTCCATCCTCGGTCTCTCTGTTAGCTACATGGTGGGCTGGAAAATCTAATTCCATGTGTCCCCTTCCATCACATTAGTATAAATGCCTCTCCTTGTTCTAATTGGACCCATCCTATGAGCCCTAAACCATAGATCCTCTATCCAAGACCTCCTATTGAATCGTATAACACATCGAGTTCCTAGATACTGACATAAACTCCCTACTTCCAAGGTCTCTACACCTGTTTTCCCACTATTGGAAACCACTAGATGTGTCTTCTCATCCAAGAAACTCTAAACCACCAACGACTATTCTATCACCCCAACATGAGTAGGAATGCATATAGGGATAACACAGACTTATATATATTAAGGCAACCCTATCTCAAAGTTCTGAGCCCTGAAGAATTGATCACAACCCATATCTATTAAGTACCTAGAAAGGTTGGTAAAACTCAATTAATACTCAGCTACTAACATGCTATCCTACTGAAGTTGCAGAAGCTCCTGCATACACACAACCCTTAGCATAGCTTGAGAGAACTCCTCTATGAAAAGGTTCTCAAACACAGATCATTAGAGATGGTCCTCATCATATGGTTGAGCCACTAACGACCACCATTGTACTAATAATACATGGAGAAGGTTTATCACCAAGACCACCATATGATCTGCTAGTGTCCTGACCAGATGAAAAACTCGGGCCATCACCTCATGCCAGTCCTCAGCCTCATGTGGGTCAGGATCACCTCAGAACCTAAGGGTTCTCTATAACTAAAACTCATGAAGTGTACTTAGCCTGTGTACCCCATCCACTGCTACTGCGGGTACCATCTACTTCTCAAAAGGTGGTGGTATAGCAAGAGCACCACCTAGAGGTAGCACCTCTAGAACTGATCCATGTATCAATGCCTCATCACTGAAGGGATCATCCTCATGATCCTGATTCTAAACACTCACTAGAATATGTCATAGAGGCATATTGAAAGTGAACAAGATGTACCACGATCAATGAATATATCTAGTGTGCTGATTCAAGAAGGATATGGAAACCATAAGAAATTTCTAATTGTTGAATGTAACATTGTTTTCCCCTTCAACTGGTATTTCCATGTATAATGTCAAAATGTATGTGATTAGAGTCTTTTTATATGGATAAGTTTTCCTCCACACCAACATGGGAGTCCCTAGCCTATAATCCGAACTCAAAACACTCAACATTGTTTCCCCAAACCAATCTCATATACTCTAATCCTAAGGTAAAACCAACTCATCTGACACCATTTTTTCAAGACCCATCCCAATAAGGCCCATGCCACGACTACTCAAACCCACCTCCAATAGGTCAGGGCTGACAACTAGAGCAATGTATACATACCACTAAAATAGGAGGCCTTAGGCTAAGTACATGTACACATTCACACATCCCTAATCCCATACATTACTGAAATGTAAAAAACTGGACAGGCATGCATGGATATATCTAAACCCCATAAGTATAGTACGACAAGAAAAAACTGAAAGTAAACTAGGTCAAATACAGGCCCACCATAAAGAGTCTCAAAACAAGTTCCATCTGAATGTAATTCTGGGTACTACTGTTAAGATACCATAAGAACACACCTCATCCTGTCTGGCCTCACTATGTACTGTTTGGTCCTGGTCTGAATAGAAATTTTTCAAAAGTTCAATTGTCTTCACAAGAGATGAAACCTTCAGGAATAGCCCATGCAAGGGTGAGTATAAAAATCCTCAGTACGATACCCCGAAACCCCAAAACATAAAAAAAAGGTATACTGTCATCCCAACACCGGTATATGTCTACAACACATATAATAATAATATCATGACATAATCAATAATACACATAGTATAAAGGCAAATCACAACAATAATACCAACCTAGGAATCCAACTCAAAGGTTCCACAAAACACTCATCTAGGAGAACACACTCTATGAGTCGGATAACATGAATGGAATCTATCTTAGTTGTAGTGCTCATTGGGTCTCAACATTATTCGTACACACTGAAAAGTACAAATATATACAATACATATATAAGGATCATCCCAAGGTCATGGGGTATACCAAAAACTCAATATGTATTAACTTTTCAAGTATAGGATTGATGATCATGTAGTTTTGGTCACAATGATACCAATAACTCCATAAAGGGAATGCAGATGAATATATGATCTCACTCTGGGCCTCACAGAAAGATTCCAAAAACTCTATCCAAGAAGTCCTATCAAAGGGATTGATTTTGTGTGAGTATAAGTTGATTCAACACAAACCTTCAGGTAATGGATTCTGTGAATACACCCTAACAAAAAATGTCCAAAATATAGAGGATAAGGGCTCCAAGCCAATATTATGGGAGTACACAGTGTGTAGTGGGGTTACACATTGTCTCCCTTCAACCTTGGGTCCTTCCAATGTAAAATGGATCGTGTATGTATTTATGTAGAATTACATATCATGCTGCTGACCGTGTAATTTCTCCATATATCAATACATGGCTTAGCTTGTGTAGATTTTGTTCAGGTCGTGCATGTGTTGGATTACATGGCATGTCCATGCTCGTTTACTCGGGCCCGTGTCGATGTTCCCACCAAGGTACACACCAAGCTCACCAAAGGGGACCACACTTTGTGTGACACTTATCTCCTTCCCAAAACCCTATATGTCGGTGATAGGGGTCCACATGGGGTGTGGCTTCACGTTACATGTAATATAGTTTGGAAATTTATAGGTTTTCATATCATGATTCTACATCATCAGCCATTCCTCTGGCCACCAGTCAAGCCTATCCCTTCAACGAAATCAAGGGATATCATCTTCCAAACCTCACCATAATCAAACACTAGGATTCAACCCTTTAATACATTCAGAAAACTGATTTTTACATCATTATTCATTGCACGCTGAAGAACACTAAATCGGGTATCCAAACCCATTTGATTCGCTGCCACTTCCACCATTATACCACCATCATTTCATAATGATCCTAGATCTGTAATATCAGATCATTACCCCAAAAATGGGTGTGAAACAATTGATTTCTCAGTGGATGTAAAACCATGGGTCAAATAATAACACCCGTGATGAACGGAGAAAAATGGGAGAAATGCACAACCACAAACATGAGGAACGAACCTCTTCCAATGTTTGTGTTGGCCTTGATCCCTCATCATTATAATTACAATGAAGAATAAAATAACACAAAGAAATTATCCCAATAAAATCTCTGCAAATAAACCCATCTCATTAGATGACCGAACGATAGATCAATCTATTGGTTGATTGATTCTATTTGTTTTATAAATTTAGAATGGGGAATGAATCAAACCAAATCAAATATCCTACCTCATGATGGATCGATTGTTGTCGAAGAATGAGTCTGAGTCATTTTCATTGGTGAGATCCTGAATCTCATTGTCTGTCGATCACCAATCTATGATCCAATTTCTGTTCATCTGAGAGAGATCCTCCAACTTTCTCTCCAATGAATTTTCAATGGATCTTGGGTTATACATATAAACCTGGAATTTTGTGATAATAGTCTATTTAATGAAACATCATTTACTATTTCAATGAAATACAATAAAATAAAATAATTATTTATTTTTTTCATTTTATGCCCATAATGAATTTTCTACAAACACCTCGCACCAACCAAGGTTAGGCCGCACCTAGGACCCACATTCTGAACTCAACAATGCCCTCTGATTTCTAATCTAGTCCCCCATTTATATGTTATTATACTTTCTCTAGAAAAAAATGTATGCATGCTATTTAATATATTTAATATATTTCATACATTTATTCTGGGCACAGCGGGCCTCAGAATCACACTCTGTCAGAGTGCCTGGTCTCAAAAATAATCCATACAATGTCCGAAAATAATAAATAGAGAATCCAAACCATTACTGCAAAATTTTTATTGCACCTTTTCTGATGATTGTAAGAAACCTATTATTGGTGATTACCAATTCCAAGTATACGGAGATGGATGGGTTTTTCATAGTACTCGTTTTCCTTTCTATATCTTGTAGACTCTATAAATTATGGTCCCTTCACAATGCTTTCTAATAACCACCAAAAGTGTTTCATTAGTTTCCTATATTATTTATCTTTCTTGGATCCACCTTTTCTTAAATCACTAACTACCTGATACTTATGTGAGTACTCATTTTTATTTTGTAGATATCCTAATTGAATCCCTACTTATCTTTGGTGAATTACATGCACATTTCAGTTTTTTTGTTTTATTTTGAAAAATACTAAAATCATTCATTTCCATTAAAAATTGAATATATATTTTATTTTATATGGGCATCAAAAATTTATTATTTTTATTTTTCACATGAATTTTTCTTCTAATATTAGGTATTTTTTTAATGCACACATTGAAAATAGATTATAACACCTCACTTATGATGAGTAGTTTGAGAAAATAAGAAGATTTTGTTATTCTTTTTATTGAAAAACACTTATTTTTTAGAATTAAACCACTTGAATAAGTGAAAAGAAAAAATTCAAATAATAAATCATGAAATACTCATAAAAACACTTACCCTAATTGCTATGTGTTGTAAACATTTTTTTGTAAGTGGTCAATCAAACCCTTAAAATTTTTGAATCTGGAAGGTTCTTGATGGAACTTTCATCACATATTTAAGAATGGATATTTTAACTTTCCTTTATTTTGATTTGATATATTTTCTATATCTCAAGGTTTCTTTTTTAAATTGAACATATGAAAATAAAATTTTCATTCATAAGGTTAAAACCCCCTCAGAAATCAGGACTTACTTTTAGTCTAGGAAAAATGTAAGCAGGTTTCTCCAAATGAGTGTGATGGAAGATGATATAACAATTATTTCATTTTTTATCAATGTTTTTTTTCACTTAAAAAGGGCATATTTTATTGTGTTTATAATTTTCCGAATGGTCTATACTGCTTTCTGAAAATTTGGGGAGCAGTCCCATGGTTTTGTATATTTTTCTTTACCTAATCACACTTCAGAAGGTTCCGAGCGCAGCGGAAGCACAGTTGTCTTGGTACTCAACTTTAATTTATTTACAATGATCACTGATTATTATAGTATTAATACAACAATGAACACTGGTCTCCGTGGAATAGATTCAAATATTTAGAAAAATAAAGAAAAATCCTAAAACCTTTAGAAAGGATCTTCCACATCATGTTTATAATTAATTTAATTAATTTACTAAAGAAAAGAATACTTACATCTTCAGTAAAAATTTTATTGATGATATTAATGGTCTAGAATGACCCTTATAGATTATCTTATTTCAATTGTTAGGATCCAAACTAGATTCCCTCTAGTAGTGATCCACATATGCTCTGATGGTATCTGATCGACACCACTCATTCTCTGAGTGCTAGCGCAGTGAAGTGAGTGTCTTGTTTCAGTTATTCTTGATCACCTTTTCTCCAGTCTTGAAGAAAATCTCTCATTATTGATAGTTGTGGTAAGTGGAATCGAGAGATAATTTTTTTAGCTCAAAAAACTTCAATTCACTGGGCGTGCAGTTTGGTACATGGCACAATAGACTTACAAGTCTATTTTTAGACATGGGCCTTCATTTAAAATATATAATTTCATAACAGAAATTAAATACATTCATAACCTTAGAGAGAACACATGCTTTTAATAATAATACCGCATCATTATTTATTCTATTCCAAATTGCGCAAAACTGATTTATAAATAAAATTCTATGTCACAAAATAATAGCAGTGTTGTTATTATTTTCACTTATTCCAACTAGTTAAATAATTATTTACCAACTTGAAAATAATTATTTTACTACCAGACTAGCCATGGTCTGAATGAACTCCACTTCCATTTATTGAACACCCAAATAAATAAATAAATAAATTATTCTCTTAAATAAATATTTTATTTAAAAAATTGTGAATAAAAATTTATTAAATGTTCAATAAAATAATTATATTTTACCCAAAATATAGTGAATAAATATTTATTTAATTTATGAAACCATTTTAACTTCAATAAAATTATTCCAATATCTTGAGAATAATTTGTATTCCATTTATTAAATTCAAATATAATTTAATTGATACAACTAGAAACACTTAGTGTGTGACCCTCAAGGATTATTTTTCATTGGAATTAGACAGGCTTTCCTAAATTCCATGATTACTATCTAACAATGGGTCAAGGTACCCAAGATAAAGAAGATTAATTTGCAACAATGACATCCACATTTGAATGATAACTTTGTAATATAATCCCTTTGTCTCAATATATAACCAAGTAGGTTTCACGATAGTTTCATCAAACTTTTTGCTTGATACATTGTTCATTGGCTACATAAAATAAATAGGTCATTACACCATGGCCAGAGAATTTCACGCAACGGTTCTATTTCAATCCAAAGGTAGACATATCAACATCCATAAATGGAAGGGACAAATCCTTCTTCAACATGTCTATTAATAACATGCCACTCGTGACACACCTAAAATAATGTACTTCCCACCAAATGTCTGTGTGATGGTTTTCATAAATAAATCAATGTGTGTGAGTCATGAACCGTATTAATGATAATCTTAAATTCTAATGATCTTTACACATGATTGTAGATAAAAATATCTGATGACACCAAAACATGTGGAATTCCAATTGGCGAGTATATTCTCATAATCTTATGTCTGGGGGATTACAATGTAAGAACTTTATTTGAGTAATTCTCATATGCTTATAAGTACTTGCACCTAACGGGTTGTATACTTTGTGTCCAATTATAGTAGTTCATCCAACCGTAGAACTATATTTAAGAATATTTTCATATCACTTCACGGTTCTCATCATAGTAGGGAACTGCTAAGACCATTTCAATTTGACAAATACTCCAATACATTATTACACTATAGTCATGCAGAATAGTGAACAATATGTAATAAGATGTTTAATATTTAAATATATTAAATATTCCTGTAATCAAAGTACAACCAGTTGGTTCTAAGACACCAACTCTTAAAAACTCCTACATGGACTAGAACCAACTTCCTATGACTTTTCGTCCGCTAGACCTCACATGATGATCATGTTTCTGCTGAGTCAAGGCTTTAGTCATGGGGTCCTCTATGTTGTCTTCTGTGGAAATTTTTCTCACTGCAACTTCACCTCTAAGAGAAAAATCCTTCAAGAGATGATTATTATGAAGTTTGTTCTTCGTATGCTAATGTGACCTTGGATCTTTTTCGAGAGCGACCATTGCAGTATTATCACAATATAGTGTGATGTGATCTTTACTGCTAGGTATCACATCCATCTCCTAGATGAAACTTTGCATCCAAACTTCCTCTTTAAATGCCTCAAAAGCAGTGATATACTCGGACTCTGCTGTAGAATCTCTGACCACACTCTACATTGAGCTCTTTCAGGTCCCTGCACCTCCATTCAGAGTGAATATGTATCCCATTTTAGACATCATGTCATCATGAGCAGTTTAGAAACTAGAATCTGCATATCCTCTGATGAATCGTTCCTTATCTCATCCATAAACTAGAAGCATATCATTAGTACGACTCAGATATTTTAGGATATTCTTGACTTCCATCCAATGGTAGTCACCTGGGTAAACTTGATATCTTCCTACCACACTCAATGCATAGGTGACATCAATCCTTGTACATATCATGGCATACTGTACTGGACCAATTGTTGATGTGTATGGAGTCCTTGATATTATCTTTCTTTCCTCATGTGTCTAAGGAAACATTTTCTTGGAAAGATGAATGTCATGTGATTATAGAAACAATCCACACTCGGATTGTTCCATAAATAATCTCTTAAGTATCTTATAAATATATTTACTTTGACTTAGGCCCTACAATCTCTTGGATCTATCACGATGGATCTTGATCCCCAGAATATATGATTTCTTTCCCAAGTCCATAATGGAGAAGAATTGATTCAACCATGCCTTAAAAACTATAAGACTGGTATCTCATTTGTAATAAGTAATATGACATAAACATATACTATTAAGAAAATTATTGTACTCACATTAAACCATTTTGTAGACAGAAGTCTCGTATACATTCTTGATAAAACCAAATTTCATTATGGCTTCATCAAAATAAATGTTCCATTACCAGAATTCTTTCTGTAATCCATAAATGGATTTCTGCAACTTTCATACCTTATTGGCATCATTTAGAGTCATAAACACTTTAGTTTGTGTCATATAGACATATTTTAAAAGGTTACCATTAAGGAATATTATTTTGACATTCATTTTCCAAATATCATAGTCATTGTAAGAGGAAGTAGCAAATAGAATTCTAATAGATTCTATCATTGCAACTGGTGAAAAGGTTTCATCATGGTCAATGTCTTGATGCAACTTGAACCCTTTTTCAACTAGTCATGCATTATAGGTACTCACTTATCCTTCCATTCCAAGTTTCTTCTTGAATACCCATTTTCAACCAATAGACTTTACATCAACTGGAGGATCTACCAATATCCAAACTTGGTTTTGATACATGGAATCCATTCCATAATTCATATATTATTGCAACTTGGAAACATCTGTGACATGTATTGCTTCCTTGTAGGTTAGATATTCATTAATATCAACTAATAATGAGTCATCTTCCTTAGAAACTAGAAAACCATACAATTCAACTTCACTAGCATCTCTTGTACTCCAACATAGTTCTTGTGTCGCTGGAACAGTTCTTTATTCTATGGGGCTTTGTGGAATCTATACCTACACCAACTCTTGTGTTCCTTGATCCTCAACTTCATTGAAATCTATACCTCTCCCACTATCTCTTTGGGAGATGTGCTCCCTCTCTAAGAATATGGAGTGTCTTTCCACTATAACCTTTTTTATGCGAGGTTGTATAGGTAATGTCCCCTTGTTTCCTTGGGGTATCCTATAAGGTACACTTTGTGCCTCGGGATACAAGTATGTTACCTGAAGAGGCCTTAACTAACACATCGCTTCCCCACACCTGTAAATTCGATAACATGGATTTCTTTCCATTCCATAACTCGTATGGAATACCAATTATCGGTTTGGTAGGTACTTGGTTTGGTATGTGTTCCACTTTTTGTAACACATATCCCCAAAAGGATAACGGAAGGCTTGCATGACTCATCATTGATCTCACCATGTCTAACAAGGTGTGGTTCCTCCTTTCGCTCACACCATTCCACTGGGTCGTGTAAGGAGGAATGAGTTGAGATAGGATTGCAAACTCCTGTAAGTAATCATTTAAGTCTTGATTAAGATATTCTCCACCTCAGTTTGAGTGGAGTTTTTTAATATTCATACCATGCTAGTTCTCAACTTCATTCTTATATTCTTGTAAATTTTCAAAACAATCTAACTTATACCTCATTAAGTAGATATATCCCTATCTACTAAATTCATAAGTAAAAATTATGAAGTATGAGTACCCTACCATTACTTCAATTAGAAATGGTCCATACACATAGGTATGAACCAATTCATGAAGCTGTTTAGCCCTTTCACCTTTCCCACTAAATTGGGATTTGGTCATTTTTCTTTGTAAACCGGCGTGAAATATGCCATGTGGTTTTAGTTCAAAATAATCTAAATATCCATCTTTATGTAACTTTTTCAAGAGTTTATAATTTACATGACTTATTTGGTGATGCCAAAGTTGGGTGTGGTATGAGTCATGTTAAGTATAATTGTTATTGATTTACATTACATGGTTTTTGTAATTCAATATGTAAATATCATTTTATAAATGTTTCTCACCAAAGAAATTCAATATTTGTAAAAGAAGCAACATTCATTTCCAAACATGAAAAAAAAATTATATGTATTTAATATGGACATATAAATAATGTTTCTAGTAACAGACGATAGATAATAAAAACCCTTTAACACTAAGATCATCCCAGTTGGCAATGTGAGGTGGTAGTCCCCAACAGATAAAACTGCAAGTCTAGCTCTGTTGTATACTCACATATCTACCTCCCCTCGGTCAATCTTCTTGAATCTACTAGGTTCATGTATTTGGATACATATGTGATCACCACAACCTATATCTAACAACCAATTTGTAGAAATAGATAGATTTCATTTGATAAAAAATGCACCTAAATCTTCCCTTAGTTCTTAAGATATGTGTAATCCTTCTTCCAGTGGCCGTTCTTTCCACATGTGAAACAAATAGCCTCATATTCTCTTTCCTCCCATTTGATATTACTTTTCTTTTAAGGATGTGAAAAGGCTTTGGGCTTAAATATCTTTTCCATCCCATTCCTATTATTCATCATAAGGCCATAAGGATTTTTTTCAATTCATATCTTTCTTCACTTGGTGAATGAGGATAAGAATATTAGATAGAGACTTCTCAATATTGTTCATATTGAAATTGACACCAAAGTTGGATAATATTTGATGGAGTGCTGCGAGAATGAGATCAGTGCCAAGTTCATTTGGGAGTTTAAACCCTAGAACCTCTAGGTGTTCAATGTAGCCAATGATCTTGAATACATGAGGTGAAGCTAGGGAACCCTCTCTAAAATTACTCTGAAAGAGTGCCTTGGAGATCTCAGACCTTTTCGGTCTTTCTCTCTTCTGGTAAATACCACATCGGTGCTCATGTATTATATAAACATTCATGTTTTTGTGAGACTTCATGATCTCACTATACATTGATCATAACATCAAACATTGAACATTGAATGCATCATTCATATATTTCTCATTGACCGGGAAATCCCCATCACTCACCTCTTTGGCAGGTGGATCAGGTAATGCCCACTCCAACACATAAGATTTATGTTCATGGTGTAGGATAACCATAAGGCATCTAAACCATTCTTGGAATTTACTATCAGTGATAATGTTGTCATTATCCAGAATTGATCACAAGGATAGTTTGGTTGATGATATTTTAATTTTTATTCTACAATAACAGAGCACGTCATTATTACATTCTTGATTACATTTTATGAGAAATAATAAATTAATTTCATTAAGTCTCCCACTGTTTTATTAATTCCCAATGGCCCTCACCATTGAACTCAGAATGTCCAGATTCCATGAAATTTTAGTGGAATGGATCCATATTACCCTTCATATAACCCCAAAAAGGGTTGGTCAAGCAATTTGAACATATTTAGGTGGGCAGGTCTTTGCCTGCTGTAGACTTGCAGCTCCTTGATCAGTTGATTAGACACCATAATCCTGAAATACTGACTTTGGATTTCCATAACTCTTGCCTCCAATATTACACCAAGTCTAGAAAGGGCTACTCCTCTTGAGGTAATATGGTTAATTCAACCAAAAACCTTTCTTAAGGGCTTCCTATATAAAATTAAGTGTCCCAAAAAGGGTTGGTAAAACAAAAAGTTTTTTTTAGTTTTTCCCTTAGTCAAGCAATGGAAAACTTGATATGACTTAATATTTTATTTGTGGGAGTTTTATCTATTATGCATGAATTTATTACCATAATTATCACATTCTTGTTCATATTAAGTGGTACATACTTAAGTGATTAACCATGTATAACATAATATTTACACATATGCTAGTCTTATTTTAATTCTATCTTGTATTCTTGTTTAATTCTTTAATTGTGTGATCACGAAAACACACCCACAATAAATAAACCATGAAACTGACATAAATAAAATAAATGGCATGATCATGAACTTTTTATATTAGTTAGTTTATATAGAGGTTTGATAAACTAACACCTAACCTAGGGGAGAAAACTAGGAACCTTTTGGGTTTACGTTTATAGCTTTCCACATATCCACCTATGTATCTTCTTTTGATGGTTTCGCCTCAACTCTTAGCTTTGACCACCTCCACTAGCTTGGGACCTCCATCCATAACATATGATTTTATCTCACACTCATGTGAGGGGTAAAAGGGGTTTTATATAAAAGAAACCATGGGCACATAGGTCCAAAATATTAATGAGGAGAAGGCTCACAGTCCAACAAATTTAATTTAAATAAATTAAAATAAACCATCCACATACAAATGTCTTGGTCTTGCTCATGATCATCCATACATGAAATGATATTTATGCATAAATAAAAGTATACATAAATTCTTTAGTCGTTTTTTTTAAGATAAATCCTGATCGAATCAAATAATTATATTTAATTAATCAATCCTTTTATCCTAAACCCTTTTTCTGAATTTCCTTGAGATTCTCATCCATCATAATTTTAAACAAATAAATTCATTTAAAATTATCTTTATACGTAACTTGTACCTTGGAGGAAACCAGGTGAATTCCCATTCATAACTACCCAATGAGTAGAAATGAACATTACACAGATGTTAAATTTAACACACATATATATATATATATACAACCTATCAGTTATTATGCCTCAACTTTACGCCTGCACCATGGTATACATATTATAGGTTTGTGTAACATAATGATAAATTTTAATAAATCTGTGAAATTTGGATGACTACACAGTGTGTCGTTCCAACTACACGGTGTGTACTATCTTTCAAAATACATCAAAAGTATATTCCCAAGGATACTGTTTGTAGATGTACTTCAGAAATATTTAGAGTACATGGCATGTCTAGTAGGCCACATGTTGTGTAGTTTCCATATTACATTGTCTCCAGTAAAGAAAACCGTGTGCGAGGTACATGGTCCAACCCTAACCCGAAGGGACTACACGGCGTGTCCATTAGGCCACATGGTGGGTAATCCAGAAACCATGTGCCACCTATTCATCGTCCACACACAATGTTATAAAGAGTTAGATGAACTCCAACACACGGCTAGGTTTGGTGGGCCAGTCCTAATGCAGTAAACCTTGAATACATGTCCTCTACTGCCGAATACGCATAATTTGTTCTAGTTTTTTATAGCTATGAACCTTTGGCACCTTTGGATGAGGTCCTATATTTTATTTTAATAAAAATTAAAATAAAAACATAATTTCTGTAAGGTGAAATAGAAACAATAGGAAAGGAACAGATCTCAATATTCTGATTTACAGAACGAATAACTTGAATTGAAACAACTAAATTTTTAAATTTTTAAATCATCAACAAAAAATTTAAATAATTAAGAACTATGATGGAACCACTCTAATATCATTTAATGGTTTCGAGCGCAGTGGAAACGTTGTTGGGACCACACCAAAATTTACTTTTTACCACGATCAATGATTATTCTGTGATCAGTACGATGAGGAATGCCAGACTCCATGGAATAGAATAAAAGATTTATATAAAGAACGAACAGGCCTAAAACCTTTAGAGATGATCTTTCACATTAAATTTATAATCAATTTAGTTAATTTCATAAAGAAAATAATACCTTGATATTCAGTAAGTTTTGTGATGTTGATGTTGATCGTCCAGAATGATCCTTCCCGATTATCTTGTTGCGCTTGCGAGGATCCAAACCAGAATCCCTTTAGTGGTGATCCACAAATTCTTTGATGGCCTCTGATCGACCCCAATCATTCTCCAGGTGCTAGAACGGTGAAGTGAGTGTCTTATGTTGGTCATTCATGATCGCTTGTTCTTCTGTCATGAAGAATGTCTCTCGTTCTTCAGATAGGGGGAAGAGGATTCGAGAGAGAAATCATTTATCTCAAAAATTATTAATTAATTGGGCGTGTAATTTGGTACATGACGCAATAGACGTACATGTCTATTTATCAATATAGGGATTTAGTTACAATATTTAATTGTGTAATAGAAATTAAATACATCCATAACCATAGAGAAAACCCATTCTTTTAATAATAATACCACGTCAATATTTATGGTGTGCCAACTTATGAAAAATAGAATTATAAATAAAATTTTTCATCACAAAATAATTACAGTATTGTTTTTTTAACTTATGAAAACTAGTTAAATAATTATTTACCATCTTGAAAATAATTATTTTACTACCAGACCGGCCTTGGTCCACTCAAAACCCACTACCATTTATTGAACAGCCGAATAAATAAATAAATAATTCATTCTCTTAATTAAATATTTTATTTACAAACTAGTAAATAAATATTTATTAAATGTTAAATAAAATAAATATAATTTACCCACAATCCAGTGAGTAAATATTTATTTAATTTATGCAATCATTTAGACATGAATAAAATTATTCTAATAACTTGAGAATAATATTTATTCCATTAAGAACATCCAAATAGAATTTAACTATGATCAGCAGAAATGATTAGTGTATGAACATCTAGGATTCATTCTTATTGGAATTAGGCGGGTTTGCCTAAATTCCATGAGTACTATCTAGAAATGTGTCAAGGAACCCACAAGAAAGAACTTAAAGTCGCAAAAATGACATCCACATATGAACACTCACTGTGTAATATAATCCTATTGTCTAAATATCTCATCAAGAAGGTTTCACAATAGTTTCATCAACCTTTGTGCTTGATATGTCATTATTTGACTACCATAAATAAACTCGTTGTTACTCCATGGACATGGAATTTCGCATGACGGTTCTACTTCAATCAAAGGGCCGAGATATCAAATTATATAAATGTATGGGACAAATCATTCCTTTACTTATCCATTAATAAAATGCAACTCACGACGCACCCAACATACCCTACTTCCCAACAACTATTTGTGTGATTGTTTTCATCATTAAATCAAAGTGTACAAGTTGTGACACGTATTAATTATAATATAAAAGTATAAGGCTCATTACAAATGCTCGCATATAAGAATATTTAAGGACACAAAAACATTTGGAATTCTTACTAGTGGGTCTGTTCTCATATTCTATAGTATTAAAGATTACAACGTACAAACTTCATGAGAGGAAGTACCATCTTCTTATGAGTACTCTCACCTGAAGATCTCTATACTATGTGTCCCAATATATTATTTTATCCAACCACAGAAATATATTTATGAATATTTTCATATCACCTCATGGTTCTCATCATAGCGGGGATCTTCTATGACCTTGTCAGTGCGACAAATACTCTAGGACATTACTACACTATATTAATATAGAACAATGAACAATTTGTAATAAGTTGTCTAATATTTAAATAAATTAAATATTTCTATAATCAATGTATAACCAGTTGGTTCTAGGACACCAACTCTTAAAACTATTTGTTTTTTAAATTGATAACAATAAATATGAAAACTAGGAAATTTTTTCGAAAAAAATGATAAATATTCGGGGGAAATTAGTAAAACCCTTGTTGGATCTTCAAGCCATGGAAATGTAACTAAATGGTCAAGCCCCACATGGTCTTCTTGAATTGTTTCTGTGTTTTTATGTTCTAGAATCATCTAGATTCCCTAAATTTCATATGGAATATATATTTCATATAGTTTACATAGATTGTTATCTTTAGGTGTTGGATCATTTCTCCTCAATTATGAAATTATCGTATTGTAATTTTATTGCAAGAAATGAGTTACAATGTGGTATATTATTTCAAATAATTGAGGGTCTACAAATATTCTATATAGTTGTACATATTCTTATAAGGGACCACCTAGTTTTCTTCATCACTCTACTAGTGTTCTTTGAAGTTTTTCCTGGTGGGGTGATTTAGAATTTCATCTTATTTTTAATCAAATTATTTAATAACATGTGTTAGAGAGAACCAGAAATTGTACCTATGTCATGACCCGCCCTCGGGGTCCGTGTCGTGACTACCCCAAGCCCGCCTTCTATAGGCCAGGGGCTGGCGACTAGCACCAAGGCGTAAATCCCAGTAAAAAGGGAAGGCATTGCCTTTGAAAAGTAAACACACACCACAGAGTAAACAAGCGGAAAGTAAACACTAAGCAGAGTACGACTGAAAGTGCGGAAAAGTAAATGGGCCAGAATACAAACCCAAACTGAAAGTAAAGTACAACTCGAAAAGGGAAAAACATCAACTGAAAAGTAAAAGCCGCTACTCCGAGCTGTCCACTGGAAATCCCACCTGAAGGGTGGGTACAGAAAGCTCCTCTGCTCCACGGGTCCCGACGTCCGCTCCGAGCACGTCCCGCCCAGTGGTCCACCTCCGGGTACCGTCCCGCTGTGCAAGCCTCAGCTAAGGTCAACGATGTCCGTCGTCTGCAACCAACACAACGTAGTGCGGGCAAAGCCCGTGCAGGGGTGAGTATAAGCTACTCAGTAGGGACCCCGAGACCCCTGAAGGTCTCTCAAATCCACAAAGGATAAACCACGAAGAAAAGTACAATCACGAAGTAACAACCGACACTGCTTAGGTATATGCCCATACATATACCTAAGTCATCAATTAAAAATACGCTCCAACCTCCGAGCCCAAGTACAACTCAGTCCACGCAGGAAAGTATACGTATTCCACATAGGAAAGCAAAACATAATCCACACAGGATTTCACAACACAATCCACACAGGAAAGCAACAGGATTCAGCTCACACAGGTATACTTCTTCAAGGACGATAAAGATGATCACTGATCCATCTAAGTCGTCGGACCCACGAAGGATCGATAGGTAACTAACCCCCGCAAAGACCCACACATGATCGGGCTCACACAGAACCTGTAGGCGCTGGCTCACACAGAACCGCTGAGCGCAAGGACCCACACAGGATCAGGCCCACACAGGACCTGTAGCACTGATCCACGAAGGATCGCTGAGTGCTGTAGTCGTCGTCGTCGAATCCACACAAGATCTCTGTACTGTCGTCGTCAAATCCACACAGGATCTCTGTACTGTCGTCGTCGCAGTCACAGTAGCAGTCGTAACAGTAGAACAGTCGCAGCCAGCACTAGGGTTCCCGCACACAGCAAACTCGTACGGAGGGTCCGCTCCACGAGCCGAGAGGCTGATACATCAACTGTCACGAAGACCGAAGTTGATGTATCCAAAAGTTCCGTATCGTCAACAGGAACTCAACGTAACAGACGACGCGTCGATCGGACGCCCGGTCTGAGAGTTATTGGCATTTTCGTCTCCGGGACCCGGTTGGTTTTTAAGGCAAAACCAACCCGACCGTACTCCACCTGCGTCCAAACCTCGGGCGGAGTATGCCAAAAGATCCGTCTCACTAAGAGGAACACAACGCGACTGACGGCGCGTCAATCGGACGTTCGTAGCTCAAGATATGAGCGTTTCCGCTCCGAAGGCCCGGTTGGTTTCGTGAACGAACCAACCCGGCCGAACTCAAAGTTAACCGAAACCTTGAGTGCGATATATCGAAACGACCGTCGCGATCCAAGGATCGCGTTGCCGCAGACGGTTCGTCATTCGGAGGTCTGAGGCTCAAGTTATGGGCGAAAAACCAAATCTGGTTCGAAACGGGGGGTCCGGGTCCGGGCCGACCCGGCCCGACCCCCCCCCCCCCCCTGGGCGGCGCAGTGGCCGGCGGCGCGGCGGCGCGGCGGCGCGGCGGGCCGCGACGGCCGGGCGCCGCGAGGTGGCGGCACGCGGGGGAATTCAACCCCCGCGGTTTTGACAAGGCGGCGTGGCCTTGTGTCGCGCCTATGCAGCAAACGGCCCCCACGTGGGGGCCGATTTAAATAAAAGAACCGGGGGGGCCGGCTGCCCCCCCCCCCTCTCATCAAAGAACCGCCCCCTCATTAAGAGGGGGGTTTTGTTGAACCGGCCGGGGGATTTATTCCCCCGGTTTTATGTCATCCGGCCGGCCAGCTGGCCGGCCGGTTTTTACCAACGGGACCGGAAATTCCGGTCCCGCCTTCGACTTCCGACGCCGACGGCCCGGCCGCCGGTCTCCTCTTCCGTCGCGGCCCGGAACCGGCCGCGGTCTTCTCGTCCCGCCGCGGCCCGGAACCGGCCGCGGTCTCCTCGTCCCGCCGCGGCCCGGAACCGGCCGCGATGTTCGTCGTCCGGCGTGGTGCGACGGCACCGCGCCTCTTTCGCCGTGCCATGATTCTTTTCAATGCGACGCGACGGCGTCGCGTTCTTGAAGATTTTTCCTCGGCGTGGCGCGACGGCACCGCGTAAATTATTTGCACGATCATCCGCGTGGTGCGACGGCACCACGCCACTTGCTTCCACCCGCAAGCATAAACAAGAACGATGGAGGGGGTTTCGGCCGTGTTCGTGCGGTCCGGCCCCCCTCGCGTTAACAATAACACTTATATAAAATATTTAAATGCCTCACGTAGACATGCGATCCACGAGCAAGAAAAGGAATAAGGAAACCAAAATGAAATCAACAACCCCTACCTCGGGTTTAAGATTCGAAGATTCGTCTACGTTCCGCGGAAGACGGCGTCGCGGAGGTCGGGCGTCGCGGTCGTCGTTCGTCAAATCCGTTGACGAAGAGATATGCCCGAAGAGACACGTCGTTGGCGGATCTTCGTTTGCCGACGAAGAAGGTCCGAGGAGGAAGCGGCGTTCCCTCTTGTTGACACCGAGGACGAAGAAGAGAGGCGTCGTTCTTCGTCGGAGTTTGAGCGTTCTTCGTTCTTCGTCAGAGCTTGAAGATGAAGAGGAAGCTCTCCAAAAGCTCTCAAGGAGACAACAAACAACCCAACATAAAATAAGATAACATCTTATTTTATTATTACAAAACACATAAGAATTTCAAAAGTTTGAAATTCAAAAAGGGTTTAACTCCCATAATTAATTAAGTAACTTAAGCCAATAAAGAGGGGGTTAAGAGAACATGAAAAGTCTAGGGGTTCGTGTGGGCCCCACCACACTTAATCCTCCCAAGGGAGGTTAAGTGGGTGTGGGTCCCACTTCCAACCCCCTTAGGTAGGTTTTTAACAAACTAAAAATAAAATTTGTCTTACACAAATTTTATTTCACTCAACTGAAAACCCAAAAACATAACTTTCAACCCGCAACAAACGCAACTCCCGAAAAGGTCTCTTTAAGCGAATATCGGCGCTGCGAGTTCATCGGTGCCCTCAGATTTCAATTCCGAGCACCGGATCAAAAGTTAGGAATTCCCGCTCGTTCGTTCACTGAACGTACCCGAGCCAAACTTCGGAAATTAATTCCGGGCACTCCGGGCCTCGGAATCAGGTGCCGTCTGAAACCGCGCTCTTGTAAAATTCTAAAGAAAATTAAGAAAAAAATTCCCTTGAATTTTACGGGTCTTTACATTACTCCCACCTCAAGTCTTTACGTCCCCGTAAAGATACAACAAAAACTAGGGAAACAAATGAGGGTACTGAGCACGCATCTGAGCCTCCCGCTCCCATGTGCTCTCCTGGAGATTCCCGTGCTGCCATCTGATGCGCACAAGAGGAATCGATCGCCCACGCAGGACCCGCTCATGTCGATCCTCTATCTCCACCGGGACCTCCGTAAAAGTCGCCCCATCGTCAACGTCAAGATCCCCATGGTCAATGATGTGCGTCGGGTCGTGCACGTATCTCCTCAGCTGGGATACGTGGAAGACGTCGTGCACCCGGTGCAACTGAGGTGGTAGAGCCAGGCGATAAGCCACCTCGCCAATCCTGCTGAGAATCTGGAAGGGTCCGATGAAGCGCGGAGATAACTTGCCGCCTCGGCCAAATCTCCGAATACCACGTCGAGGTGAGACCCGCAAGAAGACGTGGTCGCCATCCTCGAACTCCAGTGGCCTCCGCCTCCTGTCAGCGTATGACTTCTGCCGGCTCTGAGCTGTCCTCATCCGCTCCTGGATGACCTGGACCTTCTCTGTCGTGGCCTGGACCATCTCCGGTCCCACTAGTGCTGACTCCCCAGGGTCTGTCCAGCACAAAGGAGATCTACATGGTCGGCCGTACAACGCCTCGTACGGTGCCATCCCGATGGTGGAGTGGTAGCTGTTGTTGTATGCGAACTCCACCAAGGGTAGGTGGTCCTCCCAGCTACGGCCAAAGTCAAGGACACATGCGCGGAGCATGTCCTCGAGAGTCTGAAAGGTCCTCTCCGTCTGACCATCTGTCTGAGGGTGAAAAGCTGTGCTAAGACGTAGCTGCGTCCTGAACGCTTCCTGTAACCCCTTCCAAAGCCGGGAAGTAAAGCGGGCATCTCGATCGGAAACGATAGATGATGGCACGCCGTGGAGCCGCACAATCTCCTGAACGTAGAGACGTCCCAAGCTCTCCACTGAGCCCTGCTCTCTGATGGGTAAGAAGTGTGCCGACTTGGTGAGTCGGTCAACAATCACCCAGATGGAGTCGTGACCTCTGGAAGTGCGTGGAAGTCCAGTCACGAAGTCCATAGATATGTCATCCCACTTCCATTCTGGAACCTCTAAGGGCTGTACCAAGCCTGCTGGTACCTGATGCTCTGCCTTCACCTGCTGACAGGTGAGGCATCGAGAAATGAACTCTTCTACTGCCTTCTTCATGCCCGGCCACCAATGCTGTCGTCTGAGGTCCTGGTACATCTTCGCCACTCCAGGATGTACCGCCAAAGGAGAAGTGTGAAACTCTCTCAGCACTTCCTCTCGCAATGTGACTGGTACCATGGTACGTCCTCTGAAAAGGATGTCGTGCTCTGCTCCAAGGGAGAAACCATCAGGTGCCTGTCCCGAGGATATCTGTGCACGCCGTGTCTCACAGTCAGCGTCCCCATGCTGTGCCTCCCTGACTCGCTGCAGTAGTGGAGGAGTGACTGTGAGAGACTGAAGAAAGTTTGCTCCATCTCTATCCACGAAGGATATCTGCAAAGAGGCTAGCTGCTCCGTCGCCTCCTCGAGTAGCTGAATGCCCGTCCTCCTGCTGAGGGCATCGGCTACTACGTTCCCCTTCCCAGGAGTATAGACTATCTCAAAGTCATAGTCCTGGAGGAACTCGAGCCATCGTCGCTGTCTCAGGTTCAGGTCCTTCTGAGAGAAGATATACCTAAGACTCTGATGATCGGAAAAGACTGAAAAGCGCTCGCCCATCAGATAGTGTCGCCATGTCTTCAGAGCGAAGACCACTGCTGCTAACTCCAGGTCATGGGTAGCGTAGTTCTGCTCATGCGGCCTCAACTGACGTGATCCATAGGCGATCACGGCCCGCTCCTGCATCAGAACACATCTGAGTCCGGTCCCTAATGCATCGCAGTAGACTACGTACCCTACTCCCTCCTCAGGCAACCTCAAGATAGGTGCGCTAGTCAATCTCTGCCTCAGCTCCTTGAAGCTCTGCTGACAACTGTCTGACCACACGAAGGGTTTCCCCTTCTTCGTCAAAGCTGTGAGTGATTCCGCAACTCTGGAGAAGTTCGGCACAAATCTCCGATAGTATCCAGCTAGTCCCAAGAAACTCCGAACCTCAGTCACGCTCCTGGGTGGCTCCCATGCTAACACAGCCTCAATCTTCGCGGGATCCACTGCAACTCCCGCCTCAGAGATAACGTGTCCCAAAAAGTGGACCTCACGTATCCAGAACTGGCACTTCGAGAGCTTACCATAAAGCTGGTGCTCTCGCAGTGTGTCAAGAACAACCCGCAAGTGATAGGCGTGCTCCTCCTCTGTCGTAGAGTAAATCAGGATGTCGTCGATGAAGACCACGACAAACCGATCGAGGTATGGCTGAAAGATCCTGTTCATGAGAGCCATGAACACTGCTGGAGCATTGGTTACACCGAAAGGCATAACCAAGAACTCATAGTGGCCATACCGACATCTGAAGGCCGTCTTCTACACATCCTCGTCTCTGACTCTGAGCTGATGATAGCCTGACCTGAGGTCTATCTTCGAGAACCACCGTGCTCCCTTGAGTTGATCAAAGAGGTCATCAATCCTCGGTAGCGGATACTTGTTCCTCACTGTCACTTGGTTCAGGCGACGATAGTCAACACAAAGTCACAAGCTCCCGTCCGCCTTCTTGGCGAACAATATCGGGGAAGCCCAGGGTGAAACACTGGGTCGGATGAACCCCTTGCCCTGCAAGTCCTCCAACTGTACCCATAGCTCTCGAAGCTCGGCGGGGGCCATCCGATATGCTGGAGTGGATATCGGGGCTGTCCCGGGGTACAAGTCAATATAAAAGTCTACCTCCCTGCGAGGAGGTAGCCCTGGAACGTCGTCCGGGAAAACATCCGCAAACTGATCCACCACTGTAGGAAAACCAGGACTCCGCACGTCAACTGTTCCAAGGATAAGGCTAGCCAACTGATGAGTGATGGGCTGTCCTCTCCTCCGCGGAAGTCCATCCTGTGCTGCTAAGGCTCCCTTCTCGCCGGTGAAGGTGAACCTGCTCCCGTCGGTGCGTACACATCGCACCTTGCGCCTAAAACAGTCAATCTGTGCATGGACCGTAGACAGCCAATCCATGCCCAAGATGACGTCGTAAGGCCTCGAGGCTGCTACAAGAAGATCCCAGCCGAAGCTCTCGCCTCCTAGAGTAAGCTCACACTGCCGGCACCAGTGCGTAATCGTCGAGTCTGCTCCCGTAGGAGTCTCTAGCCGTAAGGATCGAGCCAACGGCTCTGTCGGAATCTCCGAGCTCCGAACAAGGGCAGTGGCTATGAAAGAATGACTCGCTCCTGTGTCTATAAGAACTGCAGCAAGGGTGGAATAGACACAGATAGTACCTCGAATCATCTCGAGTGCGCCGTGGTCGTAGGCCTCTGCTGCCTGGAGCTGTGCCTGTCGCTACTCGCCAGCTCCCTGTGGTCGGGGTGGACCTCCTGGTGGTGGTGGTGGTAGAGCCTCAAAGCGTCGGCCACCACCAGCTGCTCGTCCAGCTCCTCTGCCTCGTCCGCCTCCTCCCTGCGGACCGCCACGGTCGACCCTCTGCCTCTGCCTCGGTGGTCCATCAACTGACTGCTGCTCCTCGGCACGGCGGGTCGGGCAGTCACGAGCCATGTGGCCCTGTCCGCCGCATGAGTAGCACTGTCTGCCTCTCGGAAGACTGGCTCCGCGCTGTGTGCCCCGCACTGCTGAGCCAGTGCCCTGAGGTCGTCTGCCTGAAGGTCTGGTCTGTCTGGACCCCTTAGTCATCCGTCGACTGCCTGCTGCAGATGACTCTGCCACGTGCCGCCCTGCGGTGGGTCTCTGTGCTGGTGTAGACTCAGCAAGGAAGCTCTCGATCAGAAGGGCTCGCTCCAGTACTCCTGTCTGAGTCGGTATGCTGAGGGAGATCAGCGATGCCCTGATCTCGTGTCTCAAACCCTGCTCGAAGGTCCGGGCCCGGAATAATGGGTCACGTACCATGTCGGTCGAGTAACGCGAGAGATCGGTAAATCTCGCCGAGTACTGAGCGACCATCATGCTGCCCTGCCGCAGCTGTAGAAGCTCCTGGATACGCACCGCACGAAGGGTGGCTGGGACGAACTCCGAGCGGAAGAGGCTCTCAAAGTCCGTCCAAAGAAGAGATGTCTCATCGTGCACCTGGAGCATCAAGCTCCACCATCGTCCTGCTGCTGCGTGTAGTAGGCTCGCAGCGAGGATCACCATGAGGTCTGCTGGTGTCCTCACTAGCCTAAACACTCGAACTACTGCCTCCATCCAGTCCTCTGCTGCCTGGGGATCCGTCTCCCCGCGAAACCTGGGCGGTCGCTGGCGCTGAAACTCATGCAGTGCGCTGAGGCGACGTGCATCGTCAGCGGCTGCTGCTGGAAGCATCGGGGGCTCGACGGGTAAAGCTACCGCCGGTGCCACTACTGGAAAAGGGCGCTGCACCGAGGCCTCGTCGCTCGGTGGGCTTTCGTCTCGCTCGACTCTCGGAACCCTAGCTGGCTGCCGTCGTGGGGCCATCCTGAAAAGGAAATAGGTGCGCCACGGTTAGAACAGTATACCTGGTGAGCTGATATAAGTAATCACAAAGAAAAACTTGAAACACACATGCAATCAATGTTTTCGTGCATTAAGTCGGAAATCAGAAGTCAGGGTCCTGGTGTACCGATACGTCGGCCGCCGCACCAACACTGGACTCCCTGGACTGATATCCACACTCAATACGCTAAACATTATTGCTTCACATAGAAAAGATCAGAGTTCGCGGTAGAACCGAACTCCTTTGATAAAAAATTTGTCACGACCCGCCCTCGGGGTCCGTGTCGTGACTACCCCAAGCCCGCCTTCCATAGGCCAGGGGCTGGCGACCAGCACCAAGGCGTAAATCCCGGTAAAAAGGGAAGGCATTGCCTTTGAAAAGTAAACACACACCACAGAGTAAACAAGCGGAAAGTAAACACTAAGCAGAGTACGACTGAAAGTGCGGAAAAGTAAATGGGCCAGAATACAAACCCAAACTGAAAGTAAAGTACAACTCGAAAAGGGAAAAACAGCAACTGAAAAGTAAAAGCCGCTACTCCGAGCTGTCCACTGGAAATCCCACCTGAAGGGTGGGTACAGAAAGCTCCTCTGCTCCACGGGTCCCGCCGTCCGCTCCGAGCACGTCCCGCCCAGTGGTCCACCTCCGGGTACCGTCCCGCTGTGCAAGCCTCAGCTAAGGTCAACGCTGTCCGTCGTCTGCAACCAACACAACGTAGTGCGGGCAAAGCCCGTGCAGGAGTGAGTATAAGCTACTCAGTAGGGACCCCGAGACCCCTGAAGGTCTCTCAAATCCACAAAGGATAAACCACGAAGAAAAGTACAATCACGAAGTAACAACCGACACTGCTTAGGTATATGCCCATACATATACCTAAGTCATCAATTAAAAATACGCTCCAACCTCCGAGCCCAAGTACAACTCAGTCCACGCAAGAAAGTATACGTATTCCACATAGGAAAGCAAAACATAATCCACACAGGATTGCACAACACAATCCACACAGGAAAGCAACAGGATTCAGCTCACACAGGTATACTTCTTCAAGGACGATAAAAATGATCACTGATCCATCTAAGTCGTCGGACCCACGAAGGATCGATAGGTAACTAACCCCCGCAAAGACCCACACAGGATCGGGCTCACACAGAACCTGTAGGCGCTGGCTCACACAGAACCGCTGAGCGCAAGGACCCACACAGGATCGGGCCCACACAGGACCTGTAGCACTGATCCACGAAGGATCGCTGAGTGCTGTAGTCGTCGTCATCGAATCCACACAGGATCTATGTACTGTCGTCGTCAAATCCACACAGGATCTCTGTACTGTCGTCGTCGCAGTCACAGTAGCAGTCGTAGTAGTAGAACAGTCGCAGCCAGCACTAGGGTTCCCGCACACAGCAAACTCGTACGGAGGGTCCGCTCCACGAGCCGAGAGGCTGATACATCAACTGTCACGAAGACCGAAGTTGATGTATCCAAAAGTTCCGTATCGTCAACAGGAACTCAACGTAACAGACGGCGCGTCGATCGGACGCCCGGTCTGAGAGTTATTGGCATTTTCGTCTCCGGGACCCGGTTGGTTTTTAAGGCAAAACCAACCCGACCGTACTCCACCTGCGTCCAAACCTCGGGCGGAGTATTCCAAAAGATCCGTCTCACTAAGAGGAACACAACGCGACTGACGGCGCGTCAATCGGACGTTCGTAGCTCAAGATATGAGCGTTTCCGCTCCGAAGGCCCGGTTGGTTTCGTGAACGAACCAACCCGGCCGAACTCAAAGTTAACCGAAACCTTGAGTGCGATATATCGAAACGACCGTCGCGATCCAAGGATCGCGTTGCCGCAGACGGTTCGTCATTCGGAGGTCCGAGGCTCAAGTTATGGGCGAAAAACCAAATCTGGTTCGAAACGGGGGGTCCGGGTCCGGGCCGACCCGGCCCGACCCCCCCCCCCCCCCCCCCTGGGCGGCGCGGCGGCGCGGCGGGCCGTGGCGGCCTGGCGCCGCGAGGTGGCGGCACGCGGGGGAATTCAACCCCCGCGGTTTTGACAAGGCGTCGTGGCCTTGTGCCGCGCCTATGCAGCAAACGGCCCCCACGTGGGGGCCGATTTAAATAAAAGAACCGGGGGGGCCGGCTGCCCCCCCCCCCTCTCATCAAAGAACCGCCCCCCTCATTAAGAGGGGGGTTTTGTTGAACCGGCCGGGGGATTTATTCCCCCGGTTTTATGTCATCCGGCCGGCCAGCTGGCCGGCCGGTTTTTACCAACGGGACCGGATATTCCGGTCCCGCCTTCGACTTCCGACGCTGGCGGCCCGGCCGCCGGTCTCCTCTTCTGCCGCGGCCCGGAACCGTCCGCGGTCTTCTCATCCCGCCGCGGCCCGGAACCGGCCGCGGTCTCCTCGTCCCGCCGCGGCCCGGAACCGGCCGCGGTGTTCGTCGTCCGGCATGGTGCGACGGCACCGCGCCCCTTTCGCCGTGCCATGATTCTTTTCAACGCGACGCGACGGCGTCGCGTTCTTGAAGATTTTTCCTCGGCGTGGCGCGACGGCGCCGCGTAAATTATTTGCACGATCATCCGCGTGGTGCGACGGCACCACGCCACTTGCTTCCACCCGCAAGAATAAACAAGAACGATGGAGGGGGTTTCGGCCGTGTTCGTGCGGTCCGGCCCCCCTCGCGTTAACAATAACACTTATATAAAATATTTAAATGCCTCACGTAGACATGCGATCCACGAGCAAGAAAAGGAATAAGGAAACCAAAATGAAATCAACAACCCCTACCTTGGGTTTAAGATTCGAAGATTCGTCTACGTTCCGCGGAAGACGGCGTCGCGGAGGTCGGGCGTCGCGGTCGTCGTTCGTCAAATCCGTTGACGAAGAGATATGCCCGAAGAGACACGTCGTTGGCGGATCTTCGTTTGCCGACGAAGAAGGTCCGAGGAGGAAGCGGCGTTCCCTCTTGTTGACACCGAGGACAAAGAAGAGAGGCGTCGTTCTTCATCGGAGTTTGAGCGTTCTTCGTTCTTCGTCAGAGCTTGAAGATGAAGAGGAAGCTCTCCAAAATCTCTCAAGGAGACAACAAACAACCCAACATAAAATAAGATAACATCTTATTTTATTATTACAAAACACATAAGAATTTCAAAAGTTTGAAATTCAAAAAGGGTTTAACTCCCATAATTAATTAAGTAACTTAAGCCAATAAAGAGGGGGTTAAGGGAACATGAAAAGTCTAGGGGTTCGTGTGGGCCCCACCACACTTAATCCTCCCAAGGGAGGTTAAGTGGGTGTGGGTCCCACTTCCAACCCCCTTAGGTAGGTTTTTAACAAACTAAAAATAAAATTTCTCTTACACAAATTTTATTTAACTCAACTGAACACCCAAAAACTTAACTTTCAACCCGCAACAAACGCAACTCCCAAAAGGTCTCTTTAAGCGAATATCGGCGCTGTGAGTTCATCGGTGCCCTCAGATTTCAATTCCGAGCACCGGATCAAAAGTTAGGAATTCCCGCTCGTTCGTTCACTGAACGTACCCGAGCCAAACTTCAGAAATTAATTCCGGGCACTCCGTGCCTCGGAATCAGGTGCCGTCTGAAACCGCGCTCTTGTAAAATTCTAAAGAAAATTAAGAAAAACATTCCCTTGAATTTTACGGGTCTTTACAACCTAGAAGTGAGTTAAATGTATTTATTTATAAGGAAACAAATTCCAAAGATAATAGAGAGATTTTAATTATAAAATACTGGGGTAAGTTTGGCCAACTCAAACCTAACATAAATATCTAAATATATAAGTACTCTAAACCTCCTCCACAGGATAGGCTTTCCTAGCTTAGAAACATAAAAGAAAACGAATTAAATACTCCTAATACACTCCCTCAAGCTATACGTACTCATCTTGAGTAAAATAAAAAGAAAAAAACATAAGATAAATAAAATCATTCAGGATGGATCCCCCAACCCCGCTTTTTTGAATCTGTCCTCCTCATGAACACCCCATCAAGATAAATTTGATTGAGTTAAAGTATAAAGAATTATTGATGGTGATTCTGAGTGTGTGACAATTTGATGAATTCTCATTCTACTAAATATTTATGCTTGATAGTCACTTCTTGAATATTCCATATGAAACTAAAATCCACAAGTGGTCTAAAAAATGTTGGGTGGAACGACACCTGAATTGTGAACTCAAATAGATGGGGTAGAACAATGCCTTCCTTACAAACCCAAATAGATGGGGGGGACGTATTAATAATGGACCCAAAAGGTAGGTTGAAACAACACCTGAATACTGAACACAAAAGGATGGCTGAGATGACACCTGAATAAAATACCCAAAAGGAATCATTTTTGTTCATCAGTAGTGGTGGTACAGCAACAATGAGGCCTGATAGAGGTCCAGACAGCCGCAATGATGCCCCAAAGAGGATTAAACAACAATAAAAAGGTATAAGGAGGAGCAGCATGGATGCAAATAGTCCCAAAGGTGATCTTGGGAGCAATATAAAGATCCTATAAATATCATAGGTGAGGTAAACATATGCGCTAGTCACTGTGTTTCAAGAATTCTGAGAGTCGCAGTGACAGAACAAGTTTTTGGATGAAGAAAAGTAGAAAACAAAAGAAGAATAAGAACATAGAAATAGAGAATTATGTGGTTCAGTAAATGATCCCTACATCCATAGAGAGGAAAAAATATCACTATGAAATATGTTAGCACAATTACAGGGATTATCTCAACGTTTTCTAACACACTGAAACCCTAGACTGAAATGGGATAACAAAGAATGTGAAATACTTTTCCACCAAATACCCATAATGTTTTTTTTTCTATAGTGAAAGGTGGATAGAATTCTGCATCGCTATAGTTTTGCTACCACCCAAGTCCAAGGTGCTATAGTGGACTGCAATTGGAAGTCCATAGAGCTACAATACTGTTATCTCCAACACTTGAGCTACTAGAGTAGTCGTATCAAAGTCCACACTGCTACAGTTCCCCTATTCGTGTCAGCCGACCATCTTATCTACAGTCTGTTAGAGTTTCTATAGTGCCCCAAAATTTGGGATGGGTGCCTTTAGTCTCCAGAAACCCAGAGTAGTGGTACATTGCCCCATGAAACACCAAATGAGCTCACCACGGAGCTCGGCCCATAGAATTGTGGCATGGGGTGCAGTATGGGACACAAGCATTCATTCCAACCTCATACAAAGATGATTGAGATAAACCAAACAAACACACTAGTTGTGGATTGATTCAAGGAGTCACCATAGTAGGTGGCGGTTAAGGTGTTTCTCAAAGAGCCCCGCCGGGGTGGTGTGTCCTAGCTGGGTGTGCATGCAGCCCAGGTGAGAACATGTCCTATGTTCATGTTTTCTGGTTATGTGCAGGAGTAGGGGTTTCTTGGAGCTATGAACCCTGGATGAGGGAGTATAGAGGCATAGATAGGGATAAGTGAAAGTCTTGGATAGAGGGGATGTTCCAAGTAGATATGGTTCAAGGAGGTAAGCACATATATGAAGAGGCAGTTATTGGGGATCACATTTCCAAGATGAAGAGAGTGAAGCACCTAGTGCTAGTTGGAATTTTCGCACCTCGAGGAGCTAGTTGGGGACTAAACGATAGGGAGAAGGTCGAAACAGTTTGGTTGGTGTGCCTTCATCAATGGAAGAGATTATTGTAGGAGCTTCACGCAACCTAGAGGACCATGTGATAGTGGAAATCAGCACAACAGGGGGTCTTCGTGGCTAGAGAAGGGGGTTTCCCTAGCTCAAGAGTGACAATAGATGGGTGGGTTTGGCTGGTCATAGTAGGCTACCACCCCCATATGGGGGTAATACCTAGGTTGGTCCCCTATGAAGGGTGGAGAGAGGAAGATTTAAGGTTTAAGACCGTCTTTGATACATGAATAAGGAGGTACTTGAGAACTCTACCCCTAAGTGAGGTTGGTGATTTTATTCATAGGGAAACCAATACAAAAGATAAGAAGATTTAAAGTGTGAAATACCAAGTTAATTCTAACCTAGTCAAACCTAACCTAAATATATAAATATCTAATTGCTTTAACAATATGTAACTTATTTTCCTTTTTTTGTCGCAAAACATTATTTTCAGTTTCAAAAAAATTTCTTATATTTTCTTATAGAGAAAAGAAGTTATTTATATGCTTACATCTGGTTTCTTTCATCCTCGTATTTTTCTATTTATTGGTTGTGTGAGTTAAATGAAGTGAATTTTTTGGGGATTCATATGTTATGTATAACTACCTATATATCAATAATCGGGATGGGTAGTGAATAAAAAATTGATGTATTATAGAAATTGAGAAATATATGTTGGAAAGTTGGGGATAATTGTATGGAGAGAGGGAGAGAGATAACAAGTTATTAAGAGGGGATCCCAAGATCTACAGTATAAATAATCATTTGATGGAACTTACATGCATTTTTTATGATATTTCATTCTTTGTAGATAAAAAAACTCATAATAATATGATAATTACTGTGTTGATTTTTACTTAACAATCATAAAAGGGAATAATAATATTTTAGTTATTTTTCATGATCAAAAGATACAAAAGGTTATGAATTCAACACAATAAATTCCACATATTTTAATGTTCGGTCTTTATCTTGTCAAAAGAATTAGAATTCATATGTAAATAATAAAATGAGGTATTGATTAGTTTGGATTGGTAAAATGACCCAATAATGTAAATTGTACTACCATTAATATTATAGCTATCATTTAATATCTATTATATCTCTTATCTTTCCTTACCCCTATATGATTTCATGCTTTTGACCTCTAGCACCTTACTCACTGTCATATTTTTTAATGATGTGGTATTTTTTATTCACTAGGAATTGTTGTGACAATAAATTTATTTCAAAGTAATTTTCCCTACAGTACATCCACATCCCTACATCGAACACTTTTTGATGGTTACTTCCTCTATTACTCTCAAATTTCACCTTCAGTTATCTTGGGCTATGGGTCTATTTTTTCTTAATTCCATCTTTCTTGGTGCTAAAATATTTTTGTAAACTAATTAACATTTTTTTGGAGCTTCTCATTATATATGTACCCTAATAAATTGTTGACTTGGATCAAACCACAATCCTTATCCAAATTATGCATCTCCAATAAATTTTTTCAGAAAAATGTGTATTTAAATAAAATTAAAATTTAATCTTTTTATAAATCATTATAATCAAAGGTTGTTTTGGTATTGAATTTTTTTCCCACCATTAGAGAAGTTAGTCTAGGAAATATGGCATTATTGTGAACCCTTTAAGAGTTTGTTGACTACCCTTAAAGAGGCTCATTCGAAGTGATTTTATTATTTTCATCCAAGGAAGGACGCTACAAAAAGTGATTTGGGGAAGATCAGTGATAGGAATTCAAGAAGGTGCAGAAGAATTCAACTCAAATTTGAAGAAAATATATACAAGAATTTCATATCTTCTATGAGCCTACAAGAAGCCATGACCATGCTCCCATGAGAACACTCTTTAAGACCTTTTTATTCAATACAAACTTCCAAAAATAATATAATTCTACTCCCCACACAAACTGGACTAATATTTAAAATTATTATCTAACGAACTATTTACTTACTAATTAAATTTATGCCCCTAGTAGTTGTGAATCACTCCAAAGCCCACCCCTTTGACTCCTCCTACTATGGTATTTATAATACATGGGTTTCCTTGGTCCCCTAGATACACTACAGCCCTTCCCAACATCCATATCAATTGTCGTGAGGAAGAAAAAAATAAAAAATACTTGAGATGATGGAATTGTAATGAAACTCAAGGAAAAGGGTAGGATTTGTGTAATGATATTATGGAAGTATTTAGTGATGACTAGTGGAGTATATATACCACATGGTGAGATTGTTTCTGAACAGAGGGAGCATGGATGTTTTTGGAGTACCTGTGAAAGACTTGTAGAAATAGGAAGTTGATTGGAGTCTTTTTAAGAAGTTCATGATGAAGAGAAGAATAATATGTATTGGTCATCATTATGGCATGGTTTACTTGGGAATATTATAAATCACTATTGTAGAATATTGAGGTAGGTCATATAATGTTTTGGTCTGTAGTCAAAAGAGACTATTGTGTTTGATGCTTCATATGGTAGAGCAAGATTATCATCACTACTATGATAAGATAATGACATCATGATTTCAAACCATGAGATAAACTACAACCAAGAAAGACTAAATGATGCATGAGAATAAATCAAATAACTCAATACAATACCAAACATAACAATATTAGAGTATATTGGGAAAAGAAAAAAAATCAAGGCTAAGACTCCAAGTAGAAAGATAATTGAATCGAGGTGGAACCATCCCAAACCAAGATGAAGACACACCCATGTTCTAACTTTAGAAGACAAACCATGAGGTCAAGAATCACCGCTAGAGAAGTATGACACAAGAACCTTCACTGTATCTCTATATATGACATCATCAAACATACAAAAGCGACCAAGTAGGGAGTGAATATAATACATTGTAGTATTTCTATAAATACTTTTTTTCACATGAAACTAGTATAAGAGCATGTTATAAAATTTTTATAAAATGGGAGAAAAGCAGGTAAGAAAAACAAGAAAAACTATAAATAGGTTTCATATAATAAAACATCAAGATAAAATTTTTAAAACCATCACATTTAAATTGGAATAATCAACTCATTTTACACCCCCACACACTCAAAATTTATCCAATCATGAATTTATCTATACTCACGAGTGGTTATCCATCCTATCACCAAGATTTCACTTGGTGACCAACTTGATGGTCATACTTTCGACCATGATTCATACTAAATTATCATTATTTGATGGTGGTACTTCTAACCATTACCATAACAAATTATTATTATTTGACTATATTACTTCTGATTATTACCCATACTAAATGAACATGAACACACACCACACCTTTATTCCAAAATTTCTAAGAAAACAATGATTTAACAAAAACCCATCTTTCAAAAACCACCCTTTTGAAATCACATCAACATGGGTTTTCCAATTAATTCCATAAAATATTTTCAATGCAATATCAATATAATTTAGAAAGGACCAAGAAACCATGTTTTAGAATGGTAGAGTGGGATAGAATACCCATACCTTGATAAGATTGGTGCAAATGATCTAGGATGATTACATGGATTAAACAATTTTTCTCCCATTCCTTTGGAAAAATCCAAGAATATCTCTTCAACACAAATCTGAACCTATAGAAACAGGTATAACAACATTAATCTATGGCTCCAATCAAGCCAACATGAGGAGATTCAACATGAAAAGGAATAATGGAACCCTAACCTTTTGATTATACAAACATCCGCTTAACAATTCAATTTCACCGGAGTTAGGATGTCGAAAATTGCCAAAATTCACCTATGGAAATGTTGGGAGTCAAGAGGGATGAGGATAGGCTGTGAGAAAAAAATACACACTAGTTTTATGTTAACTTCCTGGTCAAAGGAATTTACATGACGTGTAACTCATATACATGTAGTGTATTTTTTCGAGGCCACATATGCTGAAAATCAGATCGCCTAAATTTTATATTTTGAAACAATGAATTACACAACATGTAACTTTTACACATCATGTATTTGTTCTGCAGGGTTTTCTACCAGCCAACCCCACTATTCACACGTAAAATTAAATTAAACCAAGACCCTAGGAAAAATAAAACACATTTAACGATGACATACCTCTAACCGGGGGGTGCTATATTCTCCAAACCATTGGGATTTCCATCATTGGGGAGCTGGAATAAATGAGTTCATTGCTTCTGCATATACTTTTCTCTTTCCCATGTTTCCACTTGAACCTGACCATACTGCCAAAACACTCACAACAAGGAAAAAGATTTCCCTCAAGGGACTTTTCCTACCTGTCCAGAATGTGTACCTGTTCATGGATAAAAGTTACATCTAGCTCAAGAGTAACATGATCCTAAAAAATCACTTATTGATGATCTGTGTCATACTTCTTCAGTTTAGAAACATGGAAGATGTTATGAACAACACTGAATCTTGGCAGTATCTCTAACTAATAAGTAACAATTCCAATCGGTTCTATAACCTCAAATGGTCCCACATACCATGATAATAACTTCCCTTGTTTCCCCATGTTTTGATGACCGCATCTAGTAGACAATTTCAAGAAAACATGGTCACTAACATAAATAGATAAAGAACATATATTATTATCTTCATACGACTTATACTTACTTTGTACCATTTACATTTATTTCTAAATCATCTGGATTATCTCCATAGTATCATGACAATTATCGATCTAATCATGGATGATTCTCCTGTTTCCACCCAACATAAAAGACAATAACAAGACCGACCATAAAAATCCTCAAAGTGGAATCTGAGTTGTTTCTTGATCACTTTTGTTATAAGAAAATTCAACCCAAGGAATATAATCCCCCCATGAACCATCGAATTACAGAAAACATTCTCTAATCATATTATCCAATGTATGAACGATACATTCTAACTGTCCATCTGTTTTTTGATGATATGTTGTGCTCATGGTCTATTGACTTCCAAGAGCCTGCTGTAATGATTTCCAAAATCAAGAAGTGAAGTGGGGATCTCTATCAGATACAATCAAAAATGGAACTCCATGTAACCTAACCACTTATTAGATATATAGATTTCTTACTCCTCTACTATGTTAGATTATATGATAGGGATAATGTATTCCAACTTAGTAAGTTGCTCCACTAATACCTCTATAACATCATGTTTTTGTAAAATTCTCAGTAATCCTGTGAAAAAATCCATCACAATCTAATCTCACTTCTATATAGGTATCGGTATAGACTGCAACATACTATCTAGACATTAATGCTCCACCTTTTCCTTTTGGAAAGCTAACAATTTCATCAAATACTCTACAATCACACATTTCTTCCTCACCCACCATAAATGTGCTTTCATTTCCTTAAACATTTTATGAACACCTAGATGAATAGCTCATTTTGAATAGTGATATGATGAAATAGGTTGTTCCTTCCAGGAGTGAGGAACTTCGATCGATTTCTAAACACATAACAAGTAGTTCTCATTTATTATTCAATTATCTAGAGTCTCACCAGTATTTAGGTTTGACCTAATGGTGATGCAATCACAATCAGATATTTGATCTTATTTTTCAAAACTTTACCATGTATGGAACATGATTTAATAGAAATAAAACAACATATTCATTATGTACAACACAATTTAAATGCATATCAACAATCATTCTCATCAACTCTCATTAGTCATGAGCTTCTCAGGCCACATCGCTATACGATTTCAGACTCAACACACTATCCACAAAATTGACTTTATCGAGTAAGTATATCAACTCAAAATACAACATCTGGAGGTAATCTATCCATATTTTTTACCTCAAGTTCACGTCTCGCTGAGAAAAAATGTATTTCAAACTCTTATGATCAGTGAAAAATGTGAACTTTTCCCTAAAGAGAAAATTCCTACATGTTTTTAAGGCATGGAAAACTATATCTAATTCTAGTTAATGCGTAGGATAATTCTTCTCATGAACTCACAACTGCATCAAATTGTAGGCCAGAACATAGTCTACATGCATGATAACCCAACCAATACCCAATCTAGAAGCATCAAAATACACCACATAGTTGTTACCTAGTTCTAGAAATATTAATATGGGTACTGATTTTATATGAGTGTTATGTTCCAGAAAGCATTTATAACTTTAATTATTCTAAATGAATGGAACACCTTTCCTTTTTAGAATAGTCAAGGTTCAAGAAAGCCTAGAAAACTCCAGAACAAAGCTATGATAGTAACTTGTTAATCCCATAAAACTGTGTACATCAAAAAAATTCATTGGTATTCACTAAGTGACTATTGTTTCTATCTTTCCAATATCAATAGATATTCTTGATTCATAGATGTATTTCAAGAGGAAACTATCTTCTTGTATCCATAAGTCACACTTAGAAAACATACCATAAAAATTATTTCCTTGCATCATACTCAGTAAAATTACCAATTTATCTCCTTGGTTATTTATGCTTCTAGAATAGACAATAATATCATGAAAAAACACCACCACTAAAAATTAAAGGTACCTATGGAAGTTGGAGTTCCTTAAATACAAGAAAAGTGTTGGTGGGTTCGTTAGAGCAAAAGGAATAACAACATATTGAAAATGGCTATAGTGATCCAAAAATTTTTTAGGATATCATCTCTTCTAAATATAATTTTTGATATCCTAATCATAGATCAATTTTAAAGAACCATTTAACTCCCTTTAATTGGTAAAATAGTTCATTAATCTATGGTAGATGATATCAATTTTTAATCATGACTTGATTCAATTGATGATAATCAATGCATAACCAGAGAGTACCATCTGTCTTCTTTAAAAACAAAACAAGTATAGCCCAAGGAAATGTATTATGTCTGATAAAGCCTTTACTTTCAAAATCTTGAAGATGATCCTTTAGCTCTCGCAACTCTTCAATCTCCATTCCTTAAGACAATCAAGAAATAAGACTTATTCCTAGGATTAGGTCAATAATAAATTAGATTACCTACTTGGGTCTGAACCCATATAAATTTTTTGAAAGAATATCCAGGTATCGGTACATTATGATAGGAATAATCATGTTCCTTGTTTCCTCAGTAGCTTTCAAGGTCATTACCACTAACTGGACTGATATTGCTCTATCTACTATCATAAGAGGTTCTAATCTACCTACATTTATATCGCAATATCCCATGAATACATGTTGTGATCCATTTGGGGATATAATTGTCATGTACCGATCATAGCAGTCTATATGGACTTTAAACCCTACCATCCAATCCCAACCCAAGATCAAATAAAATATGTTCATCTCTAGGGCTGTAAACTCTAAGAGAAACTACACAACTTCAATGGTAATGGAACATTTTGGGCATTTAAATCCTTTTCACTCGTGTTATCCAATGGTTGTCTTGGTATTCATGACATGAGAAATTATTTACATGTGTCAGCCCAATTGTTTAACAAAAAAACAATAAACAAATGAAATGCACTAGTGTCAAACAATACATGCATAAGAGTGGAGTTTATAATAATGGTACCTCACACAGTAGACAGGCCTGGTAGATCAATCAAAATAGTGTGAACTACTCCATAAATTTATCACTCATATTTCACAACATAGCTCTTGTTTCCTTGTTGAGGTGTCGACTAAACAAACGAAGTGTTCCTAGAAACATCCTAGTTTATTTGTGTCTATAGATGTGAATGAGTCTAACGGGAATGTTCCATCCAAGAATAAAAACTTAGAGAATGTGTCGAGCACATTGCACCTACTGATCTCTGATGTTTATGACAATACTTATTGATATGACCTTTCCTTCCATAGTGGTTTCAATTATTTAGTGGGGCAGTACATTCCTTCTTCCAATGCATCAAAAACATTCACTGAAAATAGCACGGTTTGATATCAGATCTTGGAGAAAAATTAACTGATTCTATAGTCTTATTCTAGGGTTTTCTACCTCTATGATAATAGATATCCCTTTTTCTCTTATTTTTAATACTATAGTTGAAAACTATCCCCAGGTGTATAAATAGACTACCTCCCATAGAATTCCTAACAAGATCCATTTTGGCCATTGTTGCCCTATTAACCATATCTGTAAAATCCATAATACAAAGAACGACTATTTTGGATCGAATATCTAGTCATAATACTTAATCAAATATGCATTCCTTAAAATATGTAATATTGGTTACCACTAGAGAAAAACTAACCAAGTTCATATGCTTTTCTGCATACTCTATCATAAAGAGGTTTCCTTGCATTGAACTGAAGAAATGTGTGGTTCTTGATATTTTTAATGTGTAGGAATCAAATTGTTTGTTGAACATTTTATTATATTCCTCCCACATAATTACATGATAAGATTTAGATTGGACACATAAATCACACCATTTTTATGCAAGATCTCCTAACATATACTTTTCTAATTTAATCATCAGCTCTGGAATTGTATCAATGAAATTGAAAGTTCTATTTATTCAGTTTATCCACAATTATTCTTCATCAAGTTTATAATCCCATTAAAACACCAGTGTATTCTACATCTGAAGTTATACTTAATGATCTAGTTTCCTCGATTCATCATTTTAATTTCCTCTTTCGATAGTTTGAAATTCTTGAAAAATACTCTGTACAAGTTTTTGGTTCACCTATGGTTTACATGTAGCCACATTTTCAGCAGATTCTTGCTAGTTTCTACGACCTCTTCATAGTGCCATTTTCTATAAGTATAACAATACACCATTTAGAATATTTATCTCTAGGAACTGAAGGCTTGACTAAATTTCAAAACATCATATACAATTGTCACTTTCATAAGCAATAACCAGTGACACCATCGTTTCAAAGATATATCAATTTATATGTTTTTAAAAAATCATTTTAATAGTCAATGGACAATAAAATCCTTGTGGTATGTCTTATCATAATTCATGGTATGCAAAAGTCATCAAATAAACTCAAAACGATGTGATAAAAACACTCATAGAAGTGTGTTATAACACCTCTTTATCCCAAACTACCCTGGTAACTTGAAATTAAGTATAAAAAGTTATACTCTACATTTAAAGTTTCTATCATCTTATCTTATGGATAACAACCCAACTCAAGGACTGAATAAAATTTGTATCATATGAAACTAAAGGACCAAACAAACTGATACTAGTTTTTCCAAAATATATTTTGACTGACCAAGACTGATACTATTTGTAGCACCCCTCCCTTTTTCATTGGCTTGAAAATATGTGAAGTGGTATTGGTCTTTGGTGACATCCCCAGGACACCAAAGGACGAAAATAAATATCCAGGGAAATAAAGGACATTGGGGGACAATGTTCCCTAAAGAACACACAACCTATAAAGAGATAAACTACAACCAATATAGACTAAATGATGCATCATAATAAATCCCAAAACTCAATAAAATACCAAAATAAACAACATTGGAGTATCATGGAAAATGAAAAGAAAGTGAAAGGATAAGATTCCAAGTAAAAAGACATTATCACTGAACTAGAATTGTCCCATACTAAGATACAGATACGCCCAGGATCCAACTTTAGATACCAATCCTTGATGTCAAGATTCACCACTATAGAAGTATGACATGTAACCCTTCCCTGTATCTTAGTATATGACATATTCAAACACACAAATGTTCCCAAGTAGGGGGTGAGTATAATACTTAGTAGGATTTCTCCAAATACTACCCACCACACTCTACTAGGAAAAGAAAAAGTTAGAACATTTTTATAAAATAGGATAAAGAGGTTAAGAAAAACATACCGAACTATAAACATATTTCATATAATAAAACATAAAGATAAAGTTTTTAAAAACATCTCATTTACATTGGAATAATCAAATAATTTCCTACCCATCCACACACACAATTCATGCAACCATGGACCTCCCTATACTCGCAAGTGGAAATTCATCCTATCACCAAGCCATCACTTAGTGACTAACTTGATGGTGGTACTTCTGACCATCATCCATCACAAATTATCATTATTTTATGGTGGTATTTTCAACAATTACCCATCCCAAATTATTTTAATTTTATGTTGTTATTTCCAAAAATTACCTGTCCCATATGAACAGGAACACACACCCAATATTTATTCCAAATTTACCAAGATAACATTTATTTGACAAAAATGCATCTTTCAAAACCCACCCTTTTGAAATCACATCAATTGGGGGTTTTTAATTAATTCTATCAAATATTTCCAACACAAAATCAACATGATTAAGAAAATATGAATCCAACAAGATCTAGAATGGATGAATGGGAATTTATACAATGTGTAACTCTTATAAACATCGTGTATTTTCTCCAGGCCACATATGTGGAACATGGCATCATCACAATTTTATTTTCTAGAATAACCAATTGCTTTATGTGTAACTTTTATACCCCATTTATTTTTTCTGCAGAGTTTTCATGTATCCAATCACATTGTTCACACTTCTAATTAAATTAAACCCAGACCCCAGGAAAAAGAAAATGCATTAAACGATGACATACCACAAACCAGGGGTGCTACCAAAGCAATGAACACTTGGTAGAGGGATAAGAGAAGAAGAAAAAATATTATCAACAAAATTAATAGAGATTTGTCCTTATTTGGATAATTTATGAGAATTTTAGTGAATAATTACTGGATAATGATTCAGAACATGGGGATCAAAGATCACCCATATGTTTTGGTTCATGGTGATGAACTTGTTTAAAATTATATTATGACTTGTGTGCCTTTGTGTTTGGATAGTGAGTTTATTTATTATATCCATGTCATGTAGATGGTAGTAGGTTGGAAGGAAAGTATAAGGATTTTCTTTTGGTACTTGATAGTGGATCATTCTTAAATATTGTAATTTCATAATAGTGAGTTAACGATTGACCTACAATAATAAGCAATCCATATGTGTAACTTGGATTAGCCTCCACATTGGAGGTGAACCATGCAAATGCTTATGTTATCATGCATGGTTTTTTCCCATGTGTTTGTGTGTGGAGAAATCACAGATATAAAGAAAGTAATCAATGATCCAACTTATCATTTCATAATGATTCGGGTATATGAGATGTTATGTTTTAAATGGTTGAAATCAGTTTAAATAGATCACAATCTAACATAACCATATCCTAGAGTGTATCACATAGCCATTGAGCCTACCAAAAACAATAATTTATGGATTAAATGTGTGTTGAAAATAATTTGAACAAACTATGTAAGAAGAAATTAGAAGTATCTTCCAACATATTCCTTTAAATTCACTTAGAATTGTAGTCTATTAAAATCTATATATGAAAGATTTTATGTATTTTTTTCATATATTAATAAGGATATTAGATATAGATTGTTCCCAAGAAAATAAGTACACTCCAGACTGGTTATACTATTTCAATCTTTGAATTTTTATTTTGAATGAATTGTGTTTGGTCTTCATCTTTGTAAACATTATTGTTTGTATTTTAGTTTTCTCTTAGTTGTTCTATGTTATCAATCTTTGGTTATTTAGTTAAGTTTCAATTCATTATAGAAAATTTATCCCCTTTTAGTAATGGTGGGAATGACTCAAACTGTGAAAATTATAGGTCATTGAATGGTTTTATTTTCTCCTACTTGTCTGCAATGAGTGGTTATTATCTCATTTCTCAGGTCATGGTAGATTTTATACATGATAAAATAGTAATCTCATGACTAAACTATTACCACACGATTATTTACATATTTTTTTCTCTAACTCGTTATTTATTTTTAGATAGTGAATAGTGTTGGGCACCTTTCTGATTGGCGCACTACGTAACGCGGCCTCAATTGGAGCACCACATGGGCTTATAAAAGAAAGATAAATGTCGGTCAAGACCACGTGAATTAATTCACATGGTGACATGATTTTGATGCGGATAAATTATATGATGTGGATTCTTTTTCCTATATAAGGTGGTAGTGATAAGTTATTTTAACACACCAACAACACTGAGATAAAATCCCATTTTTTGGTCACCTTTCTTCGAAGATCATCTGTTTGTCCCTCCATATTTGATTCATTGTTTTTATTCTTGAGTATTAATTTTGAGAACCCTTCCATTTTTTGGTAGTCTCTACCATATACCTCTTTATTTTAGTAGATCCCTCTTTTTGGACTAGGTCCTGTGGGTTTTCCCTTTCTAGTTTTTCCATGTAAAAATTGATGGTGTCATCATTATATTATGCACTTATTTTTCTAGCTGCGCATTTGCATTTATTTTGAGGGAAATATTTTTTAGTTGCACGTTCACTTTTAAATTGTTTATGCATTATTTGATTTTTCATCTTTCCCAACATCTAGTATAAGAGGGTTTGGTTTTTTATTTCATATTTATTATGGAGGCCAATTATAGTCGGATGATATTATTGAATGGTACCAACTACTTTATGCAGTGACTTAAAATAAAGGATAAAATTTTTGTCAAGAGAATGCATCTTCTAGTGTTTAGTAACCAGAAGCCAGAAAGGATGTTAGATGAAGAATGGGAATTCAAGCCTGAGATGGTTTGTGGCTTCATTCCCCAATGGGTCGATGATAATGTGATAAACCACATTGTCAATATCTCTCATTCCAGAACTTTGTGAGAGAAGATTGAGATGACCTATGCTTCAAAGATGGGAAACAATAAATTGTTTCTTCTCAAACAAATGATGAATTTTGAGGAACAAAGAATGAATGTATATTTCTGACTTGTTGTGTGAATATCAGGGATGTTTTGATCAGTTTTCTACCATGGGTATCAATTTTTAAGATGAGGTTTTAGCTCTTTTTCTGCATAACACTTTACCCAATTCATGGGAGTATTTGCGTGTTACTCTAACCAGTTATGCTACTAAAAGTGTGGTGAAATTTATTTTTGTCAAGTTTTCTATTTTAAATGAAGAGGCTAGGAGACGTACTCCTGAGAAATCTTCTTCAGAGCTTTAAGTCACAGAGAACAGGGGGATAATCCAAGACTCATCACAGAGAAGTCAAGGTAAGATCAGAGGCAAAATAAAATCTAGATTGAAGTAGATAGATTTCGAATGTCATCATGATGGTAAGAAGGTTCATGTTATGAATTATTGTTATCAATTGAAAATAGAGAATAGAATGAATGAAAATACACAGAATCAAAATGGTGATGGAGATGATCATGTTGCCACCACTACAGGGGGTGACCTTATTATTGTTTATGACTCCATTAATATTTCTTCTGATAATTCTTGTTGGGTTGTTGAAAATTGTTCCTTTTTATGTGACATTGAAGATGTAGTTATTTACATCTTACATCCCTAGTAATTTTGGGATTTTGAAGATGGGAAATGATGGTCATGCTAACGTGGTAGGTATTGGGACTATTTATTTAGAGGCTAGTACAAGAATTATGCAAATTTTGAATAATGTTCGACATGCACCAGAGGTTCTCTTGAATCTTATTTCAACCAGAGTTCTGGATAATGAAGGTTTTATTAGTAATTTTGGTCATTTTTAACAGAATCTTTCTAAGGTCTCTTGATTTTGGCTTGAGGGAAGAAGAAATCAGGTTTGTACTGGACTAGAGATTCTATTTCTTGTGATACTTCTTGTGTTATTGATTGTAGTGTTTTTACCAAGTTGTGGAATAAGAGGCTCATTCACATTATTGGTAAAGGTCTTGGTTGTTTGGACAAAAAAACCTTCTTCCACATTTTAAGAGTGTAAAATGAGACACGTTTGATCATTTTATGGCTGTAAAACAGAGAAAAGTGAGTTTCAATGGTCATCCTACACATAAGAAGTCATAGGTACTTCAATTGGTATATTATAATGTTTGTGTTCCTTTGATATATAATAAATTTTTTGGCAGTCTGTATTATGTGACATTTATTGATGACCACTCATGTAAGCTCTGGGTTTATGTTTTGAATGCCAAAGGTAAGGTGATCAATGTTTTTAAAAAAAATCATGTTTCTACAGAGAGGGAATCAGAAAAGAAATTGAAATGTATTCACACTGAAAATAGAGGAGAGTATTTTGGTTCATTTGATTTGTATTTCATGCATAAAGGTATTCATCATTAGAATATGTCGCCCAAGAAATCTCACATGAATTTTGTATCTTAGCAAATGAACATGAATTTTTGGGAAAGAGTTTGTTGTTTTCATTCAGATGAAAAGTTACCTGGACATTTTTGGGGTGAGGCCTTACTTAATGCTGCTTATATAATCAATTTATCACTTTTGGTTGCTTTGCAAATAGACACTCCTAACAAGTTTTGGTATGGAAAAGATATCATGTACGATCGTTTGTGTGTTATTTTGTATTAAGGCATTTGTTCATGTTCCTAGAGATGAGAGATCAAAGCTCCATGGTAAGACATGTCAGTGTATTTTTATTTCCTATAAACACGATGAGTTTGGGTATAGGTTATATGATCATATTTTGAAGAAACTAGTCAGAAGTTGTGATGCAGTGTTTAAGGAGGATCAAACTATTGCAGACATTGATAAGGGATAAAATATTCTTCTCAAACTTCTGATGGTTTTGTCAGTCTTGAGCCTAGTTCTTATTCAAATTTACCTAATATTGTGGATTCTGATGATCACGTTGATGTACATAATGATGGTTAGGGTGAACAAGTTAGAGTTGATGTTTCTGATGAACTTTTTTTGATGATCTGGTTCTATGGGGTTATTAATGAACTCACAGTTCCACTCTGTAGGTCATCTCGGCATCGCACCATTTATACTTGGTATTCACATGATGATTATGTGGTCCTTGCTGAAGGGGGGGGACCAGATTCTTTTGATAAGGTAATTTAAAGTGAACAAAAGGACAGAAGGGTTTCATCAATGAATGATGAGACAACATCATTCAATGACAACCACACTTTTGAGCTAGTGAAGTTACTGACAGGTAAGATAGATTTCTAAAATTGTTGGATTTATTAGATTGAGAATTAAGAATCTAGTTCTATTCCATGATTCAAGGCAAGGTTAGTTGTTAAAGGTATTCGTCAGAAGGAAGGTATTGATTTTGATAATATTTTCTCACCTATTGTCAAAATGTCATCCATTAGGTTGTTCTTTGTTTGGATGCTAGTTTGGATGTTCAGATTGAGTAGATGGATTTGAAGACATATTTCCTCCATGGAGATTTCATGTAAGAGATTTATAAGGACTAGCCAAAGGGTTTTTTTGAAACAAGTAAATAAAATCATGTCTGTAGGTTGACGAAGAGTTTGTATGGTTTGAAGGAAGATCCAAGGCAGTGGTATAAAAATTTTGAATCTATCATTTCTCATCAGATTTTCAGGAAGACATCTTCCGGTCATTTTTTTCAAAGATTTATAGATGATGATATTATTATACTATTACTTTATGTTGGTGATATAATCATTATTTTCCATGATGATTCTAGAATTGATAGATTGAATAAGAATCTTTGTCTGTCTTTTGTGATGAATGACTTGGGTCAAACACGGCAGATTATTAGAAAGACGATCTCCTGTTACTGGAAGGATAAGAAATTGTGGTTATCTCATGAGAGATACATTGATAAGGCTATTTATAGATTTTTTTTGGATAAAGTGAAAGTGGTTAGTACTCCTCTTGGTTTACATTTTAATCTCCGTACCAGTAAATTACCTTCCACTAATGAAGAGAGAGAGGAGATGCAACATATACCTTATTCATCTATCCTTGGTTACTCGATGTATGCAATGGTATGTGCTAAACCTGATATATATAATTCAGTTTGTGTGGTTAGTCGTTTTCTATCAAATCTAGGTAGATAGAATTGAAGATCAGTGAAGTAAATTTTTCATCATCTTTGTGGTACTTCTAATCTGGGATTGTGTTTTGGAAAAGGGGAACCTATGATTTGTGGCATTATAGATTTAGATATGGAAGGAGATATCGATTCGAGGAAGTCTACTTCAGGATATTTTATCACATTTGTTGGGGGAGCTATATCATGGATGTTTAGATTGCAGAGATGTGTTTCTTTATCTACTAAAGAGTCAGAGTTTATTGTAGCTACAGTGGTGTGAAAATAATTTTTTTTATAAAAAAAATTATTCGAGAGATCAATTTAAACCAGGATAGGTTTTTTTGTGATAGTCAAACTTCTATTTGTTTGGGAACGAATTCCACTTTTCATGGCAGGTCAAAACATGTTGATGTTAGATATCATTGGATCTGCAACATCCTTGATTCAAGACAGTTAGAGCTTGAGAATATTAACACTGATGAAAACGGGTCAGACATGTTGACCAAGATTTTACCCAGAGGAAAATTTGAGACATGCCGACTGATTTTAGGGTTGGCAATGATCCCCATTTGAGTCGGAGGGGTGTTTTTGTCAGGGGGCTTTTTTATTAGTGCACCTCGTAATGCATCCTCAATCAGAGAACCACAAGGTCTTATAAAAGAAGGACAAACATGGGTCAAAACCGCATGTATTAATTCACACGGTGACACTCTTTTGATGCAGATAAATTATTTGATGTGGATTATTTTTCATATATAAGTATGTAGCATCAGGAAATTTTAACACACCCACAAAACCGAGAGAAAATACTATTTGGTTATCACCTTTCTTTGATGATCATATTTCTTTATCTCCATCATTGATTCACTACTTTTATTCTTGAGTATTACTTTTGAGATCCCTTCCATTTTTTGGGGAGTCTCTATAGTGTATCTTTTGATTTTAGTGGATCCCTCTTTCTGGACTAGGGCATATGGTTTTTTCCTATTGGGTTTTTCACGTAAATATTTATGGTGTCAACTTTATATTCTGCACTTATTTTTTTCATTTTGCATCCACTTTTATTTGGAGATAATGAAATTATTTCCACTACATGTTCATTTTTCGGTTGTTTTCACATTCGTCATTTTGTTGTCCTTCCCATAAAATAGGATGTTTATATCCATTTTTTCAGTATGAAAAATTTAATTTTTCTTGACTACCATTGATCTTGAAGAATTTCTTATAAACCTCCTCTCACAATTTTTACCCTTAAAAATTTTAGTTGGTATTGTGACCTTTAAAAAACATATATTCTTTGCTTCAGGTTCTTGTTATTCTTAGATCAAGAGGCCTTACAGTATCTGAATAGAGTATCATCAAATTAGGCAATTTATTAACTTCATATATATTGGATATTGTGTATATATGTTTATCTTCATTTTTCATGAATTATTGATCCCCCTCATATTTATACTCTATTTTTGTATTTTTTTTATTACATTATATTCATATAATAGTGATGATCAACTTTATTGAGGAATTGGTAAAGTTATATCAATTTCACATTCTTGACTTCAAACAATTTTAAAGTAAATTTGGAAAAATATGCTTTTGTGGAATGTGATTGATGCTTGATACACATTCACCTTGAAAACAAGTAGAAAATTTTAGTAGTTTTTGATCTGAGATAGAGGAATAGATAAATATGTTTTTCACTTTGTATATATTTTAGATTCTTTAAATATTTTACTTCTTTTTAAAGACTAGTTTCTAAACCATTGTTAAAAAACAATTCTCGTAAGAATGAATATTGATATTGAAAATACCAAAAGTTCTCTTATGAGAGTTTAAAGGAGTATCATCTAATTTCGTTTATTAGAAGTTTCTGTAAATAACCTTTTAGACAATTAAATCATTGAAAGAATAATAATAATAATAAAATACAAAAGGGTTTTCTCCACTAGGCTAACGATCTTACCTACAGCAAAGCTAGGACTAAAACTGAATGCCCCCATCCCCCATGACACAACAATCAATAGAAATATACCCACCCTGAAGTACAATTACAGCCTACCCCTTCACTTATGTTACACAACCCTTCCTCTATAAGTACGTCTTAATGGTACCTTCATCCTTAGGATGGTACCTAATGGGTAACCCTCGTCCTGTGCAAGTGGGTGTATGTTGTCCCCCCCCCCCTTGCTTCACACTTCCTCCACCTTGAAGAAGAAAATTATCACCAAGGTGATAATCAGGATAGTAGGATTAAATCAATGCATCATTCTCTTAGGTTGTATCCTCTATAGGCTGCCCTCTCTACCATATCATCCATTGTTGGTCATGATCTCGGCCCCCGATTGACCGAACTATTTCTAGAAAAACTCGTTCCTTGAATTCCTCTATGGGAAAGTTTGTTACTGTGTCTCCCATTTGGTCTTCTTCTACCATATTAAGTTGGGAGAAATGAAAAACTTGATGAACTCAAAGCAATTCATCAAGTAATGTTTCCCACTTTTTCTAAAATAGGTAATGGGACATGAAATCAGGCTCCCAACCTGGGAAAAACTTTGGATGAAGAGATGCTAGGTTGATGAACTAACAACTTTTCAGGAACCAAGTTACCAAAAATTGAAAGTTAACCTCACTCCTTTTCCTATTAGATGAAGATTTCAAGATTTTTTAGCTACCTATAGGCTTTTAAGATGTTGTTGCATCGCATCACCTCGATCTACTAATGCAGCAGTTGCTGCCTACACTATTGTCTCTCCCTTAGTGTAATGAGTCAAAGTTGGTGGTTTCCTTACATAAACAACCTCTTATGGAGTTTTGTAGGATAATACATTAAAGCAATTGTTATATAAAAACTCATCCCACAAAAACTATCTAATCCAATGCATGGGCTTGTTCATGGAATAACACCTCAAATATGTTTCGATGCTTTGGTCGAGGAGTATGCTTTGGCCAAATATGTCATTTTGGGGATGATAACAGGAACTCATTTTCAATTTGTCTCCGTGAATCTTGAAAAAAATTTCATAAAATGAATTGGTAAACATAAGGTATCAATCATTCACTATAGCCCTCAACATTCCGTGTAATCATACTACTTTTTTATAAATAGTGTGTCCACCTTAATAGTCAAATAGAGATGCTTTAATGGAAAGAAATGACCATACTTGACAAAATGATCAACTAAAACTATAAGAGATTAAAATATTTGGTATTTTGGTAGACCAGTAATAAAGTCTAATAGAAATGTGGGCAGGAGATCAGCTACATAAGGGGGGTTCTATGGTGTTGTTGTATTAGGGGAAAATTGGGAGTAGTCATTTAACAATCAGGGGTAGTTTAGTAAAATGTTAGATAGGGTTAGATGGTGGGGTTTTTGGGTAGTGGGTGGGGATAATAAATGGTGAGGTCTTGTTTTTAGGAATGGGAAGGAATTTTATTTTTGATATTAGCTTTCTGCATTGCTAGAGGCGGTTGTGGCCTAGGCCTCAGGGAGCAGTCCCAGGGGAGTTCTTATTCCTTTATATCTTATTCTTCTTCTTATTCCTTAATTGTACATCCCTTCCTATACAATAATTCATTCTTTAATAATTGAAACATTTCTCTCTGAGGCCTAGATCCTATCAAATTCCATTGAAACATCTTCACAAACAGGATTCGGATTTGGAAGTGGTTGTATGATCCCGGCTTGGCTAAGAGTTTGATGTTTTTTCCATTAGCACGCATCACATTATCAAACATACCTCAACATAGTTTAGGTCATACCACTCCAATATATCCCACCAACCCACATTTTACAAGTCTTTAAAAATATTTTGGGTCCTCCCACCATGGAATTGTGATATAAATAGAGTAGTCATGGGATCAAGTTCAAATCCTTAGTCAGCACCAACCTTACCATGAAAAACAATCCCATATTTTAAATATTATAACCCAAATTCTCTACAGGATCATGCTCAAGAGTTTTCGCAATAGATTTTAGACTATGGTTCCTAGAGGCTTTATCATTAACATGCTACAGCTCGACCCAGTAAAGTTTTGGGACAACCATCTTCGAGGACTTTTCATCCATAATCAGGGATAGTACATCAGCTGCATAATTTACTTTTTTAGGCTTATAAACCACTTAAAATTCAGTGCCCAATCATTTGTATTGCTAGAAATGTTGATCCATTGATGGTATGCACTGAATCAACAAATTATTTAGGATTCTGTGGTCCTTATGTTGATTTTTTAAAAAATGGGTTTTTTATAGAAAAGGGATAGGGTTAGAAATATTATTAAAAATGGGTCTCAAGATGTGTGAACCTCATTCACGCATCTTCAGTGCAGAGAGATGCGTGAATGGGGCTCACTCATCCGGCATAGATTCGATAAAGGATGCATGAATCTCATTCACATATCCCATAAAAAAATATATAAAAGGGGTCTCCCCCCCCCCATTTAATTCTTATCCTCTAAATTTTGCTGCGAAACACTATAGAATTTCATTCTCAGCAAATTTTTGCTTCTTTTAAGAAGGTAAAATTTCTATATAAATTGTCAATTGTTTAGTTGTGTTTATCTATTTCATTTTTATGATTTATTTATTTGATTTTTTATATGTAGAAATTAGTGTTTGGGTATATGTTTTATTTATTTAAAATGTATTGATTTATAAATTATTGTCTTTTATATGATTTAATTTTTGAATGATGTGTCTCTTGTATGAATTCTTATTGAATGTTTATAAAAATTAATTATGTTACGTCTAAAATGTTGGATGAATTCATATTGAATGTTTATTAAAATTAAACATCCTATTTTGAAAGTGATAATAATTTAAATTATAATATTTTATACACTAGTTATATAATTTTTTAATAATATATTAGTTATGTGTATCATGTCTAAATTTATTAAAAAATATATAGAAAAATATTTTTTAATGGTATAAAAATAGTTTTGTCTAATTAATAATTTTAAATCTTATTATTTATAATTAAATTTATTAAATATAAAATAGATTTAGATATTTAATAGGTATTTCATCTAGTAATAGATATAATATGTATTCTAAAAAACATGGTATGTTGTGTGATGACTGGTCTTAAGATGACTGACCAATGCATAATTGAAATTGCATGCCTTATTTTGTGAATTTAGTAATTTAATTTGTTATGATTGCATTTATTTTTCAGTATTGATGACTTGCGAGTAATCTTTGACTAAATATGTAAGGACCTGCGTGTCCGCTTAAAAAAAGTTATGTATTTCATACACCTAGACCCCCTCAAATGCATGTGAGTAAATTTTAAATTAAAATGAAATCAACAAGAGGCATCCCCTAAGAGGTATCCCTAAAAAGATGTTCAAGAACAAGAATTCGATATGAGGCATTTCTTGGAGACTTACAGTTGCTGAAATATTTTTTAATAGAGACTCTAGGAGTCTATCCATAGGTTTTGCTTAGTTTATCAATTAATGATAAACTAATTGTAATTCTCAAGATCAAGTCATGATTATTTATTCATAAATAATTAAAATGTCTGACATTATATTAAATTTTCTATAGTAATGACACCATCATCACTATACCTCAATAGTGAAAAAACGATACATAAAATGTCTCCAGATAAAGTCAATTATTCAAAACCAATTTAAATAATGAAAAATATTTATGTAGTGTATAAATATTTTTTAATTTTGTATAAATTGTGTAATAATTTCTGTGCAAATATATAGCAATGGTGAGACCATTTATATATAAAAGGGATTTAACTATAGTGTGCCACCTATCAGAGTGGTAAATCTTTATGGTTGTATGACATTGGATACAGTTTGCAATAAAATTCGTAATCGGTTAAAATTTATGGTCAATAAATCCATTTCTTCAATCACATATCAACATCTACAACATCCTAAATGTTTCTGGAACACCGAGTACCCTATGGTCGGTGAGGATTATTAGATTTATGCATCTTCCTTATTTAGACTGCATTGTGATAATGGTTTGATGGAGTTGTATGCGGTGATTTTTGATATAGATGATGTGAAACTGACAACTATAGAACCTTGTTTTATGAGCTCTATAGAAGTTCGTCCTTCACATCAGTATTTTTCATTTCCTCCTTCTCATATGACTCCAGTAATAGAAGTAAATTATTAAGAAGATGATCAAAATTCGGAATGAAATGTAGATGACATCCCATTGTGTGTTGATATAGTGAATAAAATTTTATCTAAGGATGAAGAATCCGGGGAGCTATCAAGAGATGATGTGGGTGAGCGTGATGTGGGGAATGAACCTTCTAATGTTCCTTTGAGAGATGTGGGTGAGGTTTATGTGGGAAATGAACCTTTTGAGGTTTTTTTGAGAGACAATAATCTTTGACATCCACCTGTTAGTGGTAATCATCCATATGTATTGAGTTCCTTAGTTAAATGAATGTCTTGTGAACAATATTTTGATTCGGATTTCATTACACTTGCTTCTAAATTCCCTAGAATTATAGGGAATAGGTATCCATAAAATGATAACGACATCTATGTCGGGAAGGAGATTGAATGTAAAATGGAGAGGAAAATGTGATAAAGAAAAACCACATTGAGAGACATATCACTTTTGTGGTTGATGATTCAAAGAAGACAAAATATATCATTCATTGTGAAAAATATGGGCCAGCATGAAAATTTTGATTAAGGTCAGTATTTGATAAAAAATTTCAAGTCGGAGGATAACCAAATTTGAAGGGCCACACAGTTGTGTTCATCCAAGATTGTCACAGGATCACTCTTCCTTTGATTCAGAGTTTATATCAAATGTTATTTGTGAGATAATATGAACATGTCAGGATGTTCCTACTTACCTTGTTCAGGAAAGAATTAAACAATGGTAGAACTATAATATATCGTATACCAAATCCTGGAAAATGTAATGCATTTTACAAAGCATTTACAGAGGGATATTGATCAGATACTGAACTAGGCTTCAAGATAGACTATTCTATCCTTTGACAGGGAAAATATGAGCTTTTAGGTAAGACCGTTCTATGACCGGGCTACATGCACTAGTGGTCAAGTGTTTGTAGTGATGTTAGATAACATGTACTGTGATTGCGACAACTTTCAGGAATTTAGATATCCATGTGAAAATGTTATCACAGCTTGCTCTTGAGTAAATATATCATAGGAGATATATATTGACCCGGTGTATCACATGAGCACTTTGGTTAACTATTATAGTGCAACTTGGATGCATGTTGGTGACATTCATTCTATCCCATTGTCTTCTACTCATACAACCATTGTCCCTGATATTTCTAGGTTTCATAATTTAGTTTTGTTTTTATTTATGAATTTTTCAATATATATTTTTTTTTAAATTATTGGATTCATAATACTAGGTTATGTCCCTGAGAAAGACCAAAATCAAGTCAAATAATAAATTAAGTGGATTGTCCTCGACAATGAGGATGGAGAACATGATGCAGTATTTGTCATGCAGAAGGACATACTCGTAAGAGATTTCCCCAAGTGGCAGGATAGAGCTCCACATCTCTTCATCCATGATCGTGTCTATGTATTGTATCATGAATATGTATATTTAATTTTTTATGTAGATGTTTTATTATTTAATCCTTTTATTTCTGACTTTCTCCATTTATGACATGTTTTAATTTTGTCTTGTCTCATTTTTTTATTCTATAATAAATAATTTTGTGATACTCAAACTATTAAAAAAATCAGCACAGAACTAAAATGAATATATCATGCTTCCACATATAAGAAAGACACTAATCCACACATAACAAATCATGTATAAATCAAAAATATTAGCACAATCATTTTTCATTTGATGGTTGTAGATTTTTTTAAAGAAAATTTTAAAATATTTGTTGAATTAACTATAAAAAAGTAATGATGATGTCCTTTGTTCAAATGGAAGGTTTTCCATTTCTCACATTTCAGGAAAGTCATGTATCGCAACTGCTTATAAAGGGACATCTATTGCCTCGGTTGAGTGTACATAGATCTCATCATTTCCATCATACCACACCGCCTCCCTCTATCATCCCTTATCTTTGTTGCGCTGAATTCTATGGCGTAGCGATGTATGACTACACATTTCTTGATCATCATATCATTATTTCTCTTATATAGATATGGATTCCAGAGTCATATACATTCCATTTTAAAGAGTGGGATATAACTATTACCCTGTAGGATGTGACCATTTTGTTGGGCCTCCCCATCGATGGTGTGGCTCTGACAGGCTAAGTTGGAACAGATTTTTTGGATCTTGTTAATAGACTACTGGGCATAGAGTTCCCTGATAATGAAAGAACCATCATTGGTGGTAGATTATGCATGCCTTGGTTAGAACAGAACTTCACACAATTAGCAGAGGTTGCTGATGATATCATCATCCTGCGATTTTCACGTGCATATATTTTGAGGCTAATCGGTGGCACGCTTTATGTTGATCACTCCACTACTTTTGTACATTTGATGTATTTATCTTTTTTAGAGGATTTGGATGAGGAAGGTCAATATAGTTAGTGGTATTCGTGTATAACATATATATATAGGGCGCCAAGAAGTGCATGTCGCGTCAATAAGATGCAGATCGCGGGATGCATGGTTCTTCTACAAATGTGGGTATGGGAGCACATCCCTCGTTTAGCTCCACATGCTTGTGTGCCATTGCCAACAGATATTGTAGGAGATGCTCCACATGGATGTTGGTATATTATTCCTTCCTTGTATAGTCTAACTTAATTGTATACATTTCTATTATGAAATGTAAATATAACACTATTACCTACAGGTGGAGTCAGGCACATCGACATTTATATTCCCCCAGACACGATGTCCATGCCCACAGACTTATGTTGGACAGCATTCGACCACACGATGTAAGTAATTATTATTTATATTATTTATTCTTTATTCTTTATTGTACATGTATTCATTTAATAATTGATTTTTTTTTCATTCATATTTTATAGATTCCATATACAGATGCTATTTTCAGGAGTCTTCCACTATACTGTATGGCAGTGCTTGCTATCGGATTCTACAGGGTTCCATTGATTCATTTTCATATAGTCATGTGGCATCAGACTGATAGATTTATGAGGTAGTTTGGATTCTTTCATCATATTCCTGACCCACCCAGTCAGTTAGATTCACTACCTCCCCTGAAGATGATAGTTAAAAGAGATTTTGATTTGGGGAGATATCATGCCATATATATTGATATATGAGAAAGATGATAGGATTTCCAGTTGCGAGGGGTGGGGATAGTACATTTTTTTTGTGGATCAAATGGATTATGCATCTTGGTACTACAGGTCCGCATTCAGATTTCTGACATGACACAACTGAGGCTTTCATGAGATGGTATATATAGTTCCTTCCACTATTCAGCAGAATTTTTATTCATTTTACTTAACAATGGAATTTGTTTCATATGATTCTCATATCTATCATCTAATACACATGCCTAATCCAGTAGTGAGCATCATATTTGACCCGAAAAATTCTCACACCCTTGTATCACAGTGCCTTCCTTCAATGGATGAGATTTATCATGGAATTGTCTTTGATCCACCACATGTTGAGGAAGCTGGGGAGCCTACTAAGCCTTATATAGATGAAACGGGTGTGATGACACTATTATGGATCTTGTTGTTCCCCAGGAGGAGGATGTTTAGATTGATTAATCATATGCTACTATTCCATAAGAGGAGGGTGTCAAAATGATCAGTCATATGCTTCTCCAGCTTCTCAGGATCAACCATAGGTAGATACAGATGTTGACTGGGTTGAGCTAGATTCATTATTACAGACATCCACATCACAAAAACTATCTTCTTTCCATGTTGGTGAGAGTTTCAGCCATCGCCCACTATCCTTATATGTTTGATAGTGTACAGACAATGTGACTATACAACCACCGCCTGTCACATAGGAGGAGGTGGAGGTGGCCACTAAGGATGATGTGCAGCGTACGCTAGAGAACAGAAAAAGACAGACATGACATGGACATATCTAGTATAAACCAGGTTGTGGGACATAGAATCATCCACACAAGATGCATAGATTATGTTGACTTTTTATTTACGATACATTATTTATGTGCATTATTATTATCATTTATAGAGTTATAATTTTTTTAATAATTGTCTTACTGTCATCAAATTATCTTCCCAAATTAATAATTTCTAGTTGGTATTCATTAATAAATATTAATACTCTTGATGAAAAGATATGTGAACATCAGGAAATCTCGAAAAATATTGTTGATCTCAATGATTTGAATCCAAAAATCATATAACATGATTCATTGTTTAAAAAAATTAAAATTCATGAAGAATAATTTCATTGACTAATGGATAATAGTGAAGAGTATATGATTATTATTAAAGATGAGAAACCCCACAATATGAGATGTAGGGAATTAGAATTCCATTTTTCTAACTTTGAGAAAATATATATTCAATCATTAGAAAAAGAAACATGTTCTACTGGTTCAAAATTTTCACTAGAGGATTTTACTGTTAAAATATCTCCATCATGTGATAAAATTATAGACATTTTGAAAAATATTGATTTCATATTCTTAAAAAATAAGAAACAATCCTTAAGAGGGTTAAGAATGTATTAGAATATCCATGAATATGTATTTAAGAATATCATCCTTGTTGAAGTAATATAAGTTTTCAAAACTGATGTTTATAAGTGTTTCTCTTGAGGGGGAGTTAGTTAATGTAGAAAGGGGTTGTTAATTAATCAAAGACATAAGAAAAAATTTCCTCTAAAAAATTGATGATTTTTTTTATTTAACCTTTCTGTAGGATGTGTGAACAGGATTCACGGATCCTTTAAAAACTTCATACAGGATGTGAGAACCCAGTTCATGCATCCTAGCGATGGTAGATGCATGAATGGGGTTGACACATCCTTTATCGAATCTACGTAGGATGTGTGAACCCCATTCATGCATATCTCCATGCCAAAGATGTGTGAACGGGGTTCATGCATCTGGAGACCCATTTTTAAAAATATTTCTAGACCTATAACTTTTCAATAAAAAAACCCATATATTAAAAAAATCCTTCTTATGCACATTGTAACAACGCCCCATAAGGAACTTCTTCCAATGGTGGACTGCATGCACCAAAATTATCTACTTCTATTTATAAACCAATTTGGATATATTATAATTTGATATTACTGAATAGAAATAAGCAACAGGCATTCCCTCCTATATGAGAATAAACCCTAGGTTTCCTCCTAAAGCCTCACATTCCACAATGAACTCTTTGGAAAATATGGTAACTATAGTAAAGGATCTCACAGATAACAACCCTTCAGTATTTCAAATGCTTACTGGGTCTCATCCTCTCATATAAATTTTGTTACACTATAAGGTCTGAACAAGGCATTGAAATATTACCATAATATTTGATAAATTTTCAATAATACACAGTAATCCCCAAAAATCCTCTTACCACCCTCACTACTATAGGTATGGGATAAATCTAAATAGCAGACACTTCCTTAGCAGTTTAAAAATTTCTTTCATTATAGCCTGAGATTTTGGAGGGTGCATTCCTGAGTCCAAATGACACAATTAGGTACCCCTAATTCCCCTCATGTGTCCAAAATAGGTTTTCCCACTATCTTCCTCTCGAACTCGCACTTGATGGAAACAAAATTTTAGATCAAGATTGGTAAAATATTTGGCCCCATGGAATTCATCTAACAGATCATTAATTATGGTTATGGGAAATCAATTAGGAATAGTGAGCTTATTTAAATCTCTATAATCAACACACATCCTCGAACCTCTATCCTTCTTTACGAAGATGATATTTCTTGAGTGTGGACTATTTCTATTCCTAATGACTACTTGAAAACCTTCTTCTCTACCTCATCATTCAAGTAATGAGCTATAAGGTCTCACGCCAACTGGTTTGGCTGATTCCTTTAATTTTATATCATGATCTTTGGGTCACTACAGAGGAAACACCTTAGGTTCATCAAATATCACCTTAAATATTTCCAACATCTGTTATATCCCCTCTTTTATTCCATACTCTAATTTTGTTCCCCTTTCTTCCATAACTTCCAATTTAAAATCGTGAGCAACACCTTCGCCTCCCTTGATTTTTTTAAAAGAAACTAACAGTGATTCTTCGGGTGATTACAACCCTTTAAGATTATCTCACTCTTCTTGATAATCTAAATCCATAGTCAACTTATTCCAGTTTGATGTGATATACCCCATATTCTCCAACCAAGACACACCCAACAAAAAATCCATACATGTTTTGTCAAAAAAATAATCTCCCCTCTTCATCTTAATGATCCCCAATTGAACAGGAAGATCTTCATGATTAACATCAGAAACAACTCGATTCCCAACCCTGCAATCAGACCCTAAATGGAATGGCTTGAGTAACCGGAACATCTAAATACCGCAACTAAACTTTTGAGACAAAATTATTACTCACTCCACTATCTATCAACACTAGATTTGGTAGGCAGTCAACATTTTGTTCTAGCATCATGGACTTTGTCTCTCATATTAGCTTGTTCCTCCAAATCATTGAATAAAAAGGCTTGAAATGACATTTCCCACAATTCCCCATCTATTTTACAATCCCCTTCTGCATGATCTATGCATCCCCCATCCATTCTTTGGGATCTAACACATTCACAGACCATTAGTCGAAACTGATGTTTCATTTTTTTTAATGATATATCTATATGTGTTTTCTAAAATGGTGATGAGAATTGGTGATGAGTGAATAATTATTATAGATTCATTTTATGGAATTGTATGTCACATTGGGAAAATTATCCATATTTTAAATCTGTTGATTGTTTCAAGTTATCTTAATAACAAGGACATGAGTCAAATGACACATTGATTTCAATAATGTTTGGAAGGTAATGTATTATGAATTCCATATTTCAGGAAGTAAATAATAATTGAAGATGATTTAAAATATATTTTCCCGGAAAAAAGAAAGTATATTTTTGTATGAAGATAACATTTGAGAAGATAAGGGGAATTAAGAAGGTTTTGGAAAGTCATTTTTATGAAGGCTTTGTATTTAATTTTATTACTTATAATTTATAAAATAATTAAAGAATATTTACATAAAAAAATCCAACCAGACGTCCATCCCAATATAGTCTTTTCCTAACCACTTTCGGACCCTACATGGCTTGCTTTGAGTAACTAGAACATCCAAATTCCCAAACTAATCTTTTGAGACAAAATTATGACTGACTCTATTATCTATCAACACTAGATTTGTTAGGCTGTCAACATTACATACTAGCAACATGGACTTTGTCTCTCGGGTTACCCTGTTCCACCAAATCATTGAATGAAAAAGGTATGAAATTCCATTTCCCACAATTCCACATCGGGTTCACAGTATCCCTCTCCATGATCTACACATCCTCCAACTGTACTTTGGGATCTAACACATTCGAAAACCATTATTCGAAACTTGTGTTTCATTTTTTATTAATGATATTTCAATATGTTTTTGATAAACTATTGAGGAGAAGATAAGATTCCTGAAGAGTTATTATAGATTCATTTTATGGCATTGCATGCCAATGTTGGAAAATTCTCCATATTTTAAATTTAATGATTGTTAAGTGATCTTAGTGACAAGAACATGAGTCAAAGTACACATTGTTTACAATAACATTTGGAATTTAATGTAATATAAATTCCATATTTCATGAAGTTAATAATAATTGAAGATTATTTAAAATGTAGTATCCATGAAAAAAGAAAGCACATTTTTGTATGAAGATGACATTTGAGAAGATAAGGGGAAATTAAAAGGTTATGGAAAGGCATTTTTAAGAAGGCTTTGTATTTCATTTTATTACATATAATTTTTCCAATTATTGAAGAAGATTTACTTAAAAAATTCAACCAAACGGCCTTAAAAAATTCAACCAGATGGAATAGCCAAGTCAGGCTTGTCCTAACCACTTACGGGCCCTAAATGGTTTGGTTTGAGTAACCGGAACAACAAAATACCGCAATAGGACTTTTGAGACAAAATTTTTTCTGACTCCACTATCTATCAACACTAAATTTGGTAGGCAATTAACATACCATTCTTGCAACATGGACTTTTTCTATCAGGTTATCATGTTCCTCTGAAGCATTCAATATAAAGTCTTGAAATTCCATTTCCCACAATTCCCCATCTAGTTCACAATCTCCCTCTCCATGATCTACACATCCTCCATCTATATTTTGGGATCCCACACATTTTTAGACCATTATTCGAAACTGGTGTTGCATTTTTGTTAATGATATATCAATATGTGTTTGATAAACTGTTATAGATTCATTTTTTGGAGTTGGATATCACGCATGGAAAATTCTCTATATTTTAAATCTGATGATTGTTTAAAGTGATCTTAATGACAGGGACGTGAGTCAAAGGACACAATGTTTACAATAATTTTTGGAAGGTAATGTAATAGGAATTATATATTTCATGAAGTGAATAATAATTGAATATTTTTTAAAATATAGTTTCCATGAAAAAAAAGTACATTTTTTGCATGAAGGTGACATTTGAGAAGAGAATAGGAATTGAGAAGGTTTTGGCAAGGAATTTTTAGGAAATATTTATTTTTCATTTTATTATTTATAATTTTTCCAATTATTGAAGAAGCTTTACTTAAAAAAATCCAACCATAAAGCATTAAAAATCCAATGAGATGTCCAGCCCATGTTAGGCTCGTCCTAACCACTTACAGACCCTAAATGGCTTGGTTTGAGTAACCTAAATATCCAAATACTGCAACTAAACTTTTTCAACAAAATTAGGTCTCACTCCACCATCTATCAACACTATATTTGGTAGGATGTCAAAATTCTATTCTAGAAACATGGACTTTGTCTCTCGGGTTATCCTATTCCTCCAAAGCATTAAATTAGAAGGCTTGAAATGTCATTTCCCACAATTCCCCATCTAGTTCACAATCAACCTATCCATTATTTACACATCCTCCATCTGTACTTTGGGATCCAACACATTTTCATACCATTATTAGAAACTGTTGTTGCATTTTTTGTTAATGATATATCAATATATGTTTGATAAACTAGTGATGAGAATTGGTGATGCCTGGAGAATTATTATAGATTAATTTTATGGAATTGGATGTCACACTTGGAAAATTATACATATTTTAAATCTGATGGTTGTTTGAAGTGATCTTAATGAAAAGGGCATGATTCAAAGGGCAAATTGTTTACAATAATGTTTGTAAGGGAATGTAATATGAATTTCATATTTCATAAAGTGAATAAAATTGAAGATGATTTAAAATATAGTTTCCATGAAAAAAGAAAGTATATTTTTGTATAAATATGACATTTGAGAAGAGAAGAGGAATTGAGAAGGTTTTAGAAAGGAATGTTTAAGAAGGATTTGTATTTCATTTTATTACTTATAATTTTCCAAGTATTGAAGAATCATTACAAAAAAAATCCAACCATACGGCCTCAAAAAATCCAACTAGATGGCCAGCCCAAGTCAGGCTTGACCTGACCACTTACAGACCCTAAATGTGTTGCTTTGAGTAACTGGAACATCAAAATACTGCTACTAAACTTTTGAGACAAAATTATGTCTGACTCCACTATCTATCAATAATAGATTTGCTATAATGTCAAAATTCTATTCTAGAAACATAGACTTTGTCTCTCGAGTTATCCTATTTCTCTAAAGCATTGAATGAAAAGTCTTGAAATGTCATCTCCCACAATTCCCCATCAGGTTCAAAATCTCTCTCTCGATGATCTACACATCCTCGATCTGTACATTGGTATGCATCACATTTTTAGAACATTATTAAAAAATGTTTTTTCATTTTTTTTAATTATATATCAATATGTGTTTGATAAAATGGTGATGAGAAGTGGTGATTCATAAAAAAATTATTATAGATTCATATTATGGCATTGGATTCCATGCTTGGAAAATTCTCCATATTTTAAATCTGATGATTGTTTGAAGTGATCTTAATGTCAAGGACATGAGTAAAATGAAACATTGTTTACCATAATATTTGAAAGGTAATCTAATAGGAATTCCATATTTCATGAAGTGAATAATAATTTAGTATGATTTAAAATACAGTTTCCACGAAAGGAGAATGTACATTTTTGTATGAAGATAAAATTTGAGAAGAGAATGGGAATTGAGAAGGTTTTGGAAAGTCATTTTTTAAGAAGGATTTTTATTTCATTTTATAACTTTTAATTTTTCCAAGTATTTAAGAAGCTTTACATAATAAATCCAACCAGACGGCCAGCCCAAGTCAAGCTTGTCCTGGCCACTTACGAACCTTAAATGGCTTGGTTTCAGTAACCGAAACATCCAAATACCGCAACTAAACTTTTAAGACAAAATTATGTTTGAATATACTATCTATCAACATTATATTTGGTAGGCTATCAGCATTTCATTCTAGAAACTTGGACTTTGTCTCTAGGGTTATCATGTTCCTCCAAAGCATAGAATGAAAAGGCTTGAAATTCCATTTCCCACAATTCCCCATCTCGTTCACAATCTTCCTCTCCATGATCTACACATCATCTATCTATACTTCGGGATCCAACACATTTGCAGACCATTATTAGAAACTAATGTTTCATTTTTTTAATAATATATCAATATGTGTTTGATAAACTACTGATGATAAGTTATGATTCTTGAATAATTATTATAGAATCATTTTATGGTGTTGGATGTCACGATTGAAAAATTCTCCATATTTTAAATCAGATGATTGTTTGAAGTGATCCTAATGACAGGGATATGATTCAATGGGCACATTGTTTACAATAATGTTTGGAAGGGAATTTAATAAGAATTCCATATTTCATTAAGTGAATAATAATTGAAGATGATTTAAAATATACTTTCCATGAAAAAAAAGTACATTTTTGTATGAAGATGACATTTGAGAAGAGAAGGGGGATTGAGAAGGTTTTATTAATGAATTTTTAAAAAGGATTTGTATTTAATTTTATTATTTATAATTTTTCCAAGTATTAAAGAAGATTTACTAAAAAAATCCAACCATATAGCCTTCAAAAATGCAACCAGACGGCCATCCCAAATCAGGCTTGTCCTGACCACTTATGGACCCTAAATGGCTTGGTTTGAGTAACCAGAAGTACCAAATACCGCAACTAAACTTTTGAGACAAAACTTTGTCTGACTCCACTATCTATCAACACTAGATTTGGTAGGTTGTCAACATTTCATTCTAGAAACATGGACTTTGTCTCTCGGGTTAGCCTGTTCCTCCAAAGCATTGAAGGAAAAGGCTTGAAATGCCATTTCCCACAATTCCCCATCTGGTTCACAGTCTCCCTCTGCATGATCTACACATCCTCCATCTGTACTTTTGGATCCAACACATTTGAAGACCATTATTTGATACTACTGTTGCATTTTCTATTAATGATAAATCAATATGTGTTTGATATATTGGTGATGAGAGGTGGTGAGTCCTGAAGAATTATTATAGATTCATTTTATGGTTTTGGATGTCATGCTTGGAAAATTCTCCATATTTTAGATATGATGATTGTTTGAAGTGATCATAATTACAAGGACATGTGTCAATGGACACATTGTTTATAATATTGTATGCAAGGGAATGTAATATGAATTATATATTTCATGAAGTGAATAATAATTTAAGATGATTTAAAATATATTTTCTATGAAAAAATAAAGTACTTTTTTGTAAGAAGATGACATTTGAGAAGAGAATGGGAATTGAGAAAGTTTGGGAATGGTATTTTTTAGAAGAATTTGTATTTCATTTTATTAATTATAGTTTTTCCAAGTATTGAAGAAGCTTTAAATAAAAAAAATCCAACCAGGTGGCCTTAAAAAATCCAACCAGATGGCCATCCCAATTTAGGATCGTCCTCACCACTTACAGACCCTAAATGGCTTGGTTTGAGTAACTGGAACATCCAAATACCACAACTAAACCTTTCAAACAAAATTATATCTGACTCCACTATCTATCAACACTAGATTTGGTAGGATGTCAACATTCAGTTCTAAAAACAAAGACTTTGTCTCTCAGGTTATCCTGTTTCTCCAAAGCATTGACTGAAAAGGCTTGAGATGCCATTTCCCACAATTCTCCATCTGGTTCACAATCTCCCTATCCATGATCTACAAATCCTCCATATTTACTTTGGGATCCAACACATTTGTATACAATTATTTGAAAGTGGTGTTGCATTTTTTGTTAATGATATATCAATATGTGTTTGATAAACTGGTGGTGAGAAGTTGTAATTCTTGAAGATTTAGTATAGGTTGATTTTATGGTGTTGGATGCCATGATTGGAAAATTCTCCATATTCTAAATTTGAGGATTGTTTGAAGTGATATTAATGTCTAGGACATGATTCAAAGGACACATTGTTTACAATAATGTTTTTAAGGGAATGTAATATGAATTCCAAATTTCATGAAGTGAATTATAATTGAAGATGATTTAAAATATATCTTCCATGAAAAAATAAAGTACATTTTTGTATGAAGATGACATGTGATAAGAGAAGGGGAATAGAGAATGTTTTGGAAATGAATTTTTAACAAGTCATTGTATTTTATTTTATTACTTATATTTTTTCCAATTATTGAAGATGCTTTACTTAAAAAATACAACCAGACGGCTTTAAAAAATCCAACCAGGCAGCCAAGACAAGTCAGGCTCATCCTGACCACTTACGAACCCTAAATGACTTGGTTTGAGTAACTAAAACATCCAAATACCAAAACTAAAATTTTTACACAAAATTATGTCTGACTCCACTATCTATCAACACTAGATTTGGTAGGCTATCAACATTATTTTCTAGAAACATAGACTTTGTCTCTCAGGTTAGCCTGTTATTCCAAAGCATTGAATTAAAATGATTGAAATTCCATTTCCCACAATTCCCTATATGGGACACAATCTCCCTCTCCATGATCTATATATCCTCCATTTATACTTTGGGATCCAACACATTCGTCGACCATTATTCGAAACTGGTGTTGCATTTTTTGATAATTATATATCAATATGTGTTTGATAAACCAGTGATGAGAAGTGGTGATTCTTGACGAATTATTATAGGTTCATTTTATGGAGTTGGATGTCACACTCAGAAAATTCTCCATATTTTAAATATGATGACTGTTTGAAGTGATCTTAATGGAAAGGACATGTGTCAAAGGACACATTGTTTATAATAATGTTTGGAAGGTAATTTAATATGAATTCCATATTTCATTAAGTGAATAATAATTAAAGATTATTTAAAATAAAGTTTCTATGAACAAATAAAGTACATTTTTGTACGAATATGACATTTGAGAAGAGAATGGGAATTGAGAAGGTTTGGGCAAGGAATTTTTAAGAAGTCATTGTATTTATTTTTATTACTTATAATTTTTTTAGTATTGAAGGTGTGATTTACTTTAAAATAATTCCACCATAGGTCTCGCACAATTCAGGCTATCCCCTGAGCACTTACGACATCTACAAGTGTCAACCAAAGAAATGGAACTCCTTTAGGGAAAGAACACATGTTGTAAGAGCACTTGTGGTGGCCCAAAGATTGCATAGAACAGAGGTAGAGCCACTATGTGGGGCAGTAGGTAAGTAGAGGGTTAGAGATTTATAATAACTGATGGAGTGCCTTGATTGAAATAATGAAGAAGATCCACTATAGGAAGCTGATGTGGGATGCTGGTGCACGAGTTACTGTTCCTGTGTCATTGAAATGACGTACATAATGTGGTACATTTTAGAGTTTTTTTTTACATTTTTTCAAAAAACAATTTGTAAAATACCAATAGGGTAAAAAAAATTATATTTTTACCACCCAAAGGCGGCACATGGTGTGCCGCCTTTGCCCAAAAATTAACCGCAAAGGCGGCACACTAGGTGCTTCCTTTGCATAAATATTTTTTTTTAAATTTTTTTTAAATTTTTTTTATTTTTGTTTTGTTTTGTTTTGTTTATATATATATATATATATAACAAAACTTTTCAGTAGAATTTTTATACTATTTAATATCCAGCAGTTCTTCCATTACAGCAGTCTGGATTCTGACTGATACCCTCACCCAGGACTCCCTTTTATATGGGGGTTTGCCCTGAAAACCATACTGCATTTTCGATTTGGGATTCTGGTTCTCCTTTTCCTGTGCAGTACATTCTGCGTTTCCGATGTGTGATTCTATTTCAAGTACGCGACTTTTAAAGACTATAAAACATAAACTATAAGACCAATATAAATGAAACATTAAACACTGATTAAACATATAAGAAATAGTTGAAAAAAAATTATTCCATAAAAAATGTTGATACAAATTAATTTATAAGCTTTCAAAACCACCTACTTGAAACTTAAACATATTTCATGTACATGACATAGAAAGCGTATAAAATATAAACTATAAGACCAATATAAATGAAATTTTAAAAACAAATTAAACATATAATAAATAGTGATAAACAAAAATAATTTCATAAAAAAGGTTGATAGAAATAATTTACAAGCTTTCAAAACCACTTACATGAAACTTAAACATATTTCAAGTATGTGACTTTGAAAGCCAATAAAATATAAAGTATAAGACCAATATAAATGAAATATTAAACATTTATTAAGAATATAAGAAATAGTTGAAAACAATAAAAAAATTGTAAAAAAATATCCATGAAAAATAATTTATAAGATTTCAAACCCTCCTACTTGAAACTGAAAAATATTTCAAGTACATGCCTTTGAAAAACTATAAAATATAAATTATAAGACCAATATAAATGAAACTTTAAACAATGATTAAACATATAATAAATAGTTGAAAATAAAAATAACTTCCTAAAAAATGTCGATGAAAAATAATTTATAAGCTTTCAAAACTGTCTACTTGAAACTTAAATTGTTTCAAGTACGCGAATTTGAAAGAATATAAAACATAAAATATATGAGTGATATAATTGAAACCTAAAACATTGATTAAACATATAATAAATAGTTAATAATTAATTAGTTAATTAGTAATATAATTATTAATTATATAATAGTTAATTAGTAATATAATTATTATAAAATATTTTTCATCAACATTTTTTAGGAAATTCTTTTTGTTTTCAATTATTTCTTATATGTTTAATCAATGTTTAAAGTTTCATTTATATGGGTGTTATATTTTATATTTTATAGTCTTTCGAATTTGCATACATGAAACAGAATCCCACATCAGAAATGTAGAATGTACTGTGTAGGAAAGGGAGAAACTGAATCCCACATCAGAAATACAGAATGATTTCTAGGGCAAGCCATCTTAATTAGTAATATAATTATTAATTATATAATAGTTAATTAGTTCATTAGTAATATAATTATTAATTATAATTATTCATTATAATTATTAATTAGTAATTATTAATAATTAATTATATAAAAATTATTTAGTTAATTTGAAGTATTATTATTAATTATATAATAATAAATTACTAAAATAGTAATATAATTTTTAATTACATTTATTCATTATAATTATTATTTATTATCTTGTTAATTACTAATATAAATATTAATTATAATTATTCATTATAATTATTATTTAGTAATTATTAACAATTAAATATATAATAGTTAGTTAGTTCATTAGTTATATAATTATTAATTATATAAAAATTAATCAGTAAATTTGTAATATAATTTTTAATTGCATATATTCATTATAATTATTAATTATTAATTATTAATTAGTAATTATTAATTATTAATTAGTAAATTAGTAATATAAATATTAATTATAATTATTAATTATTACTTATTAATTTTTAATTTTTATTTATTAATTATTACTTATATAATAATTATTTAGTTAATTATTAATATAACTATTAATTATATAATAATTAATTAGTTAATATGTAATATAATTATTAATTATATAATAGTTAATTAGTTAATTAGTAATATAATAATTAAATATAATTATTAATAATTAAATATGTCATAATTAATTAGTTAATTAGTAATATTATTATTAATTATATAATAATTAATTAGTAATATAATAATTACATATATAATAATTATTTAGATAATTAGTAATATAATTAATAATTATTAGTAATTAATTAGTAATTATTAATTATTAATTAGTTAATTTGTAATATAAATATTCATTATAATTATTCATTATAATTATTAATCAGTATTTAATAATTATTAATAATTAATTATTAATTATTAATTAGTTAATTAGTAATATAAATATTCATTATAATTATTCATTAAATTATTAATTGTTAATTATTAATTATTAATTATTACACAATAATTATTACTTATATAATAATTATATAGTTAATTATTAATATAACTATTAATTATATAATAATTAATTAGTTAATTAATAATATAATTAGAGTCTTTCAAAGTCACGGACTGGAAACATTTTTAAGTTTCAAGTAGACGGTTTTGAAAGATTATAAATTATTTTTTATCAACATTTTTTATGAAATTCTATTTGTTTTCAACTATTTATTATTTTTTCAACTAATGTTTAAAGTTTCAATTTTATTCGTTTTATAGTTTATATTTTATATTCTTTCAAATTCGAATACTTGAAACTTTTTTAAGTTTCAAGATGGTGCTTTTGAAAGCATATAAATTATTTATAATCAAAAAATTTGATGAAATTATTTTTTTTCAAATATTTTTTATATATTTAATAAATGTTTAATGTTTCATTTATATTGGTCTTATAGTTTATGTTTTATAGTGTTTCAAAGTCGCTTACTTGAAACATTTTTAAGTTTCAACTTGGTGGTTTTGAAAGCTCATAGATTAATTTTCATCAATATTTTTTAGGAACATCTTTTGGTTTTTAACTATTCCTTATATGTTTAATCAATGCTTTATGTTTCATTTATGTTGGTCTTATATTTTATGTTTTATAGTCTTTCAAATTCGCGTACTTGAAACATTTTTAAGTTTCAAGTAGATGGTTTTGAAAGATTATAAATTAATTTTTATGGACATCTTCTAGGAAGTGTTTTTTTCAACTATTTCTTATATTTTTAATCAATGTTTAAAGTTTCATTTGTATTGGTCTTATAGTTTATGTTTTATAGTCTTTCAAATTTGGGAACTTGAAACATTTTTAAGTTTCAAGTTGATGGTTTTGAAAGCTTATAAATTGTTTTTGGTCAACATTTTTTATTAAATTATTTTTTATTTTAAACTATTTCTTATATTTTTAACCAATGTTTCAAGTTTCATTTATATTGGTCTTATAGTTTATCTTTTATAAGCTTTCAAAGTCACGTACTTGAAATATGTTTAAGTTTCAAGTAGGTGGTTTTGAAAGCTTATAAATTAATTTTTATCAACATTTTTTGTGAAATTATTTTTGTTTTCAACTATTCCTTATATGTTTAAACAATGTTTAAAGTTTCATTTATGTTGGTCTTATATTTTATGCTTTATAGTCTTTCAAAGTCGCATAATTGAAACAGAATCCCACATCAGAAACACAGAATATACTGCGTAGAAAAAAAAAGAACTAGAATCCCACATCGGAAATGTTGTATGATTTCCAGGGCAAGCCCCCTTATAGAAGGGAGTCTACGGTGAGGGTTACTGTCAGAATCTAGACTGCAGTAATGGAAGTGCTACTGGATATTAAATAGAATAAAAATTCTGCTCAAAAGTTTTGTTATATATATATATAACAAAACAAAACAAAAACATAAAAAAAATAAAAAAATTTAAAAAAAATATTTATGCAAAGGTGGCACCTGGTATGCCGCCTTTGTGGTTTATTTTTGGGCAAAGGTGGCACACCATGTTCCGCCTTTCCCTGGGTGAGTAAGCCCCCCAAAGGCGGCACAGCAGGTGCCGCCTTTGAGGGGTAAAAAAATAATTTTTTTACCTAGATGTATTTTCAAAAAAAATGAAAAAAATGAAAAAACAACTCTCCATCTGATCGCGTTCATTTGTGCCATTTTATCGCTCAATAATGTTGTCTCGTACCTTTAGGCACTCAAGGATCTCCAGTTCCCCAAAACAACCAGTCGAACATCCGATTATTGAACTAATTCTGCCACGAATATTCTCGGATCGAAATGAATAGAATATGAGAATGATAATCTACATATAAGAATTCTACGTCTTGCATGCATATAGATATTTCAAAGAAAATATCTCTACTAGAAGAAAAAGTTAGTTATAGATGGCATTTGAGGAGGAGTTCAAGCTTCGATAATGAGAATCATCTGATCCTCATCGCATGCACCTGAGGATACCACCGCAACGGAACATCACGAACTCATGAAGTAAATATTCCCTTAAATTTGGCATACGCCGAATGACTCTGGTGTTTGAAGGCGAGTCACGATACAAAATTATTTTTGGATCCATGAAGGATTCATTGATGTGGCTTTAAATGCATATCTAGGTGTTGCAAGGCATTGTGTCTCATGGAGAAGAGCATGCGCACATCAAGCTTACATCCATTCAGGTTTGCACGCAAGTAGTAGAGGAGGTGTGCATGAAAAAATGCATGCTCATTCACATGTGTAAGGAAGTACATGGTAGACCGTGTGTGCGTAAAGAAACTAAGAAGGTAATGGAGAGTATATGCAAGCTTCCATGCATACACATGCATTGAGACACAGGGTGGGCAGTGTGTGTGTGTGCATACAAGGTGCGCGTCAAGAAACCCAAGGCCGAAAGTGCATACCCACCTCTTGCATGAAGTTCTTGCATAGTACATTTATGCGTTCATGCATACGTATTATTCTTGAGCTCTACCCAATACATAATTTAGAAGCACATAAAAATAAAGAGTATAAATGAATGTCCCATGTTTCGGATTCCATGAAACTCATGTAGGAAGTGGATTTAAATTGATATTTGTGCAAGTCTAATACTACATAAAATATTGAATGACATTTTTTGGCACATATTGCCCACGTCTAGTGAGGTCGAGACTTCATCTAGAAGGGATCACATCCCGATCATAGTTGCACTAAGGCAATTCATCAAGAATAGGTGATCAGGATCGATTGAGTAAGACCATCAAATTACAAAGGTACTTGAACAGGTACAGGAGAAATTCAGATCCTACACGCTCATGGAGGATGATCAGAGAATCATCATATTGTGGATCAAGCATTTGAATAGAGGTGAAGCCTTTCAGTTGGTTTTGGGAGAAGGTGAAGTCTTCTGGTAGCAGCCAAGAGAAAACTGAATCTCTCAGCAGGAGTCAGAGCTAGATGTATTTTGGTTGAAGCCAAAAACAAATGGAGTCTCTCAGTTGGAGCCATAACATATGTCTTTCAATTGGAGATGAAAGTTTTTATAATCACTTGTTTGAAAATAAATTATAAAGGAGAATCTATATTGGGGGAATAACCAACATGACCAGGAGTTGGTATTTATGCCAAACCTTATAAATACCATGTGTCTCTCTTTCTGTTGTTATTACTGCACATGAGGGGAGTTTTAGAGATACTTTTTAGGGGATTTATAACCTTAACAAGTTCAATAGGTTTAATTGAAAAGAAAATGAAATTATTAAAAATGAAGCCACTGATTCACCCCTCTGCTCTCATGGAAAATCTAGTCTGAGGCACTATAGAAACCCCTTCTCTGGGCATCTATGCGCAGACACCAATTTCATGCCCTAAGGAAAACATTATCCTTTTTCTATCTTCTTTTCATTTTCCCTTTTGGACAGATTTCTTAACACCTTCTATTTGGGACCTAATTCCCTTTCCTCTACCTTTTTCTTTGTTAATTCGTTGAGGCCCTAAAGGACTAAGATTCATCCTAATAGTTTTAATATTCAATGGTTGAGTACCTTAGAAACTTCATCTCATTCTTCCCTGCTACTAATAATAGAGTAGTCTATTAACAAGTAGTTCCCGCTAAACATTCCTTTTCATAGAGATAAGCCTCACTTTATCATTTGGTTCGTGCATCATCATGATTCTTTCTATCTCTGTACGCATTCTGCCCATAAAGAAACTAATATACCATGAATCTGTGAGGCCTAAAACTCAAATAGAATCCCTTTTTAACTCATTAAAATAGTATTCTACTATTCCATTAAGTCAAATTTTCTTTCAACTACTTCACTGGACCACTCTCTTCGGAGGCTCCATAATGAAAAAGTTAGGTCCTCAGCTCTTCCCAAGATAAATATGGTCGAGATGAGAGAAGAAGTATAAACTAATGATGTAACATCCCAAATAATTAATTAATAATAGATATTTTTATATATGTCTATTAATGAATTAGATAGTGTTTTAGAGGCTTAAAATGAAAATAAATCCAATCTTAAGCATGGAATACACTAATATTCTTAAAAGATTGTTTTACTGCCTTTTGATGGAAAACCATTTTTAAAGCTATCTTTTGACAATTTTATAATCTATTTTTGTCAAAATAAACTTATTCTTTATGATTGGGACATCAAAATTTACTTTGTGTGAATTTTTGGTATTTTTCTGACAATGTTCATTTTTTAATGAATAGTGAAAAAATACTGCATTTTACATCAAAACTGATTTTTAATATAATTTATTTATATGATTAGATTATATTTTGAATTGGTTTTGAAGTGGAATTAGAATATATTTTTACCATTAAATCCAATGGTGCTCATTGGAATCAATTTCACTTTGAAATTGGACATAAACTGATGTCAATCTTTTGATAGATATTGTTTCAAAAAAACCCGCTATTTGTCATGACAGCGGGAATTAATTATTAAATTAATTAATGTGACTTATATGTTTTGAATTTTGTAAAATAGGCATCATTTTTGAATTCAGAATATCAAATATAGCTTAGGGTGAATTTTTCGTAATTTGCTGAAAAACTTCAATTTTTGATGAATAGTGAAACCACTAAGTGGTACTTATAAAAACTGATTTTTCCGTTTAAATGAAATTTTTCCATCATTGTGTTTTGATTTTAAAAAAATCTGACATACATGGTTTTCATTAAGAAGTAAAATGTGGTTCAATGGGATTAAAATAATTTTTTCTTGAATAGTAACTTATTAAGTTCTTAATCGTGATTAGTGGTAATTAGTGTAGTTTAAGGTAAAAATAATGTTTTAATAGTATGAGATGAGCTTGACACATGTCCTAACCTCATTGTATGTGTCATGGCTGACCAAGACAAGCCATGGGTCAACTTGGGGACCCCATGGAGCCACTTTGGTTGGGAAATGACATAAATAACTTTTTATTTAATGTTAAAGTAAAAAAGAAACAAACATGAGTTATGTTACTAAAACAATTTTTATATGGGGTTATACAAGTAATATTTTTGACTATAAATATTAATTAGAAAGATAAAAAATATTTCCTACATCATAGTATTTTTTTTATAATTTTTAGACATTAAATAAATTAAATTATTTATGACATCATGATGATCCAGTGATGACCTCATTATTTAACAATTTAAATAAAATGGAAAGTTAATGTAAACTCTAAAACATACACATGGGAAAAACCAATTGGATGAGTGGATTTTGAACCCTTATTACCTTATCCTCGAATTATATCAATGTGGGACCTTTTTAATCCGAAACTCATTTTAAAATAAAGTAACTTATCTTTACTTTCCAAGAGTGCCCCTCCTCTCCTCTTATAAAAGGCCCCCACCTATACCTCCTTACCCACACTCCCAAAGCCTTTGGATCGGCCAAACCCTACCCATTTTGTCTCTCCACTTCTCTATCTTACTCCTTGAAGCCTCACTTTGGGCAGAAGTCTTCCCAAGGAAGCCTTTGATCTCAAACCAAAGGGAGTTACCCGATTTTAAGGTAATGTCTTCTTTTGAGTCCTTTTGTTTTATTTTGCTTCTCCAACCCCCTAAACTCTTTTTATTCTTTTCTTTTGTACCAACTACAGTATCCTTAATATACTAGGATGTTTTTATAATATGTATTCTATCTACACTTACACACACCTACATCTAATGGTTAATGAACAAACTGTTTCCGTGGATGGTGAATTTATGCCTCCCGAAACGATGATTGTTCAACATTCTTTTAACACCTTCAAAGGTGGCCATTAAGATGTCACTATATTTATATATGATATATAATATGTTTATGTTTTCCTTAAGCTTATGTATTTTCCTTTTTGGTCATACCTTTATGGTTTCCATTATGGGTAAACGCGATATCTTCATTTAAGGAAGTGCGGACTACCGCCCCCTCAAAGTGATTTGATTCGTTAAATACCATATGTGGGACGTATAAAGGATGGAACTATGATATTATATATGATATTATATTGGAATTATAATATACTTTTATATCATTATGATTCCATTGTATAAAATACGAAAAAAAAATTAAAGTAGTGTTCATGCGTACGTACGGCTTACCGTCTCCATGAACGGTGCATTTCATTTATTACCTCTAAATGATTATGTAATATTATAAATGCATGTATATACTGGATATATATGATATATACAAAATGATTATAATTCTGGATATAATGGATACATGAACAACATGTAATTATAAAGGGTTTATTTTTGACTCAAGTACCAACGATTGTTAAAACGACCGTTATTAACTTAAATAATTACATAGTGTTCATGACATGGAAATAAGTGATATAAAAGGAATAATGAACTTGAAAAAGGTTCTTAAAGAAGTAGAAATTAACTAAAGTTTATTATTCAGGACATTAAAGAACGATCGAGTCAAGTCGGACCCGAGTTATGGGACTTCGTCTCAATCTCCTTTCATTGAGGCATATTTTGTTTTATACACAACCTTCTTTTATACGGTGTATAAACCCCTTTGACATTTACGTTTATCCAAAAGGAATCTTTTTTATATGAAGCGTTTTACTAAACGACAAAAGGGAATGTTTTTGTCGTACAAATGCGGCGACAACGACTTCTCCGCCGCCGTGACCATTATTTGGGTTTCGGCTTCCTCTACAAGTCATACCTTGTTTTTAAAAGAAAAATAAATACCATGTTTTACTTTTCTTTTATTTTGGTATTTAAAATGGTTTTCATGATGTTTTTATATCAATGTGTTGTATTGATATCTTGTGATTGAAAGGTGGAAATGTTATGTTTTTTTTATGCATGTTTTATGTGATACGATTATGTTGAGGTTCTTGGGCATTATTGTGAAGACGGGTGGTTCCGTGATAAACTAAGGGTGGGTGAGCCCGATATAGCTCTCCAATGCATTGGGTAACACGAAGGAGTGAAACGTTAAGGTTTCTCCAAAGAGATTTAGGGAATATACTATGATGGGTATTCTAAACGTAACCAAGAGGGTTACTCCCTACATAAGGATGTAATGAATGCCTCAAGTTACCTTTATGTCTTATGATTTCTATGATTTATTCATGATTTTATGAGGTATGTTAAAGTGCTTATGTTTTATGGGTAAAGTATGATTTCATTCTTATGTATATATGTACCCATGTTTCTTTTCCATATTTTTATATCCCTTACTGAGATTTTTATGCTCATCCCAAGTTTTTTGAAATGTTTTTCACAGGTCAAGGGAATGGTACATGATATGATGATAGTGTCAAGGAAGTGTCAAGAAATAATCCATGTTTTATTTTAAATATGTTTCCATTGATGGGAATGAATAATAGTATCTTTATGTAACCACTTTGTTTATATGTGGAATGTAATGCAAGTTTTATGATCTAATTCTCTAAAACTCTAAACTCGAAAAGATCCTCAATGTGTAATCTTGTAATAACTCAAGATTAAGTAAGGTTTAAGGTTGGGGCCTTATAAATGATGTATAAGGATTTCTATAATAATTTTTCCCAATAAAACTCGCAAGTCGTGGTGTGTTTTATGGATCATAAAGTAAGTTTCTTCCCACTATTTCCAAAGAATAAGATCATCTCCAACTAATGAAGACATCTCTACTCTCTTTGCAATATCTCTTAAGTTAACTCGAAGCTCTTATACACCATCATCACTCCTCTCACGCAAATGTAAATTATATTCCTTAAAGAAATTATCTCTATTGCACCTACCTTTTCTCGATCTAGGATTAGAATTTACCTCATTTGTTCATTCTTGTGCTGATTCCATCCACTCCCCCCCACCCCCGACTATTCCACAGTGGCAGCATACTGACTACCTCATCCTAGGATGAGGTTTTCTCAACAAGAACTCTATGAATGCCTTCATATGTTCCTACAACACTGCCTACAACTCTTGATGCTACCTCATGAGTTTGGCCTACCCTCAGACAGTGATTTTTATTGTCAACTGCACTTCTAAAAATTGTTCATCATGTTTCTTTAACCTATCATTCTGATGTATCCTTTCTTCCACCCATGCCTTCATCACCTGCTCTAATCCACCACTCACGGTCTCAACCGATACCACTCTTGACTCCATCCTAATCGTTATCCAGTAACAGCACCATCGAATCTCAAATAATGCCCCAAATTATTATACCGAAGGTGCTAGTTGAGTGTTTACAGAAGAATCTGATGGAGGATCGTCTGAAGCAACTAACTCAACAGCACATGGCCGCAGATCACTGGTTGTGATCTCAACACAAAAACACAGCATAAATATTGGTACATATTTCTTCACTTGGGATTACTATTACAACCCACACAACTCTCCTTATTTATAGGGATACAAAGCACAAAAAAAATAAAATATAGAAAATAAAATTACATGGTTGGTTGAAGCAGCTGCTGGCCAAGCATCTAGATCCACACGCTTTAAGTTATCATTGTTTGAATTCATCAAACCTTCATTGGTGCAGTAGAAGTTTGGCGTTTTCCAAGGGAAAACAAGTTTATTGTGCAACATTCCCCCCTTAAACTTGTTTTCTTCGTGACCCATAAATCTTTATCGTATCCATGTGGGTATCCAATAGGTATAATGGCTTCACCATAGTCATTAGTTGTTGTAAATTAAAAATCACATGTGACAGTAGATAAAAAAAATCACTAGATGTGATCGCAGAAATAAATTAACATCATCAAGAAGAAAACTTGATTGTATTGATTTGATTTGGAATTATTATATCTTGTACTCCTCTTATAGGATCAGATTCTTCTTCACATAATCATCTACCTCAGGTTCAGATTTTTCAAAATGTTTCCATTTACTGTGGGACTTCACCGGGACTCGGTCACATTGAAGGAGGCGTCACAGGGCTCTGATGCTTTAGGATTTTTAAATCGGTGCGTGGTTCATTGGATACAACATTGATGTCAGTATCGACTTTTGGGAGTGTTTGTGTTCAACATCAATACCTGTTCTTCAATGCCTTTTGGGAAGGCATCTTCATCAAATTGAAAATCCATTTCTTTGGTAGCTTCTGGTGAAAATAGTTGATTCATCTTCAAGAGATGAGATGGATAGGTGAAAGATGAAGGCATAGGGTGTCCATCATTATTGTCGATGTCCAGAAATATGTCGAAGTGATCGATGAAATAGAATTCAATATCCAGGATAGAAATTTTTTGCATTGTGCAGAATGTTTTTTTTGTTGGAATTTTAGATTGCAACACTTTTTTTTCTAGATGTATGATGGGTGGAGGGATATGTAAATGAGGGGATTTTTTTGATAAAGAAATATGGGTGGAAACCAAAGTGATCTGAAAAATGATAATTGGAGAGAGGGTAGTGGAGAAAAAATGGAGAAAAAAAAGTTGAAACACCTTTTGATAAATCAAAAATGAAAAATAAAATTCACTAAAGTGGGATTAAAAATCAAGGATTAAAATAGTATTCAACTATTCATCATCTTCTCTATAGCTCCTCTGCTGTAATTTGGTAGGTGGTTCAACAGATATTGGCTATAACTAGAGGAAAACATTCAACATCCTCTGATACCACTGAAGGTTATTTTTGACAGTGAAAACTTCATCCTCCCTTTGATACCCCTGATGGAGGATCGTTGGCAGTGACTAACTTAATGGAATGTGGCTGAAGATCACTGGTGGTGATCTCAACACACAAACATAGTAGAAATATTGGTACTTATTTCTTCACTTGGAATTCCAATTACAATTCACACAACTGTCCCTATTTATAGGGATACAAATCACACAATAAAATCAAACATAGAAAAAAATTTCATGGTTGGGTACAACAGGTGCCACCCAGGCATCCGGATCCACACACGTCATGTTTCCTTGGTTTGAATTCATCAAACCTCTGGTAGTGCATTAGAAGTTTGGCATCTTCTAAGGGAAAACAATTTTATTTTCCAACAGTATCATCTTGTTTCTTGTATTATAATACACTAAAAAACCTTCTTGAAAATTACACAAGAGGAAAAAGAACTCCTCAAGGATTTTCTCCTTGAGGATAAGGCTGGTGTCTCCTTATACCTAGGACTAAATCCAAATACTTAACCACCCCCACCCCACACAACAATGGACAACAATATACTCATCCCAATATACAATTGCATCCCTACCCTACACTTAAGTAGCACGACCCTTTATCCTGGAATATGTATTAATGGTACACTCATCCTCGGAATGGTACCTATGGGCACCCTTGGCCTATGTTAGAGGGTGTAGGATGCACCATTCTTTAATAGGTCCCTCAAAATAGTACAAATTGACAGGACTACATTTTTTATATTGAAATCATGATGGAAAAAATTATATGACGAGGAAGAAGAATAATGAAAGATGATAAAAAATCATGAGTGGCCTTTCTTCTCTCCTACCCAATCCCTTCAGGTGAACTTAATTAAAAAACTTCTTTTCCCCTCTCTATCCCTCCCTTTTGATAGCCCCCCACCTCAACGTTTCATGTGTGGGTCCCCTAAGAATTAGTTGTGGGGGCCTCTTCCCATGTAGCATCTTATTTAGGACTCTCCTCTTCTATTTGGTTATCCTTGGAGTCATTGCTTCGTTATTCTAGTGAAACAACTACCGCACCTTCTGAATAATTATACCCTATGGAAAGGAAATAGTATACTATAGACTAGAAGAAGGTTGGATAAATACACTCTGAAGTTGAGGTTTCATAGCCATACTATAACTTCCAAAGAGTAATGGAACAGCCCGGTTGCATGCTTAACCAACTGGAGTGGAAATGGTCTTGTTTCAATTGATGACACCTATGGCCTCCTCAGTCGTCAGCCTACATGAAAAGAAGAACTGGCCCTAATATTTTCCTTGTAACACTCAATGTATCCCCTAACACCCCTTAATATTATGGGACCAATGAAGTTTCTATGTTCATATCCTCGAACCATGATATTTCTCCCATCAATAAAAAACTCAATGCTACTTTTAACATCACTTTAAAACAATTTACACCCTCTCATTTGCTTTCTTACTAAACTCTAGTCCTAGGTTCGTGTATACTTATGTGATAGTATTTATGCTGAGTACTTTAGCATATTATTCTACTTTATTTAACAAATATTTGTATTCTCTAACAAACACAACTGTGAAGTGTTTCAATCACATCTTTACTACAACGTCAAAATAAGAAGCAACTAGAGAATTAAAATTAGCATCTTTCTTCGCATCATGCATGAAAATCACAGGATTTTTGGCTCCCATGTTTAATTGAATGTGTTTACCTTTAGAAAATAATCTTCCATATATGTGAATCCCAACAACATTTGAAATTTACTATATCTTTGGTTCCATGAAATATATTTAAGACAGTTTTAAGCAAACCAACTTCCAAGGAGAATTTTGTAAGTAATATAGAAACCCCTTTTTCAGTCCATTAGAAATAATTTATGCCTTTTAGAAAAACCACTTTTCCCTCAAGGGTAAAAACTAGTTAGCATAGACAGGAAAATCTCATCTTCAATCTTTAGTGATCAAACGTTTTAACTGATTCTTCTCGAGATAGGGTTGAATGAAGCTAAAGACTCTGAGCATCTTGTTACTGCTAGTGCGTAGTGAAACAAGAATAATTTTTGAAGCACATTACAATGGTGGTGGATTGGGAAACATTTCATCTCAATCCAATTTTTTTAAACAAAAATCATCCACACTTTTTCCTTGAATAATAAACTATTGATGTGCACTGATGAGACCACAATAATTTGGTTCAAACAAAAGGGATTTTTTCCTCCGAGAAATAACATCAAACAAAACTACTTCCCCCAAACTCCACAAAAAAATGGATAGAAATTTATATTTAATTGTCACTCCACCAAATAGCTGGGTTGGAAATATTTCATTATCCTTCCCGTTGAACAATGTTGAAAATTCTTCCAAACTTATTTTTTGTAATTCTATCTGGATACTTATTCATTTCACGGTTGGAGCTCATATTCTCATGCACTATTTTCTATAATTAAATGATTCAATCTCATAAATTTGTTCTTTTATGGTTATTTTCATTTTTAGGTTTTAGTAATAATTCGATCTCAAATGTTAAAATGACATAATTTTAGAATTTTAAATAATTTTATATCATCTTCGTATTTAGGTCATAAATTTTTCTAAACTAATATAAACCATGAAATTAATTTTTTATATGCTCACAAGCTTGAAGGAATATATTTCATTCAATTGGTCCACGATCTCAATCCAATTATAAAAGGCCCAAATATAGTTCAGAAGTCAGGTTTTGAAATATGTGCACTTTCTAGAGACTTTAAAAGATGGAATCATATCTCTTAAATGACTGAACTAATTGAGTTCAAATTTTTTGTGGAGAAATAGAAGAGTATGAGGATTATTTTATCTCCTCAAAATCCTTCTCAAATAAATTAAAATGAAGAGCTAACCTTGTTTATTTCTCAAGGGAGGGGGATGTTTTATGATTGAATCTGTACACTTTAATGTATTCTATTCATTTTATTTTGAGGGTTTCAGTAATGGAGAAATTGATTGTGGTGTGAGTTCACCCCCTCTTTCTCTATTATTGAATTCTTCTTCCATTTCATCTTTTTTCCCTCTCCTTCATCATCATAATGTGGCATGTAGAGGGTCGTTGTATCATTGTGGTGATGATGTGAGACAAATTATCCAACATGCTGAGGGTAGATGTCGGGTAATAACATTTTAAAGGAAAGGGTGTTGAGTGATATATTTGATTTCAACATTGAGTATAATATCAAGAATTAATATTTTTTTAAAGAATAATAATATCATTGTCGTGAACTCTTAATTATAATAACTTCTTTCTAATACACTAATTTCTTTGTGTAGTTTTCTTTTTGTTTTTCATTTTTATATATTTTTATCATACTGATTTTAAACCCCTCATTATATTAGTAATGTATTATAGTATTATATTCTATTTAAAAATAATGACAATATAATATTGTCATTGTGTTAACTTTAATTCATTTATAGGTAAATAAGAATTTATTGATTAGATATTCATGATAAATCCACCTTATCATTCACTATCGATCGCAAATTCTTGTTGAAAAATCAATTTCATATTCAATTATATATTTTATTCAGTCATTGCTTCCCTATTAATAATCTCTTCTTGTAACCCATGGAAGAAATATCCCTTGCACTGCTGCTCGGGTTGTTTCAAGAGTAGTGGTGCCAGATGTCTGAACTGCTTAGAGTACTCCTGGATTGTTCTTTACTATTGTGGGGTGTAGCATTTCCATATGGATTTTGAACATTCAATATAGTATATGAATCATTAATAGTGTCAAGTATAACTAAACTCACTCATGATTCTAGTGATATTGAAGTGGTGTCATGACCCCCTCCCATCAATGGTACCCCTCCTAAGGCGATAGTGGGGAAATGGATACAATACACCCTAAGTCCCACCTCTAGCTAACCATGGGGTGGATACTATCACAGAGGGTATAAAAATTTCACAAATAAAATACATTACCCTTTATAGAAATATAGAATTGAGAGATAGGATAAACCGACCACAAAAAAATCACTGACATAATAAATAAAATTAACCAAGACCATCCCACAATGTGTGTGTAAGGTAAAAAATATGATCCTCCAAACAAATACTCAAAATGGAAAATATAAGGTGTTGACAAAGAAACAATCTGACGGTCTAAGCTTGTAATGTCCATCACAATCAATGAATTACTTCTATAAGATTGAAAAAAGGTTTATATACACAATGTTTGAACATACAAGTATACTAAATAGGATACCCAAAGTCTCTGATGCACATGTGAAAAGAGAATACTAATGAACCGGTGAGACACCAACATAACCAACAACACCTAAACGAGTTAACTAGACAAACCCATCCTCATTACGATACACTCATCAAATAATCCATCTGAGTATAATAACATAATATGTACCATATCAATGATAAGGTACCCTACACCACATTCCCACTGATTAGCCTCTCTCACACCACACCAATAGTGAAAACATAATCATCACATTCTAGCTTCGATACCAATAAGAGTGGATCTAATTTAAAATTACATAACAGAAATTTCCATCCAAAGTTAATATTTTTTATTTAAAAACCAATTTTTCATGTGGTATTAAACATTTCTAAATAAATTTATCCTATGTGAATATTCTCTAACAAGATCAACACACTTGAGCGGAAGGGTGCTCACACAGGTATAAAAAGGATCATCCAGAGTGGTCAATAAAGAAATAAAGTATGAAACATTGTTTCGTTCTTACCCCATGTTAAGAAATTTTTCCTGATTTTTAATGAGAATATTACATATATTAATTTTATAATAAATGGGGCATTGGATAGTGATCTTCTTGTAACACTCTATGTTTTTAGAAACTATTATTATTTTTCAAGGGATTAAATTTCATCGATATATTTCATTACACACAAATATAAATTTATATTTTTTATAATAAACACTTTACTTATCTTTCATTACACACAATACTGAGTTTGTCTTTCATTGCACAAAACACCAAGTTTATCTTGTGTTACACACAACACTGAGTTCTAATGAAATGCAACCTACTATTAAAACATTATTTTTTAATGTGTCAGTTGTCATATTGGTGCTGGGATAGAAGGTATGAATAGAATTAACTAAATTATAAAATTATATTGTTTACAAAAATTTCTACAATTATTTATTTTATTTTCAATAAATTATAAATGAAAATAAATACCAATAGAATATAAAGGGAATTATTTTCTAAAATACTATTTTTATGTGTGAAAATGTGTTTAATCTAAATAAATTAAATATATAATTTATTTTAATTATTTTAAATAAATTTTTATATTATATATTCAATAAAATATTTTTACATTCATCTTTTGTGTTTTCTAGGTAAAAGATAGAAATAAATCCAATTTTATGCTCAAAAACTATATTTTCCTAAAAAACTATTTTGTCACATTTTTCCAATTATTTTAAAATTAATTTTTGAAACATTGAAAACGAATTTTATAAAATGAACTTAATCTTTTTAATCTACATGAAAATATTATGCTATGGTGAATTTTTTATAATTTTCTGAAAAGATAAAATTTTCATTGAATAGTGAAAGATTCTAGTTTTTATTAAAAATTTATGTTTATCCTGAAGACTTTTAAAACCTAAAAATTATTTTAAAATGATTTTTAGAATAAAAATAGATTTTTTATATATTTTTTATACCAATTTATTTTATTTTAATAAATTCAATATTGAATTGGGATACTAAAACTTTCTATACTTATAAAAATTTCCTCTTTGGAACACCGCTCTTACATCATGTCTGCGGGTTTAATTTTAAAATAAATTATAAAGCATAAAACATTTTAATTTAGAAAAAAAATGATATCATATTTGGAATAATAATAATTTATATTTTCTAATATGGTCAACTTAATTTTTTACCATTAGGAATATTAATGGTAGTAAAAGTTAATTATTGTGGTTTAGATAAAAATGTTTTTAAAAGGGGGTTAAACTAAAAAGATAACTGGTAAAATGACTTATAACCTTTTAAAAACTCATTTTATGGAAATAATTTAACCTCATAGACTCTTATTTTTGATAATTACCAATTTTGGAGACATTTTACAAGAGAAAAATGTGGGTACACCTTTTTCTTTTCAAAAATTCCATGTTTGTCCTCTCCCCCACCTATAAAAGGCCAACCACTCTTCCATCATATTCACACATCTAAAATTCATTGGTTTAGTAAATGAATAACCAAATACCTTCTTTATTTCCCTTAAAACAATCTATATGACTTAGTTTGATCATAAATCCATCCTAGGTAGGATTTTGATGCAAACTCGAAGAGGTCACCCGAAAAATAGGTAATGTTCTTTAACAAGAATTTTATTTTATTTTTTCCTCCACCTCATTAAATTATTGTTCAAAAATTTTGGTATAATAATACAAGTATCTTAAATGTAATAATATGTTTGTATGTTAATTTAGATACCTATACCCATATTCTCTTCTTGCAAATGTAAAAATATAACGTCGCTCGTGTGTAAGGCGGACTACTACCACACGAACCAATATGACACGTTTTCCATAAAAACCAATCACAATTGGGTATAATGATAGATATGATTTATATAAATGATATTTTTAATATAATTATACTTATATTAATACATTATCAACTATATATGATTTTATTTTCCATTCCAGGGGAGATACGGTAATGTCGATCGTGTGTACGACGGACAGCCGCCTCACGAAACGATGTGATTTGTTATCACTAACGCTTTACATGGTAGTTAATAAGGATTATGTTAATGAATATATGTGATATAATGAAATTATATTTATAAAGTAATTATAAATAAAATTGAGTTGAAACACTATAAGGGGATCATATAAGATATTATTAATATGTATATTATTCATTAATTGATAAAAAACCAATATTTATAAAATCGGAGGTTCAAATGTTTACGAAGGAAGTTGAGAATTAAGGTAAGGTATTCTCATATAACTTTTTATATCTATGATACACACTTCATATTCACCACTTTACCCTATTATGTGGTTTATATAATTTATTTTATGATGATTATCATGAAAATTATATGTTTTTACATATCTCTTTTTAGTATCTCTCTTTAATTGGGTAAACAATTCAAAAGATACTAAATTGGTAAGGGTTTGATTTTACAATCTCATTATTTATCAGGATTATTTATGATTATAAATTAGATATTGAAATATTATGATTAATTTATAAATAAAACAATTAAATTTATTATACACTTGTTTTTAATCAGAATAAATGAATTACCTCCATTTTTCTATCTTTATATACTCAAGATTCAAAAAGATCGATTTTAAATAAAACTAATATTACATCGCTCTTTGGTTGAAAACCATTTCCCTTCCATATCTTTGTTTTATAAAAATTCTTTAAAAAGATGCTTTAATGTTCCTCTAGAATTTTTAAGGCCATTTTACACTTGTTTTAATTTAAAAAAATGATTTTAAAAGGATACTTCAAGTAGTTTTCCAAAACAATGTTTATTTGGATTTTACTAAAAATGTGAAGGGAATATTTGTTCTAACTTGTATGGAATGAACAGAATTATCCAACTTCATGAATAGTAATTTCGTTGAACATTCATTTAAAATAATCCAAGGATATTTTAAAATAAAAGTATTTTGAAATTTTTTTATGATTTTTTATTTTTAAGTGATTTTCAAAGTGGAAAGACTATTTTCCTCAAGAAATGTTCCAAGTGATATTTCAAAATAATTTTTCCATCTAAGATGACATATTTTTTATTTTACTTATGATTCACTAGAGATGTGATCCAAGTATAAATTTCTAATTATTTCACTGAATGGTTTATGTTTATGATGGTAAGATTTTTATGAAACCCATTTCTCTTCCATCGGTTATACCATGATGAAATTTTTATGAAACTTGTTCCTTCTTTTCATGGGTCATGCTATGATGATATGATAAAATGTTTATGAAGCCAATTACTTTTTATGGGTTCTGGTATGAAGAATTTTATATTGTACAAACATGTATTATTTTTATTATCTGATGGGTAGGACCTATATCTCCCAATAATGTATTGGGTAAATATTAAAGTTCTATGGGCTCAGAGGGTACATGATAGGTTACCCCAAACATGAAAACGATGATACATATAAGGTTTTCCAAATCCCATAAAAGAGGGTACTTGGGAAGTTATCTCATTCCTGAAAATGTGGATATATAGGAGTGTATCTTAAACTAGAAAAAGAGGGAAAACTGGTGGCCAACCCATGCCTGAAGAAGATTCATGGGTGGTTAACCTATTCTTAACATGTTATGAATGTCTTGGTGGGTATCCAGGATATAAGGTTTTCTACACTTATATGTATGCTACAATTACATGTATTATTAAAATATTATGATATCATGGATAATGATATTTTATTCCTTTATGATTCATATCTTTGGAAATACCACTCTTTATTCTATGGCTCAAGATTATGATCCTTGATATACGGGGTATGGTTTTTCAAATGTTAAGGTCATGTTATAATACCATTATACTCATGTTCTGCTTATGTGATCATTAACACCTTTCATTGTACGCATACCCTTACTGAGAATCTAATCTCACCCTTTTTTATATTTCCTTTCCCCATGATTCCAAATAAGTTCTTTATGATTGATATGTAAGGATATGATAAAGGGAATAATGGTGTTCTCAAAAAAATGTTCGGTTATATTTTATGTTTTCATATGTAAAAGTAATTTTAGTATGTTTCTAGCTTATTAAGACAAATAAATTATTAGGTCCTTTGGGATATAACCCTTGTATCTAGAACCAATGTAAAAAATAAGACCACCAAATCTGGGCTACTTGGGTCAGGGACTTTATAGTTTGTTTCAGACCATGTTTAGTTGAAACATTGGGAACTAGATTTAGGAAAACATAAATTAGTGAACATAATCATAAGATTGAACTTGAGGATAATATTAGGAGAATATCCTAAAGTTTTGTAATTTAAGATATTATGTTGGTTTTCATAGTAATATATCCCTATCAGAATACTACAAGTGGGTGTGGTTCTAGAAAAGATGACCTAGGGGTAATAACATTGAAAAAGGCATGTCGAGCACCACTCAAGCTTCACATGGTACTTAACACCCCGAGATTTTATGAAAAAATATTCGTTTTAATTTCATTAATGTATTTTGTTGTACGCTACACCAAAAGGAGCTTGCACAACACGCATCCTTGACTTTCCTTGCACACAATCGCGACCTTCCTCGATAGCGTGTGTAGTACGCAATAATGAGATTCACTAAACAACGATATACTATTAAAAAATTATTAAAAATAGCTGTTATGAATAGTAATAACGAATTTTTGAAATATTGTAAATTTTATTTTTCAAAATGGACTTCATTTTTGGATTCAGAATTTCGAAATTATCTTAGGGTGAAATTTTGGTACTTTTCGGATAACTTTCAGTTTCTGATGAATAGTGAAAATTACTAAATTTTAATTAAAAACAACCTTTTTAATCGAAATAATTAATATTGATAAATTATTAATTTGAGTGGTTTTAAAGTATATTTAGAATATATTTTTACAATTTTAATACAATGTTGGTCATTGGATGTAATTTCACATTTAAACCAGACATAAACAAGTGTCAGTCTTTTGGTAGTTATTATCTCTTAAAAACACGGTATTTGTTTTGACGACGGGAAATAATTTTTAAATTAATTAATACAACTGATATGTTTTGAATTTGGTAAAATAGACATCATTTTTGAGTTCATAATATCAAATATAGCTTAGGCCTAATTTTTGGTATTTTTCTGGAAACTTTCATTTTTTGATGAATAGTGAAACCACTAAGTGGTAGTTAAAAAAATGAATTTTTCATAAAACTTAATTTTACCACTTCTGTGAGTGGAATTTCAAAAATCCGAGAGACACGGTTGATGTCAGTAAGTAAAATGTGGGTCAATGAGATGAAAATAATTTTTGTTGAATAGTAACTTTTTACTTTTTTTACCATGGTTAAAAGTAAATAGTTTAATTAAGGGTAAAAATGATATTATTATTACCCTAAAACATGTCTTAATTCTATTGGATAAGTGTAATTCGACCAAAAACAACCTTAGGAATAGAATATGACCATTTAGGCCCACTTGGATTAGATTAGGACATTTATTATTAATTTATTTAAAGAAGGGTTAAAATAGTTAAAATCAAAGTTTAATAAGTATATCATTTTTAATATAGGGTTATACATAATATAAATTAGACTATAAATATTCATTAGAAATCTAAAAAGATTTCCTAAATAATTTTATTTTATTTTTAATTTTTAGACATTAAATAATTTAATTTATTTATGACACAAAGATGATGCAGTAATTATCTTATTAATGAAATATTGACATAATTGATGTTATAAATACCAAAATAAATGTAATTTGTGACTTTTTATGAATTCCACTAATTTTCTAGGTTAATATGACATATTAGTATTGATTTAATTAACTTTGTTTGAACTAATATTTCTGTTATGATTTTCACAAAAATCAATTACTAAATAGTGTCAAAATTGACATAAAATAGTTTTCAAAACAAATTTTATATAATTAATTGTTATTTTATTCCTAAAAATCGAAGGTTCGTCCAAATGACTTAGATAAGGTTATATATATTAATAATAAACAACTTGGGGTTCGTTTGTCTTCTTATAGTATGTTTATTAACCTTATAGTTTAAGAACACAAAAAGGCACGGTAAAAGTAAAATTATCTAACTTAAAGTTAAAACTAAATGATAAGGTTAAAATAGTAAACTAAACTTGTCCAAATTCTATTGGATGATAGTATTTCGACCCAGACCCACCTTAGCTTTGAAATTAATCAATTTGGAGCTATTTAAAAACGAATTTGTCTTTATAATAAAATAATATTTTTAGTTTTTCCAAAAGAGCCTCTCTCCTCCCTTATAAAAGGGCACCTCCTCCCTCTCTTCCTGACACCACATTGAGCCTTCAATCTCATCCAACCCCTGCTAAATTTTCTTATCCACTTACATAGAAACATCCTATAGGTTCTGGTCTTCCTCAAAGACCAATTTTAGTGCCCTAAAAGGAGATCTCAAAGAGGCTCTTCAAAGAAGAGGTAAATGTCTGTTACTGATTCTTTCAACTTTATTTCTTCTTCCACTTATTCTTATTAGTTTGTTTCATTATGAAGTAATAACATCAGTATCACTCATATTCTGATATGTTATTATAATTATGAAACAACCCTATTTAACCATCTATCCATCCTACGGAAAACAAAATCACCGCACGTGCGTACGTACGGAATACCGTCTCCACGCCGTGGTGTAATCTATTTTCCACCACCACCTCACTTGGATGGGTATAATGGTGTAAATAATTACTATATATGACTATTTTAAAGTGATATTGATTCTGAAATAGTATACATACACTCCAATACAATTAAATGATCATGAGAACGATATCATCGCTTGTGCGTACGTACAGACTACCATCTCCACGACGCGATGAGATTCATTCTCCACGTTAAACATCCATGAGTGATTATAAAGTATATATATAATAAGTAATCATGGAGAATATGAAATAATAATTATACTGGATTTATGTGTATATATATTTATTTCTTCTACTTAATTCTATTCAACTCAATAAGGAAACGAAAACAACGTTCATGCGTACGTACGGTCTACCGTCTCCATGAACGGTGTATTTCATTCCATTTACTGATCTATTATATATATGTATATTCTGAATATATATTATATATAAATCATGTTTTATATTCTATAATTAAGTAATCATGATCTATGTAATTATATGAATAATTACAATTCCAAAACACAGACGACAAATGAAACGATTTTACCCAAAACGCTCTTTAACATGGAATTTACAAAAGAACGGGTAAAATAAAGTCATAAGTGAACCATATATGATATCATAACAATGAGTATGATTCTGGAATAAGTCAATGAAATTATTTAAATCATTATACGGGAGGTTCAGACACTTACGAAGCAAATCGGACCTAAGGTAACGGAAATATCACAATCTCATTTTTATCTGAGGTTGTTTATACTTTGGTATTTACTGGGTTGTATTTTATCATTCACATCCATGTTCCCTCAATATGTAATATTGTTTCTATCCACTTACAATTGTTTAAATCCAATTTTTACTCTTCGGTGAGTTTTTAGTAAAGGATCTGAAAGGAATCTTTTGTCGTTTTCTGTACGAGGTACTTTTTGACTTTTCCGACAAAAGTATAAAGAATGTTTTTTTAACTTATACGGCATGAATGGATTTTTAAAACATCATTTCCAAGAACCTTCATTTAAAAGTTTTGAAGTTTATTTTTAATCAAATTCTTTTAGTTTATAATTGTATGACATGTTAAGAAAGGAAAATGTTTTTGAAGTAGAAAGGATATTTTCCTCAAGAATGAAGTTCAAGTGTTTTATCAAAATTATTTTCCATTTAAGATAATATAGGGTTCTGTTTCTATCCCTATTATTACATTGATTTGATTATGTTGTGATGGAATTATTTTTATTAATTCCTTTATCTTATATGAATTATTTTATGATGTCATTATGTTTAAGAATCCCATTTTTATTACATGGGTTATGAAATGATGTATGATTTATGATTTTGTGCAACACATAAGAATGGTATCATTATGAGATGGGTGGGACCTATATCTCCCTCCAATGCATTGGGTAAATATTTTATATCTCATGATATAGACATGGCTGGAACGGTACGTTATACCGGTTCAGGGAAATAGGACTGAAACGAGGAGTGAACACAGCTCAGAAAGGGACTTTGTCCACTAAGATAGTCTTGACAATGAGTCTTGACTAATAAGAAATGATTCTCTATGATTATGTGTGTATGCCACAAAGTTTCATGTTTTAAGTTATGATTATTGGGGTTACATTTCACTACTATGATTTATCCCATGTTATGAAATTATGATTTCTTTTGCAGGTTAAGATTTCCAAAAGTTATGTTCTTATGTATATGATGTGATTGATATTTCTTTTGTTTACCCTTACTGAGAATTTGAGCTCACCCTTTTATGTTTTCTTTTCCCCGGGATATAAAGAAAGGTTTTAGGTAAAAAATGAAGATCTTTATGGGAGATGTTAAATATATTTCACCACGATTAGAAGATTATATTCTGAGTTTCCAAAGACAGTAAACTATTACGGTCCTTGTGTGTGTTTTTGTTATGTACTATGTATTCCGCAAAAGTAATGTAATGTCATTGTACGTCAGGATTCGGGTCTCTACAGTTGGTATCAGAGGAAAGGTTTAGTCAACCTTTGGAAACTAGGATGCGAAAACATTAGTGAAATCCCTAAAGATATTTCTAAGGTATGTTTAGGGATGTCCCTAAGGATAAGTATACATATAGGATATAGTCCTAGAACTACAGTAATGATCTTAGAATTTAACCTAAGATGTTAGATATTGAAGGGACTCCCCCATTATTTTGTTGTTTTCCCTAGCATTATTTTTTCCTCTCACATTATTCTTTTTGGGTTTTAGACGATGGCTGGAACCCGAAGGAACCGTGTTGATCAATGTAATGGACAATGCAATGATTGTCCTCCTGAACAAACAAATGTTATGGGAGATGGAGTGAAAAATCTTATTGCTATACTTACACAAGCTATGAATCATTCTAGACTTTCAAATGAGCAGAGAAGGGAACAATATTCTATTGACTCCTTCATGAGGCAACATCCACCTTCTTTCAGTGGGTCTTCTGATCCACTTGTTTCTGAACAATGGATCATTACCACTGAAAAGATATTTTTAGTTCTTCAAAGTTCTGAACATGATAAAGTCATCTTAGTAGTATATCATTTGGAAGGTGAAGCTGATCAATGGTGGAATCTTATCAAGAATACGAGGCCAAGAGATGAAATTGAGTCCATGGAATGGGATGAGTTCAATAACTTATTTTTCAATAAGTACTTCCCTCTTATTCATCGAACAAAGATGGAGAAGGTGTTTCATGAACTAAAGCAAAAGGATGAAGAATCTGTTGGTATACACAAAGCGAATTTTACAAGGCTTGCAAGGCATGAATCTGGATTTATCATCCAACCTGAAAGTAAAGCTGATCGATTCTTCAGTGGCTTAAAACCAAATCATCGAAGGGCATTAGCTATAAGAGACTTCAGTAGCTATGAAGAAATTGTGCGTTGGGCTATCAACGTAGAAATGGAAGTTGGTGTTACTTATCCATCTCATAGTTTTGACAAGAAAAGAAAGATGGACTTCAAGGAGAAATCTCAGAATAATGGTGAAAAGAAGATGAATGTTTCCTTATGCTCAAAGTGTGGAAAGAAGCATGGTGGAGATTGTCTTAAAGGGAAAAGTAAATGTTTCAAATGTGGAAAGGAAGTTCATTGGGCATTTGAATGCTGCAATGATGGGAATAAGATGTCTAATGATGAAAACAAAGGAAGGGATATACAGAATGAACCTACTGCACTTCAATGCTTCAAGTGAAAGGAAATGGGGTATTATGCTAATAAATGCCCTAATACAAGGGTTAGTGATGATCGACATGAGCAACCACTTAAGGCAAAGGACAAAGGGAAGTCACATGCGATCACCATTGGAGATGTTGTGGTGGAATGATTAAGTTTTTATGTAATGGGATTCCAAAATAATGTTGTATATAGTATTCTGGAATATTGGAATATTTATGTATTGGTCTATTGTGGTTTTCAATAATTTTATGGTACCGATAACCATGTAAAGTGATTGAGATATTTTTGGAAAAAGAAAGATGATATGCGCATAATGAAGGGAGAACGAGAAAATGAAATATTTGATAGTATTCATGAGCTCATGATTGAAATAAGGACTAAGTGATATCATGGTTTGAGTATATAGAATTTTGAGGATTTTGGTATGTGAAAAGAGTTAACTTTTGACTGCATTCATGTTTTCACTAAGGTTCAATGGGTATTCATTCTTTAAGAGAATACAAGATTAAGGTATTCACATGTTTGTAATTTGACCAACAAGATATATCTTATGATATATGGGGGATAAATGATGGCATTCACATGATTGTTATGTGATATTTCAAGTAATCATTTTCTTTATACTATGAGCTTGGACAGAAGTATTTTAGATAATCCTAAATATTGGAATAGATTTTGTTGGACATAAGTTAGGATATGACTTTTTTCAATATTCTTGATGGGATGTTATAGTAATATATCTTTATAAAAAGGACAACATGCAGGACGGGAGACAGCCCATCGCGTCGGACAAGGCTGTGGGAATCGAACCCACAACCGAAGTGCGACTGTCCTTTAGCGCCTACCACTGGCCTACAGGAAGTCCCTGTTTAGTAGGAAACTAGTTTTATTATATTAAGCAGTATGATATATGAAGTATAAGTCCATTTTAGGAACCATATATGATTAATCTCACTATAGATGGACTTATATATTTTTTGATAACTTTTCTAACCTTTTGTTTGCGACAGATGGAATGACCCATCATTCTATCACATGATCTACTAACACTTCACGAATGACAAATTCAACTTAATTTCTTTAAGAGAAGAAGTGGAAATTGTCCAAAGAACGACCAACGGTGAGACTATACCAAAATCACGAAAGTATTTCTTCTAATTCCAATTTCATAAACTTTAGGGAAATGATCTTGAAAACCAAAAATGTTGTCCTAGTTCTCTTATATCCGATGAATCAAATGGTACCTTAGATCGTCGCAAATTTATGGCTTTGTGATTTCTGGCTTTTCCATAGCCATGTTCTCTACCACTCTCCATCAGAACATGATGGTTATATTTCTCTTCCATATCCATATTTTCACCGATGTGGAAACCCAGTGATTAGTTTATTTGGGTAACCGTTACATTTCATACTATTGATTTTAAAGATTGGTTTTGGTATTCCTTTTTACGATGTGGGTTTCTATTAAAGAAACTTTCGAATAGTAAACCATTTATAACCCCGATGAATTTCGAGGGCGAAATTCTTTTTAAGGGGGGTAGAATGTAACACCCCGAGATTTTATGAAAAAATATTCTTTTTAATTTCATTAATATCTTGTGTTGTATGCTACACCAAAAGGAGCTTGCACAACATGCATCCTTGACTTGCCTTGCACGCAATCGCGACCTTCCCCGATAGCGTGTGTAGTATGCAATAACGAGTTTCACTAAACAACGATATACTATTAAAATATTATTAAAAGTAGCCGTTATGAATAGTGATAACCACTTTTTGAAATTTTGTAAAATTTATTTTTCAAAATGGACTTCATTTTTGGATTCGGAATATTGAAATTAGCTTAGGGTGAAATTTTGGTACTTTTCGGAGAACTATCATTTTCTGATGAATAACGAAAATTACTAAATTTTAATTAAAAACAACCTTTTTAATCGAAATAATTAATAGTGAAAAATTATTAATTTGAGTGGTTTTAAAATATATTTAGAATATATTTTTACAATTTAATACAATTTTGGTAATTGGATGTAATTTCACATTTAAACCACACATAAACAAGTGTCAATCTTTTGATAGTTATTATCTCTTAAAAACACGCAATTTGTTTTGACGACGGGAATTAATTTTTAAATTAATTAATACAACTGATATGTTTTGAATTTGGTAAAATAGACATAATTTTTGAGTTCATAATATCAAATAAATCTTAGGCCTAATTTTTGGTATTTTTCTGGAAACTTTCATTTTTTTGATAAATAGTGAAACCACTAAGTGGTAGTTAAAAAAATGAACTCTTCATAAAACTTAATTTTACCACTTCTGTGGGTGGAATTTCAAAAAATCCGAGAGACACGGTTGATGTCAGTAAGAAAAATGTGGTTCAATGAGATGAAAATAATTTTTGGTGAATAGTAACTTTTTACTTTTTTTACCACGGTTAAAAGTAAATAGTGTAATTAAGGGTAAAAATGATATTATTATTACCCTAAAACATGTTCTAATTCTATTGGATAAGTGTAATTCGACCAAAAACAACCTTAGGAATAGAATATGACCATTTAGGCCCACTTAGATTAGATTAGGACATTTATTATCAATTTATTTAAAGAAGGGTTAAAATAGTTAAAATCAAAGTTTAATAAGTATATCATTTTTAATATAGATTTATACATAAGATAAATTCGACTATAAATATTCATTAGAAAGATAAAGAGATTTCCTACATAATGGTATTTTATTTGTAATTTTTAGACATTATATAATTTAATGTATTTATGACACAAAGATGATGCAGTAATTATCTTATTAATGAAATATTGACATAATTGATGTTATAAATACCAAAATAAATGTAATTTGTGGCTTTTTATGAATTACACTAATTTTATAGGTTAATATGACATGTTATTATTGATTTAATTAACATTTTTTGAACTAATCATTCTGTTATGATTTTCACAAAAATCAATTACTTAATAGTGTCAAAATTGACATAAAATAGTTTTTAAAACAAATATTATATTATTAATTGTTATTTTATTCCTAAAAATCTAAGGTTCAGAAAAATGACATAGATAAGGTTATATATATTAATAATAAACAACTTGGGGTTAGTTTGGCTTCTTATAGTAAGTTTATTAACCTTATAGTGTAAGAACACAAAAAGACACGGTAAAAGTAAAATTATCTAACTTAAAGTTAAAACTAAATGACAAGGTTAAAATAGAAAACTAAACCTGTCAAAATTCTATTGGATGAGAGGATTTCGACCCAGACCCACCTTATATTCTAAATAAATCAATTTTGAGCTATTTAAAACCGAATTTTGCTATATAATAAAATAATATATTTAGTTTTTCCAAAAGAGCCCCTCTCCTCCCTTATAAAAGGGCACCTCCTCCCTCTCTTCCTCACACCACATTGAGCCTTAAACCTCGGCCAACCCCTGATAAATTATCTTCTCCACTACCATATAAACATCCTATAGGTTCTGGCCTTCCTCAAAGACCAATTTTAGTTCCCTAAAAGGAGATCTCAAAGAGGCTCTTCAAAGAAGAGGTAAATGTCTGTTACCGATTCTTTCAACTTTATTTCTTCTTCCACTTCTTTTTCTTAGGTTGTTTCATTTTTAAGTAATGAAATCAGTATCACTAATATACTGATATGTTATTATAAGTATGAAACAACCCTATTTCACCATCTATCCATCCTACGAATAACGAAATCTCCACGCGTGCGTACGTACGGAATACCGTCTCCACGCCGTGGTGTAATCTATTTTCCACCACCACCTTACTTGGACGGGTATAATGGTGTAAATAATTACTATATATGACTATTTTAAAGTGATATTGATTCTGAAATAGTATACATACACTCTAATACAATTCAACGATCATGAGAATGATATCATCGCTCGTGCGTACGTACGGACTACCGTCTCCACGACGCGATGAGATTCATTCTCCACGTTAACCATTCATGAGTGATTATAAAGTATATATATAAAAAGTAATCATGAAATATATGACATAATAATGATACTGGATTTATGTGTATATATATGTATTTCATCTACTTAATTCTATTCATCTCAATAAGGAAACGAAAACAGCGTTCATGCGTACGTACGGTCTACCGTCTCCATGAACGGTGTATTTCATTCCATTTACTGATCTATTATATATATGTATATTCTGAATATATATTATATATAAATCATGTTTTATATTCTGGAATTAAGTAATCATGATCTATTTAATCCTATGAATAATTACAATTCCAAAACACGGACGACAAATGAAACGATTTTACCCAAAACGCTCTTTAACATGGAATTTACAAAAGAACGGGTAAAATAAAGTGATAAGTGAACCATATATGATATCATAACAATGAGTATGATTCTGGAATAAGTCAATGAAATTATTTAAATCATTATACAGGAGGTTCGGACACTTACGAAGCAAATTGGACCTAAGGTAAGGGAAATATCACAATCTCATTTTTATTCGAGATTGTTTATACTTTGGTATTTACTAGGGTGTATTTTATCATTCACATCCATGTTCCCTCAATATGTAATATTGTTTATATCCACTTAAAATTTTTTAAATCCAATTTTTACCCCTCTGTGAGTTTTTAGTAAAGGATATGAAAGGAATCTTTTGTCGTTTTTCATACGAGGTACTTTTTGACTTTTCCGACAAAAGTACGAAGAATGTTTTTTTTAACTTATACGGCATGAATGGATTTTTAAAACATCATTTCCAAGAAGCTTCCTTTACAAGTTTTGAAGTTTATTTTTAATTAACTTCTTTTAGTTTAAAATTGTATGACATGTTAAGAAAGGAAAAAAAAAATTGAAGTAGAAAGGATATTTTCCTCAAGAATGATGTTCAAGTGTTTTATCAAAATTATTTTCCATTTAAGATAATATAGGGTTCTATTTCTATCCCTATTATTACATTTATTTGATTATTTTGTGATGGAATTATTTTTATTAATTCCTTTATCTTATATGAATTATTTTATGATGTCATGTTGTTTAATAATCCCTTTTTTATTACATGGGTTATGCAATGATGTATGATTTATGATTTTGTGGCACACATAAGAATGGTATCATTATGAGATGGGTGGGACCTATATCTCCCTCCAATGCATTGGGTAAATATTTTATATCTCATGAGATATACATGGCTGGAACAGTAGGTTATACCGGTACAGTGAAACAGGACTGAAATGAGGAGTGAACTCAGCTCAGAAAGGGACTTTGTCCACTAAGATAGTATTGGAAATGAGTCTTGACTAATAAGAAATGATTCTCTATGATTATGTGTGTATGCCACAAAGTTTAATGTTTTAAATTATGATTATTGGGGTTACATTTCACTACTATGATTTATCCCATGTTATGAAATTATGATTTCTTTTGCAGGTTAAGATTTCCAAAAGTTATGTTCTTATGTATATGATGTGATTGATATTCCTTTTGTTTACCCTTACTGAGCATTTGAGCTCACCCTTTTATGTTTTCTTTTCCCCAGGATATAAAGAAAGGTTTTAGGTAAAAAAACGAAGATCTTTATAGGAGATGTTGAAGATCTTTCACCACGATTAGAAGATTATATTCCGAGTTTCCAAATACACTAAACTATTACAGTCCTTGTGTGTGTTTTTGTTATGTACTAAGTATTCCGCAAAAGTAATGTAATTTCATTGTATGTCAGGATTCAGGTCTCTACATGGTACATGAAAATGGGTCATAATATGAACCTAGTTTGATACTCTTAGGGGATATTCTTTGTTAATCCACATTTTCTTTATGGACCATTATGAAGTATTTGAATAGATGATGATCATGTATGAACTAGGTTAAACTAAGGGTGTCATAGATTGAAATTATTTTCTCATGATATAGAAATTTTTTAAATTTTTATCATGATTATATGGTTTTACACTTTGATTAGTGTTTCTTACACTATGATTTTTAAGTTTATTCAATGGATAGAACCCAAAAGAATCTTGTTAATGATAGATGTGATGGAAATTAATTGATTTTCCACTTGATCAACCAAATTAAAATGTAACTAGAATGAAAAATCATATTTATATGCTCAAAAAACATTCTCAATCCATAAATCATGTTGACCATCTTAATGATCAAATAAAGGAACAACGTACTATTAAGTCTTGATGAGGAAACATCAACTTAATTTTAGTGGATCTTCTAATACACTAATGGATAAGTTATGGATCAAAACCATAGAGAAAATATTTTCAATTCTCCAGTGATTAGAACATGAAAAGGTTGTAATAGATATTTATTATTTCGAAGAAGAAGCAGATCAATGGTAGATCCATTTCAAGAATATGAGTCAATAGGTAGAAATTGACTCTATAGAATGGGATAAGTTTGAGATGAAAGTTTTTAGAAATTACAACCCCATATTCTACATACAATGATGGAGAATGAATTTATAATGTTAAAATGGAAATATGATGAATATATTGGGACCTATAAAGATAATTTTGAAAGACTTTGAAGATATGCATCTGGATTAAAAATCAGTCCAGAATGAAAAATTGATTAATTCTTTAGTTAGTTAAAACCACATCTATGAAAGGAATTGTCTATAAGATACTATAATAGAAACATATAATTCACTAAATGATTAACAAAGGTAAAAATAAAAATTTAATATTCCCACCATTCCCATAGTTTTGATAAGAAAACAAAAATAGATTCTCATAATAACTTGATTAAATCACATAGTGGAAAGAAAATCTTGTTGCTTATATGCCAGAAATATGGAAATAAGCACTCATGTGAATGCCTGAAAATAAAATAGTTTGTTACATATGTGGGAAGCCTAAAATCAAGGAAAGGAATATAGAAGTGTCGTGAAGAGTCCAATCAATTAAATGAATAGAGATAGATCTCAATAAAATGCAACACCCACACTCCAGTTCTTAAAATGAAAAGTGTTTCGGAATTACATAAATAAATATCCCCTTCAAAGTGATAATGGGGATAATAAGATGAAAAAAACTTTGAAGACAAAGGTAAAAAGTTAAAGATTATACAGTCACAATAACTAAAGTGAATCTTGATAATTATGGCACACTTATCCCTCACTATAGAGTTACAATTTTCATGTTGGATTTAGGATGAATGAGCAATATGAAAATCTTAATGTTCATCCTTTAGTTAAATTTCATGTGATTATAAGAAATTATTTTCCCTATTCACATATATTATATAATAAGGAAATCACATTTTATATTATGAGTCAACTTATGACCATTTATTAGTGCAACGATGAACCCTGATTTCTAATTGAAATTCTTTTTTTCAAAAATAAGAACTCACTTAAGGAATAAAAGTGGAATTATCTTTTGAAAGATTATATGTTTTTTATGAAATATTTGGAAGTTATTAAGGTATATAAATGTTATTATAGGAAATTGTGGGTGATTGAAATTATTATTAAGTTAATTATGGATGAATATGAGATCAAGTCATTCCAATATTTAGGTTTCAATTTTCGTAAGTCATATTTTGTAGGATACTTATGGTTAAATATTTATGGAATTGATTAAATTTAATTTTGGATTATATTGGATAATTAGAGTTAATAATTTTGGTTTTGGGAAATATATTCAGACAATATGAATGACTTTTTATTATTGTATCGATCTTATAATAATTCAGAAGTAAATTTCAGTGCTTCTGGCATAGAAAATTTATCTTGAATACTCATCGTTTGGAGAAAAAAATGATATTGTGGTGAAAGTTGATTAACAGATGAAATTATAATTGTCAAATATTTATATTTCCTTATGTTATTATACTAGTGGTTATTGGAATCCCTCAACTATTAAAATATGATATTGAGATAAAAATTTTATACTTTTACTTTCATTTCTAACGAATTGAAGGTCTTTTCACTCAACATAGATTTATGGGCTTATCGTAATTAAATCCCTCTTGACCATGTCATACATAAATATCTATTAGTATTTGGGAGTTATTTGTTCCTCGGTATCTATTTTTTAATTTCCACCAATGTTCTCTTTATGTGGAAACCTAGTTATATGTTACTTTAGGTAACCTTTATGTTTTCAATGTTTCCTTTTTAACGAAAGTTTTATTATTAATTTGTATGATGTCGGTTTTGATAAATAAATTTTAAAATGTTAAACCATTGATGATTAACATAAATTTCATGGTATAAATTCATTTTATGGGGGGTATATTATAACACCGAGAGTTTTAATGAATTATTATTATTTTTCAACAAATTAAATTTTATCAAAATATTTCATTACACATGACGCTGAATTTAACCTGTGTTATACACAACAGAGAATTTATCTTACATTAAAAGCAACACTGATTTTATGTTTTATTACACACAACACCATGTTTATCTTGTGCTACACGCAACAATAAGTTTTAATGAAACGTGACATACTGCTAAAACAATATTATTTAATATGACGGTTTTTATCTAACTGTTGGGTTGATAATTATGAATAGGATTAACTAAATTATGAAATTATTTGTCTCAAACAAATATATAAGAATAATTATTTTATTATAAATTAATTATAAATGAAAATAAAGAACATTTGAAAATAAAGGAAACCTTTTCCTGAAATACTATTTTTATTTGCACAAACAAATTTTCTCTCAATAAGTTAAATAATAACTTTTGGTGATTTATTTTAACTAAATTTATATATTATATATTCATTAAAAAAATTCAACATTCATATTATGTGTTTTCTTGGTATAATATAAAAAGAAATCTAATTTTATCCATAAAAACATTATTTTTCTAAAAACTGTTTTATCATATTTTGCGTAATTATTTTAAAATTAATTTTTACCAATTTTAGAAAATTATTTTTGAAAAAATAACTTCATTTTCATAATATAAATTTAAAAATTAACCGAGGGTGAATTTTTTATAATTTTATAAAAAGATTTATTTTTTTATAAATAGTGACAACATTGGTTTTTATTAAAAAGTTTCATTTATTTTAGAGTATTAAAAAATTTTAAAATTATTTTCAAATAGATTTAAAAGTAAAATTAGTAAAATTATATATTTATTTATCCAAATTAGGTGACTTTAATCAATACCATAACTAATTAGGATATTAAAATTTTTTATACTTATGAAAAGTTTCCCTTTGGAAAACCAACTTTTCATCACATCTGTGGGTTTAATTTTAAATTAAATTCCATTAATCCTGTGAATTGAATTTGTAAAAATGGATACCATATTTTTTAATCATAATAATTTATATTTTATAATAAGTTCAAATTAATTTTTAAGCATTATTAATAGTAAAACTAGTAAAAATTAATTATCATAGATAAGGTAAAAATGGGTTTACTGGGGGTTAAACTAAAATTTATGGGAATAAAACAACCTATAAACAATAAAAAACAAAATTTTTATCCATATCTAGACCTTATAACCTCTAATGTTCAATAATAACCCATTATTGATCATTTTTCATTGATAAAAACTTGGGTCCACATTTTTCTTTTCAAAAATTCCAAGTGTGTCTTCTCTCCCACTTATCACCCACTCTCCTCTCCTCTTCACACTTACAAAATAATTTGTTTCAGAAAATACCTAACAAAATAAATTTCATAATTTCCTCCTCAAAAATTATAATTATTATTTTTATCATAAATCTTACATAGGAAGGATTTTGGTGCAAACCCAAGGAGGTTACCCGAAGAAAAAGTAACATTCTTCAACGAGCGTTTTTATTTTATTTCATCCTTCACATCCTTCAATTATTTTTAAACCTTGATTAATTAAAAAAATAATTAACATAATTATATTTATATTTTTTATGTTAATTTAATTACCTATATCCATATCCTCTTTCCTCAAATTGGAAATGATAACGTCGCTTGTGTGTACGGCGGACTACCGCCTAACGAATCGATGTAACACATTTTCCATACAAACCTCCCATGGTTGGGTATTATAATAGATATGAAGTATATAAATTATATTTGAAATATAATTATACTTTTTAAATATAATATCACTTATACCTTTTTAAATTTCCATTCTGTCGGTGATACGATGACATCTATCGTCTGTTAGGAGGACTACCACGTCGTGAAGTAATGTGATTCATTATCACTAATTATTTACATGAAAGGTCATAAGAATTATGTTAATGAATATATGTGATATATATGACATAATAATAAATGTATAAAATTGAATAATTATTTACTTTTCTTTGATTCAATACATTGAAAAATGAAAACAATGACATGTGTACGTACGACCTACCATCTCAATGAATGGTGAATTTCATTTTTCTCTCTCTAACTTTTATAGATGACTCTAAATATGTATATAATAAATATATATAGTATTTATAAAATTATATAAATTCTTTAGATGATTGAATTATAGGAAAAGTACAAGGAATAAAACCATATAACCAAAACTCTCATGAAAAACAAAACATTTAAGAACCATAAATGATGAATTTATAAAGGAACTATTAATAAAATGGTATTGAAACAATATAATGGGATAATATATATATATATATATATATATATATATTAGGTTATTTGGGGTATAATTATAATTAAACACACACACACACCTCACACACAGGCTGGAAAGGCAGGCCATAGCCCCCCCAGGGGGATAACCCACCCATCAAGCCTTATTTTATTCAATACATGGTTCATAGGCCATTTGCTATAAATACTATTACAAGGATTGTAGGCATAGTGGGCATTAAATACCATTATATGGCCTATAGTCCCATCATTTTAACCCATTGTACCCCCAATAAATAGTTCTTATATTGTACCTGGGCTGCTATAGTACTCACTACAGTGTTGTCGCTGCTACAGTTCCTATTACAGTGCCCACCACCATTACAGTGCTACCAGTGCTATAGTTCCTCTATAGCTACAGTTCTTCTACAATGATACTACATTACCTATGCTCTATGAGTTTTTAACCCCCAACCTTGATGTAGTATTACGGGGTTCTTACCACTAATACAGACCCCAACTACTACATATGTTATATTGTAAATATGTATATTATTCTTGAATATATGTATTATAAGCCTATATTTATTATACAGTAGGTTTGAACTTATACTAAGGAATTGAGGAATTAAGTTAAGGGATTGTTGTCTCACTTTTTATATCTATGATATATGTGCTATATTCACCACTTGATCCTTTTTTGTTGTGTATATACTAACATTTTATGTATTTTATAATTATTTTCATTAAAATTATGGGGATTTAAATATCCATTTTAGAATCACATATTCAAGGGGTTTACAATTCAAATGTTACTGAATTGGTAAGGGTTTGATGGTACAATATCATGGTTTATTGGGTTTATTTATTATTATTCTTTAAATGAAGAAATATTATGATCAATTTATTAATAAATTCATGGATTTTATTTTCCTATTTTTATTTCATTAGAATACATTTTTCTATTCATTTTACTCTATTTATGTACTCAATATTCCCAAATATTTTTTTAAAGAAAACTAATTTTATTTCTCTATTTAGTTAAAAACTATTTTTCTTCCATATCCATGTTTTCTAAAAAAAATTAAATTTTTTTTTAATCTTCCTATATGATTTTTTAAATAATTTTTACCCTTATCTAAACTTTTAATTTTTTTAATGAATCTTCATGTTGTTTTCCAAACAAGGTCTCTTTGGATTTTACCGAAAATGTGAAAGGAGTCTCTCTTTTAAATTGTATGACATAAACATAATTTTCCACCACCAAGAACTATTTTTTATTTGAATATTACTTATTAATAATCCAAGGTTATTTTAAAATGAAATTATTTTGAGAATATTTTATGATTTTTTATTTGTAAGTGATTTTAAAAGTGGTAAGGTATTTTTCTCAAGAAATTTTGTAAGCGGTCTTCAAAAATTCTTTTCCTTATAAGATGGAATCCTTTGATTTTATTTATGATTCTATTGATATATGATCCATGTATAACATTGTAATTTTTTTCTCTAAATGGTTTATGTTTATAATGGAATGATTTTTAAGAAACCTATTTCTCTACCACAGGTTATACAATGATGAAATGATTTTGAAACCCATTCCTTTTTTCCATGGGTCATTCTATGATGATATGATAAAATGTTTATAAAACCCATTTATTTTAAAAGGTTCTAATATGATGAATTTTTTATGGCACTCATTTGTATGATTTTCATGATGTGATGGGTGAGACCAATATCTCCCTCCAAATCATTGGGTAAATATTAATGTTCTATGAGCTCAGAGAGTACATAAGAGGTTATCCCAAGACTAAAAAATATGGTACATGGGAGGTTATCCAAATCCCAAAAAAGGGGGTATATATAAGGTTATCCCATGCCCGAAAAATAGGTTACATAAGAGAATATCAAAATCCCAAAAAAATAGGTTACATGAGAGGTTATCCTAAGCTTGAAAAAGCATATACACAGGTGGTTAGCCCAAGCCCAAAGCTGGTTCACAAGTAGTTAAACAAAGACTAAAATGTAATAAATGTCTTGGTAGTTATACTTGACCTAAGGTTTTATATTCTTATGTGCATTCCACAATTCCTTGTCTTATTCCAGTTTTATGCTCTCATAGACCATTTACGTTGATTCATTAATGATTTATGTCTTATGAACTACTGAGACTTATATCATAACTAAAGATTTTGATATTAGAAGTACATGATATGGATTTTTTCAATTTTAAGCTCATATTCTAATACCCATATAATCATGTTATATTTATGCGACCATTAATAGATTATATTGTATGCATACCCTTAATGAGCATTTAAGCACGCTCTTATGCTTTTATACCCAAGGATTCCAAGAATTACCTTATGATTGATATGACGGGATATGATAAAGGTGATACTAGTGTACTAAAATAAAATTAATTATTTTATTTTATGTTTTCAAATATAAAATTTATTTTAGTATGTATCAATTTTTCCTTGAATGGTAAACTATTCAGTCCTTTAGGATGACAACACTAGTATATAACACTAAGCTAATATTGAAACTACTAACTTTGGGATACAAGGGTCAGGGCCTTTACACTTATCTTATAGAGAGTTATAGATTATGAAAAAATATATTTCAATCAAGGACAATATAATACAATTATTGAAAGATACCTCATTCCCATAGTTTATGGCATTGGCCTCTACAAGGATGGAGTTTTCATTTCCATAGGATCCACCCAATGAAATAATAATCAAGCCTATGGGGTTGCAAATGATAACCTCCCCCCCACATGAGATCAAGACTCCAAGATCCATCGATTTTGTGCTTATTGAAACTACTTGGGGATTCAAAAAATCATGTGACCCAAAGATAGCGCCCTCTGAGTCACTTACACAGCCTTGGATATTTAGGTTTACAGATTTACAGAATTAATAAAAACATAAAAAACCAACATCTTTCTCAAAAAATGATAATTTTTCATTATACCCATATTTTATTATTTCATAATAATAATTCAATATATCCCTCCAAAATTATCCACACATGATACCCTTATTGTTATAAGAAACACTCATTTCACATTTATGTAAAGAAAGTCAAAATGAGTCATATAGAAAATGTTTGAAAATATTCATTTTAATAAGTTTTAAATAAAGTAAATTATATTAGGAAAAACATTTTTAATACATATTGGTATAGATAAAGACATCCTTAAGACAATTTAAATAATATTTATATGAAAAAAAAATCATTTTTAAACATCTTTTAGAGAAATAAACTAATTAGGAACAAAAAATACCATGACTATAAATAGATTCATGATATTATATGTAAAATATGGACTATATAATAAAAATAAATAAGTATAGGTCCATCAATATTAAAATTCCTCAAAGACTGAAGTTTTAGTTGAGAACCCCTAAAAATATTTTTTACTCGCTCAGACATACCCTAGGAAAAATACCTAGGTGGTCACCCATCCAGACACTACTCTAGGATAAGCATACTTAATTATAATGTTCAAATAATGTATACTCTTATAAATAAATGTAAACCTTGTATACATGTGTATTAAAATTTTTATTTTTAAGTCTCCCTTATATAGGGGTGTTACACTCCCCCCACTTAATGTACAACACCATCTTTGTAGACTCCACACCTCAAATCCATATAGTTCCGCTAATCTTATTCCTATTTATTTGGTCTTATTTTTTTCCATAGTCTGACCTCCCTAGGCCATTAACCTAGTAATTTGACTTTTTAGGTCTCCTGTAATACATTAGTTTCCTTCTCAGTACTCTATAGGCTACTACCCACCGTTGTCACTTATTTTTCAAATTATTTCCCCTATATGACAACACGTGTTCTTTGAGTGCACCTCTTCCCTACTAATAAACATCACGAGAAAAAAAATGAAAGGTGTTTACTCATCCATACACTATTCCTAGAAAAAAGTTATTAATTGTATATTTCTTATCTGGTATGATTTCGAAATGAAAGGTTTACCTTGTTATCATGGGTAGTAACATTAACTATTTTTATTCTTGAAGTCAAGTTATCAGGACACTTGATTTTGGAACACAACATCTAAATTGTTCCTAAAAATGTGAATGTTATATTTTAATGGAAAGATCTATGTAATTTATTTGGGATTAAATTATTCGAGGGGTTGGTAGGATATTATTAGCAGTGTGTAAAGGACTTCTTGAATATTTCAACTTTTTTGACTGGTCTTACCAATAAAGGAGTAAAATATATATGTGATTTTATGTGTTAGAATAAATTTTATTAATTGAAGTGATGTCTAAACTCAACACCTATTTTGATTTTATTAAACGTATAAAATGTCTTTTGGTGTTTATTAAGGCTATTGGTGATGGTTTGGTTTATCTTTTTATGAAACAAGATCTCATTATATCATAAAAATCTTATCGGCATTGGCCACATGGGGAGAATTATTATACCCTTGATTTATAAAATACATTAGTTGTGTGTGATCTCAAGATTTAGAAATGTTACCTATTTGGGTAAGGTTTAATTTGTATATTGAACATTATATTTTTATTTACATGTTTTCTTTAAAAGAACTGAACCACAGAAAAAAGTTATTTGTAAAGCATCATTTCCCTTCAAATTTTGAAATTGTCTAAACCACAAGGAAGGGGAATGTTTCTGTGGATTATTTATGCAAGAATTTTAATTCTAAAGTAGTTATATAATCAAAGTATGAATAGACTATAATGGTAATCATTACTTATATTCATCTGTATGTGATGGAAGACGAGACTAGTGTTTTTCTGGATAGTGCTTATATTAATTATCTTATCTCTTGTTTATCTTTTAGAAGAAAAATCATGTTAATGATTTAATTATTATAAGAAAATCTTTATATTTTTGGGATACTATTTTTAGTGTCCTTTCCCTACATAAGGAATTAATAATTTTAGTAATCAATTTTTCATTACTTAATCTGTGACGATGGATGTGATGGAAAGTTTTCATTGTTCTTAATTGGTTTTTCATCCTGATATAACAAAGATGTACTATAAAATAAAGCATCAATCTTGGTATCCAGGTTTAAATGTGACATAGTATATTTTTTGTTTATTTTTTATATCAGACTCTAGAATAAGGTCAAACACCAAAAGCCTTCTATCTTTCTTAATCCTCTCTCAGTGCCCATCTAGAAAGTGTAAGAGATATATATGGATTTTATCAATAGGTTACCATGAAATACAAGATGAAAGAATTAAATATGGGTTGTTATTGATTGAATAACTAATTTGAATCATTTAATTCCAAGTCAATGCACTACCAAGGTTGAGGATTTTGGAAAGCTTTAGGATTAGAAAATTAGGTTGTTTCATGGGGTTCTATATAAAATTGTATTAGATATGATCCCTTATTTACCTCTATATTTTTTAAAGGCCTCTAGGAGGTTATGGGTTCTCAAATTAATATAACCAATGATTAACATCCCTAGATAGTGGGATAGGTGGAGAAATATATTCATATTTTAGTGTATATGATTTGAGATTTCATGATGAACATTAAGGGATATTTGGATTACTATTTGAGACGAGTAGACTTTTATTATAATAATAGTTGCCAATTGTACATCAAAATTCATCCCTTTGATGAATTTTTTGGTCATACATGTAAGTAACCTCTTTATTTTTCTAAGATGTGTTGAATATTTCTTGCGGGACCAAAGATTTTTCATGGGATGTCGATGAAAATTTAGACTATTAATTAGTGACTAACAAAAGATTGTAAATGGAAATAATATTATACATGCCATTAATGGGCTCCTCTTGAGTTTTAGGTTAGTGAAAGAGTGTTATTGAATGTTTCATAGTGGTTGGGGCACCATTATCTTGGATGTAATGGGAAATTAGCTTCGTAATATATGGGACCCTTTAAGATCATTGAGAAAATTAGAAAGTGAACTATCAATAAGATTTTACATCTCAGTTGAATTCCATGTATAATGTTTCCATGTGTATTAGCTTAAAAAGTATCACTATGATCCCTTTAATGTTTACAATTAGGATGATGTTGATTTGGAACAATATATATGAGTAGTAAAAAGACCGATTTATAAGGATGATACTCAAGAAAGAAATTTTTGTGAAATATATTATATTGTTCTAAGTATTGTTGATGAATGGGATGGATTCTCATGAGATGAGGGAATGAGAATTGATGATAATGGATTTGTGGCCTCATTTTTTCATTGAATAGCCTTCTAATACTTGAATTTTTTGTGAAAAAAATTTCATATGGTAGGGAGATTTTTCAAATCTTGATGTCACATTCTATTCAAGAACATATATTATTTTTTACCATTTTTTATTTTGAAACTCACTTGGGTTATTTTAGAAAAAAAATCATGATTTTAGAATTTTTTAGCACATTCATGGTTGGATCACAGTTATGACCAACCGTGTTACATTCCCAAGAAACTATATATTTTTTTTTGTTTAGAGATAGAGTTATTGTTCATGTTTGGAACACAATTATACATACCATTTTCACTATCCATGAAACTATTTATAATTTAAAAAATAAGGATCATGTATGGTCTATAGTTTGTTAAATCATTTTCAATACAATGAAATGTGTATTAATTAATACAAAAAAATATTTTCTAGATTATATAATTCTCACATTTTTAATATTTTTACTCCTATAGCCCTATATTTTTACACTAGGGTTTCCACTTAGATATTTTAGTGATCACAACTCTTCTGGTGAGAGGTTCAGTTGGATCTTGTGGCACTAGATCTAAGAAACTCAAGGTTAGAGTCATTATTTCCTTATTCTTTATCATTTTCCTAGATCTCCTCTAATATTTAAGAAAGGAAACATTGTTTAGTTATATTTTTCAAAGATTGATTTTCTGTATCATGATCTAATTTTTTTCAAATACATTTTTAATGTGAAAGGAAGGTAGGGACCAGATCTACCTAGATCTACGGGTGTTTATTCAGTAATTGTCTTGTTAATTTTTTTTTGCTTGCCTCCATCAAACTATAGATTATTTAATCCTATTTTATTGATATGGTTTCTGTGGTTTAGGTAACCATTTAATTCTTATGGCTCTTCGTTCTTAGTGTGTGGATCTGATTGTTTTGTTATAAATACCAAAGATTAAATGGGTAGTTTCATGAAAATCCTTTCTTTATTAAACCATGATTTCTCACTCATTTCAAATGAATTTTATATAATGTTTTATATCATAATCTATTATTCATGAAATATTAAGGTGATGAATTATTTTATAAATTTTATTTCCCATATTTATTGAAGTTCGAAATGTATTTAAAATAATTTTTATTTTAATTTTGTATTTCAGATTATTAATGATTGGTATTCCCTTTAAATGATTTTACACTTGAAAATAAAAACCTCAAACTATGGGATATTTATAAAATTGAAATGATCCAAGTGTGGAATATGTCAGATGGTAACCTAGATTTATTAGAAGGGGGTATATGGGTACAAGAATGCTAGGATAATATTATACTACCTTGAAAGGACAAATGCAACAACTATAACTAAATTTTTCTCTGAATGGGGGCCCACTTGTTAGGGAGTTCTATTATACCTAGGGCTGTATTCTAGGGATTTGGGGGTACTTAGTAATTTGATCATTGATGTGTGATGATCCTAGATATTTTGGACAAACATAACCTAGGAATAATTTCCATGGTTCTCCATTTGGATTTATTATATATAAATTCATTGAGAAATGGTTTATTAGTAAATTATTTGAAAAGAATATGTTTAGGAATTATTTATAAACTATTATAAATAGGTGAATTTTCATGATTTATTAAAAATAGTGTAATGTTATATTTCATGGATTGCATTACATTAAATTTGATTGATTGGTTTTTTTATAATGGCTTTTTAAAGAAATCATGGTGGAATCTTAGTGGGCTTGTTTTTTTCACACCATATACATACATTTGGGTAAGTGTGGACCTTGATTTTTTTGACACAAGTAAAGGACAGAAATTAAATGGTGGTGGTGATTATATGTGTTTATAGGGTGTGGATTCTGGTGAATACATAGTATGATGTTAACCCACATATAACATGGATATGAGATGTATTTTTATCTTGAGCACTTTGGTTTATCTATTATGGACTGTTAGTTATATTTTTGTTGAAATCTTTGACATCTTTTGAATGACATAGTATTGGAATGTTTTTTATTTATATGTATTCAAACTATTGGTTGATACATTTTTTGGGGTATAAATTATTCCAAGTGGTAGTTATTGATTCCTAGGATCTTGTCACCAGCCTGTGGGGATCAAGAATTCCCTTCTGGCCATATCATGAGCCACATCGAGAGTCTTGTTCAAGGATAGCTCAGTTTGGTTCATGACATGAGTCCTAGTTATTCCCATGAATTTATTAACTTATTATTAAACAAATTAGGTTTTTTTTTTAAAAAAATAATGACTCCCAAATTTAATGTCTTCTTCCAACCCTACTATTAAATGCATTGATCCAAAAACAGTTTTTTATTAGAATTAAATATACCTTTGGTTCCAAAAAGTCACGCATGGGTTTCCAAATTCAAAATAATTTTTTTAATTTTTATATTATAAACCTTAAATACATATATTAATGTTCTAGAAATTTTATAAAAATTTTAGTCAAAATTACTTCATGATGATGTCAAAAAAGATAGAGTATTTGTAAAATTTGAATTTTCACTATTCATTTAGAAATCAATGACTTCATTAAAATTATAAAAAAAATAACCCTAAGATAATTTTGACATTATAAATTAAAAAAATGTTATTTTCATGAAATTAATATTTGAAAATTCAAAATATTATCTATTAAATGGAAGTAAAAAATATAAATAAAAGTATCTTTTATAGAAAAATGACCCTTTAAACATTAAGAGTTCTCAAACATATTTTAAATAATTTCTAATGATTGTTAATTTATTTGTATTCTAATTGTATATTCATAATATATTTTTGTTTATCATTAAGTTAAATGAAGTATTATTCACTTTAATTTGGTGTTCTGTATATCACAAGATATTCAATAAAATATTTATTTAAAGTAATACATTTTAGAGTACCATGGAATTAAATTATCCCGAATTAAAATAACCAAGTCCCTTAGGTTTTAATTTTTTCTTACCAATTTTAATGTATCTTTATATAGTAATAAAATCAGATGCAATTTTTATCATGTTTAGTAATTTCTATTCCACTACTAAAAAATATAATATTTCTTAACTACTATTTCTAAAACCATGTATGTATCAATATGAGACTAAAACAATTTAATAAGTTTTCCAATAGTGTGCCATGATTGCTAAGAGTCATTTTACACAAAAGAATCAATAAATTTATCTTCCTCTTGCATGACTTGAGGAATAATTTTACAATCAAGGTAGAGAATATGAGAAAATATACCTTGATTAATTATATTCAATAAAAAAAATTCATCCATCATTTGTTTTTCAAGAGGTTTCCATGTCTGATTCATCTCATATAGTTAACTATAATGAAATGTTCATTTAAAAAGAACTAAAATTAACATTAACCAATAATAAGATCCATAAAATTGATCATATGTTATTCATATTATCTCAAGATAATTATAGAAACCAAAAATAGTTTGATCATATAAGGATAATACTAAAAGTAATATAAACAAACCAACATACGGAAAAGTAATATACTACACTACAAAACCTAAAAAAATAACAGTTAAAGTTCCAATTAAATCATTCTATAAATATTTCACACCAAAACTCTTGAAAATATATCTAGAAAAAATTTAATAAAAAATCATAATGATTTGATCAAAAATTCTTCCTACATTAAATTAAAATTTATCAAAAAAAACATTAATCACTCATAAAGTTCCAAAACAATAATGTATATTCCCTAGAAATATATTCTATAAAAATATATTATTCATTTCTCAAAATTACCAGAGTATCCATGAAATAAAACCAAAAAAATAATATATTCTTATAAAAGAAAACTAAATCTTTATACCTCAAATAATAATAATTTATTTTCCATAAAATCTCATCCTAGAAAAAAATTTCCCAATTTATTTAATTACAATAATGTTAAAAAAAGATAGTGAACTTATTTCGATATATATTTAACCACCTAATTACCAAATCACTTTTTAGTCCCATGTTTTATTTTTTTACCAAATAATATAATAACCATTTTATCAAAATTAACCATAATTACATCAAATTCAATGAATACAATAACTATAACATCCAGCTAATGTAATTACAAAATATTTATATTTAATATTTTGTTTCTTTAGTTTGGGGGGGTTAATGGAGTTTTGGGGGTTTACTCCAGGTTCTTTCCCTGGGAGCTACCTACTTAACCAATTCATATCATGACCTGGATTCATGACATGATTCATTTCTTGGTGGACACCATAAAATCAATTTAAGGCATGAAAAAAATACAGGCCCTGAATGATTTCCACACCATGAATTTTTCATTTAGGGTTTATTTTAACCAGAGGTGAGGCCTTTTTCAGAATACATGCAACCAAAATAGTTCAAACCATAAATTAGTGATTCATGACATGAATCGTTCACTCCCAATGAGGTTTTATGCACTCCAAGTCTAAATCCTAAATCATTCCTTGCATAGGCTCTTTCTTTCTAACCCTAGGTCTCTCCAAAGTGATTTGGGGTGATCCATACCCCCCGAATCACTTCTTTTGGTACTGTAATCTCAAGACTAGTTGTGTTACTTATTTCTAGGAAAGAAACCTTTATAATTCATAATTTATTTTTATCATGGAATAACAATTGAGTTGTGTTAATGGGATATGTTGATTATTTTATTATTGTTATTTGATCTATTTAGATCAGTTGTTTTGTACTCTTTTGGACGAATACCCTGTCATTGGTTTTGGTGTTGCCTGAGTGGTTCTCAAGGAATGTGTGACTTAACCTCCCCCTTGACCATTTTTTCTTATATGATTCAATTATAATATGTGATAATACTTTTTTCGGTCTCTTTTATCATTATGTATTCCTTATGGTGGTTGTGGATCCCATATCTTTAAGTGTGACACTAATTTGGAGGTGGGTGGCTCTAATCTCCATCCCATGGGGATCAAAAACTCCATTCGATTATGTGGATGGTCAGGTAGGGTTCCGGTTTTAAAGGTACCACTGGTTGGTGTGTTACAAACTAGAATTAGAGGGAGGATTGGACTCAAGTGCCTTGTTTTGGAAAAAATGTTAAAAAGGAGATAGGATTGTGAAAACTTGTGATGTAGGATATGGTGAGTACCCAGATAGCTCTTACTGTGATGATCCTTAACTTACCATTGGATGTTGGAATGTGGATCTTCTATGTTGGGGTTTTTGATCTAGATCCTTGTTTCTTCTTATGTTTACTAGTTTTAATTTAGATTTTTCTATTTTCTAATCATTATCATCTATTTTTGATGTGACGTAATATGCCTATGAGATGTATTCCATAGGTTCCACTATAGGTTACAGTGAGGGATGCTTCTCAATTGAATCCACCTTTGGATCAGAATATTATAGAGGTTATCATGTGGTCATTTCATGCTATGGATCACAATATAGCCAGTGTTCATAACCCTATTGTTGAGGCATAGATCGGAGCAGGAGGATATAAGGACTGATCATGGTAGCTATTGTGCAAGAATCCCTTTTCCTTTTGTGTTATGAATGAACCAAAAATGGTGGCGTAATTTCTTGATAAGATTGATCAGACCTTCTACTTATTGGATACACATAAGGCTATCAAGGTGAAGTACATGATTTTTATGCTTGAGGTTCCTAGTAAGAGATGGTTGGAATGAATATTATAGAAAAATTAGAACATTATTTTAGATTGGATGGGTTTTAAAACCCCTTATTTTAGAAGTTATTTCAAAAGACTCTAATCATTGAGAGGTCTCTTAAGTTCCACTCTTTGTATTAGGGAGAGAAATTGGTTTCAAAATACACTATTTTTTCATATTTAGTTTGTTTTCTCTTATGGTGGTATTTAATGATTATATAACATCACATAAATACCAATAGGGTTTGTAATGAGATATTTAATCATGGGTGTATATGATGAATCTTTCCACATACTCAGACAAAGTTAATAGGGTTATGATGGAATAAATTAATATGACAATAAAAAATTTCTTGTCTCACACTTCTATTCATCTTAGTGGATGTTACAGAGGAATATATAGGAAGAAGTGGAAGTGGAAAGATCTTTACAAGGGTGGTGGGGGTGGTACTCAATAGCGGGCACCCAATGATCCTTTATTGATATCAAATAGTGTGACCCTAACTTGGTATTATTGTGGAAAGTTTGGACACAATAGATATACTTGTATCATGCTTGTGAAGATATATAATGCTTGTGGTTTTTAAGGAATTTTATAATAGTTCTTCCATTCTATGTATATTCCTCATTATAGTCAAGGATATTTGGATCTAAATGCCATTATGGTGTAACAAGATGCTTCAATGGAGAAAGAAAGTCTGAAATACTTTCACTTCATTCTTTGTGTGAAGAAATTTCACTCAATTATCAATGTGAATACTACATATATGAATATGATAATAAATAGACCATGGGATAGTGGTCTTCTAATAACAGCCTACATTTTTATTAATTATTATTTTTTCAATAAATTATTATTTTCTCAATAAATTAAACTTCCTCGATACCTTTCATTAAACACAACACTAAATTTATCTTGCATTACATGAATCATCTAATTTATATTTTATTACACAAAAAATGTGTTTATCTTTTATTATACACAATACCAAGTTTATCTTTCATTACAAACAACATCGAGTTTTAAAAAAAATACGACATACTATTAAAATATTATTATTTAATGTGAAAATAGTCATCTGAACAATAGGATATGAGGTATGAATATGATTAACTAAATTATGAAAGTATATAGTTTAAAAAACTATTTAAAATTAATTATTTTATTATCAATAATTTATAAATGAAAATAAAGACCAATAGAATGTAAAGGAAATATTTTTCTAAAATACTATTTTATGAGCATAAACATGTTATATCTCAATAAATTAAAAATATAAATTTTTATAAATGATTTTAATGAAATTTATATATTATAGATTCAATAAAATGTTTCAACATTCATCTTATGTGTCTTTTAGGTATTTGATTTGAAGAAATTCAATTGAATGCATTAAAATGATATTTTTCTAAAAAACAGTTTTATCAAATTTTCCACAATAATTTTAAAATTAATTTTTTCTAATTTTAGAAAAATAATTAAATAAAATTAATTTTAATTTTTTAATCTACATGTAAAAACTTTATTAGGGTGAATTTTTGGGAATTTACTGAATAGTTAATTTTTTTGAAGAATACTGAAAGATACTAGTTTTTATTAACAATTATGATTTTTTAAAGTATTTAAAAAAATCCAAATAATTCTAAAATAGTTATAAAATTAATTTAGTTATAATATATATTTATTAATCCAAATTATATTTTTTATCCAATTATATATTTAATTTCAATATTAAACTTTTTTATACATATTAAAATTTTCTCTTTGGGAAACTTCTTTTTCAGCGCGTCTGCAGATTTAATCTTAAATTAAATTCTAAAAATTCTATGAATTTAATTTATAAATATTTATCTAATATTTTTAATCATAACCATTTATAATTTATAATAAGTTAAACTTAATTTTTTACCATTATTAATAGTAAAAGAAGTAAAAAAATTAAATACCACAATTAAGGTAAAAATGGGTTTACTGGGGGTTAAACTAAATGGATAAGGGGTAAAATGACATAGAAACATTTTAAACATATATTTTATGGGTTTATTATATCCTTATCACCTTTATGTTTCATGAATGACCCATTTTATATCATTTTTTCATGATATGACCTTCAGACACCATTTTCTTTTCAGAAATTCCAAGTGTGTCCTCTCCCCCAATTATAAAAGTCCACCTACTCTCCTCTCCTATTCACACTTCTAAAATTATTTGGCTCATCCAATACATACCCAAATTAATTCATTACTTCCGTACTCAAATTATATAATCCTTATTTTTTTTATAAATCCAAACCATGATGTCTTTTGGTGCAAACCCAATGAGATAACCCAAATAAGAGATAATGTTCTTCAACGAACTTTTTTATTTTATTTATTCTTCCACCTCCTTAAATTATTTTTAAACTATGAATATATAATAAAATTAGTATATTAAATATTATAATATATTTTTATGTTATGTTAATTATCTATACCAATTTAATTTCCCCTCAAATGGGAAATGATAATGTCACTTGTGCGTACAATGAAATACGACCTCACGAATCGATGTGACATGTTTTCCATCAACACCTCTCACAGTTGAGTATGATGATGGATATAATTTATATAAATTATATTTTAAATATAATTATTATTTTTTAAATATAATATCTCTTATACATTTTTTTAATTTCCATTTCTTGATAGATATGATAACATTTATCGTGTGTACAACGGACTACCGCCTCACGAAGCGAAGTGATTCAATATCACAAATTATTTACATGGAAAGAAATAAAAACTATGTTAATAAATATATTTGAAATATATGAAATTATTATTATTTTAGATTAAAAAATATTTACTTTTATTTCATTCCATCCATCAAGAAAATAAAACAACGTTCATATGTACACACGATCTACCATATCCATGAACAGTGTATTTCATTTTTCTATCTTGAACATTTATGGATGACACTAAATATGTATATAATGAATATATATGATTTTAATAACATAATTTAAATTATTTATATGATTTAATTATTCTAAAATTACAAGAATGAAATTTACTAAACAAAAAATCTCATTTAAAACTAAATAGTTAACACCCACAAATGATTATTTTATAAAGAAATTTTTTACAAAATGTTGTTGAAAAGTTATAACGGGGTCATATATGTTATAATAAATATGTATTTGATTCTATAATTGATTTATAATAAACCAATATTTATTATAAATAGGTTTAAAAGTGTACTAAGGAAGTTGACAATTAAGGTAATGGATTCTCATCTCACTTTTTATATTTGTGAGATACATTCCATATTCATCACATATTCAATTTGTGTATTGTTTATACTTCCCATGACTATATTTTATTTTTTTTGAAATAATATTGATTTCTATATCCATTTTATAATCTCTCTTTAATGTGGTTTATAATTCAAAAGTTACAAAAGTGGTAAGGGATTGATGTTACAGTCTCATTATTTTTTAGGGTTGTTTATGATAATGCTTTAATGGATGAAATCTTATGATATATTTCTTGAGAACATTATTAATTTTATTATAATGTGGTTATTTCATGAGAATAAATTATTTTCCTTAATTTTCCTCTCTTTATGTACTAAATATTCCAAAATAATTATTTTAAATAAAACTAATTTCATTTATCTCTTTGGTTCAAAGAAAAACTCTTCCATATCCATGTTTTCTAAAAATGTTTTTTTAAAATGTTTTAATGTCACTATATTAGTTTTTAAATTATTTTTTACCATTAATTTAATTTTAAAAAAACATTTAAAAGGAATCTTCATGTCATTTTCCAAACAAGGCCTCTTTGGATTTTAGTTAAAATATGAAAATAATCTTTATTTTAACTTGTACGGAATGGAAAAAATTTCCACCATCATGAAAAATAATTTATTATAAGATTTCTTTATAAGAATACAATTTTATATTCAATTTAATGTATTTTTGAAAAATGTTTTATGAATTTTTATTTTTATAATATTTAAAATAGAAATGTAATTTTCCTCAAGAAATTTTCCAAGTGATCTTCCAAAATAATTTTCCATATAATATGACTTCATTTGATATTACTTATGAATTAATAGGGATATAATACAAGTATAATATTCTTTTTATTTACCTGAATGGTTTATTTTTATGATGTAAAAATTTTTATGAATATTTTTTCTCTTCCACAGGTTATACCATGATGAAATGTTTATGAAACCCATTCCTTTTTCAATGGGTCATGCCATGATGATATGATGAAATGTTTATGAAACCAGTTTATTTTTATGGGTTCTAATATGATGAATGTTTTATAGCATGCATATGCATGATTTTTATTTTTTCACGGGTGGGGCCTATCTCTCTCTCCCATTAATTGGAAAAGAATAATGCTCTATGAGCTCAGAGGGTACATGAGGTTATCCCATGCCTGAAAAAGAGGGTATATCAGAGGTTATCTCAGGCTCAAAAAAGGGTACATGGGTGGTTATCCCAATCCCAATGTAGATACATGTGTGGTTAGTCCAATCCTAAGAAGTTATTAATGTCATGGTAAGTATCATTGACATAAGGGTTTCAATGCTTATTTGTATTCAATAATTCTATGTCTTATTCCAATTTTATTCTCTCATGGATTATGCTCTTTGATTCCTTTATGATTAATGTCTTTTGAACTACCAAGCTTTATTCCATAGCCCAAGATTATTATATTTGATTTGTAGGGTAGGGTTTTTAAAACCTAGATTTCATGTTCTATTACCCTTATACTCATGTTGTTATTATGTGACCAATGATATGTTTCATTTTATGAGTACCCTTAGTGATTATCTAATCTCACCATTTCTTATGTTTTCTTTCCTCAGGAGTCCAAGATGTGTTTTATGATTTATTTTCTAGGATATTATAATTGGAATAATGTTGTTCTCAACTAAAATGCTATATTATATTTTATGTTTTCAAATGTAAAATAGATTTCAGTATATATCAAGTTTACCAAGTCTAATAAACAATTCGGTCCTTTGGGATACAAATGCATGTATCTAGAACCAATGTAATAAATAAACCACTGACTCTGGGCTACTAGTGTTAGTTACGTTATAGTTGGTACCATATAAAGATTAGACGATACATTGGGAAATATATTTAGGAAAACAAAGATTAGAGAACATAAAAAAGATTGAACTTGAGGATAAGCATTGCAGCACATCTTAATGTTTAAGGAAGAGATTATATGGTTTTTCCTAGAAATTCATCCCCATTTGGTTTTCACAACCCCCAATATCTAATGATACCACAATGAGGGGAGAGAGATAATGACCTCTGAGTTCGGCCTCTAGTAGGCCTCAAGTTGATGACTAGAACCGAGGGTATAAAAGTCCCATGAAATGGGAGGCATTAACCTCTATAATAGTATAGGATCAAGATATAAGATTAATCACCCACAAACAACTCAATAAAATAATAATAAAAACCAAAACCATCCAACATGGATGTATAAATAAAATTTATACAGATAAAAGTATCCAAAAGTAAATACCCAAATGAAAATTTAAAGTAGTGATACAATAGCTATCCAAAGGTATAAGATAGTAATGTCCAATATGGTCCACACAATCCTCTTGGAAACCTGAAAATCAATATATATATATATAGGGTGAGAATATAAGTTTACTGTGTAGGAAAACCAATGTCTCTTGTGTATATGTGAATGAATCTTACTAATGCACCCATGAGAAAATAACAGAACCAACAACACCTAAGAAGGTAAACTATCCATCCCAACCTCAATAAAGAACACTAACCTAATAATGAAATCCAAGTATAATAAAATATTGAGAAACACATCAATAAAGGGTACCCCACACTGCTTTCCCACTAATTTTACACTCTCACATCCCAACAACATATGTCTTGGAACTCTCATATCTTCTGAATATCATATACCACCTCCATACAACATGATCACATCATATCTTGTCCATAGACACCTCAGCCACCACCCCACAACATGGTCATATCTCATATCACTTGTTGGAACCTTGTCTATTAACTAGTTAAATTATAAACATCCATCCATCATAACCTAAGCATATATACTCACCTGGAAGAGAGAGTGGGGAAGAGTGGGTAGCCAGCCATCTATCCTCATCACTGGGATGTTTTAAAAAACACCACCCGTGTGAATATATTGGTGTTGGAACATAGTGATCAATGTGGGTGGTGTGCATATAGAAATAACAATGAATATACATTTGTATACATATATCCACACACCATCCCAATATATGGGTTCATAACCAAACACTAACCAACTCCCAACATCCCCACTTTTTCTTCCACATCAAAATTCATAACACCACACAACAAGCAACAAGACCCATTATAAATTTCCATCCAATTAAACTATCCAAAACATTCATTTCATTATTAATAATTATCCATGTTTAATGACGCATACCATCATTTATTTGTTTATTAGTCATTTCCATATAGTTTCACAAACTAACCCCAACCATTGCAATCATTAATAAATATTCTTCCATCATTACCTAGGATTTCAGCACAGTTCAACAACACATCACAAGTGTCTTATAATTATCATCAAAACATTTCCTAATATCCCCACAAGAATATACAAACAATAACCACATCACCACCCAAAAATCAGGGCAAAACAATAACCTCCTTATAGCCCCAAAACCATGGCCAAACAACCACCACCTCACCACTAAAAAAAGAATAACAACATCTCACCCATCAGCCCCACGTCACATCACAATCACATATCACCACCCCATAATCATGACCACAAATCCAAATACATCAAATACTATTTTACATATTTAAAAGGGTGCTTTTATCACATTTCACTTATTTTTAGGGGAGTTATCACTCAAGGCATAAATATAGGGAAATAATTTCATTAGCCAAATATAAGTGGTTAGCCAATTTATATTTTCTATATGATATTACAATAATAAAAATAGACATAGTATTCACAACACATGTCATACATCATATAAAAATCCCCCAATAGGTAAAATTTTCAGTAGGGAATCAAACCTATACGACCCATCATATCATAATAAAATCAATTCTGTAAAAACATGTGAATCATTCCCTGTTTTCCCCTTAAATTTCAATTATCCAATTAATTATATTTATTTGTTATAGCACATACATAATATATATTTGAAGAAGATAAAACCCCTCCCACATGATATTCAATAAAGATAAATGATGGATTATTACCTCAAGGAAGCTTTTCCAACTCACTGCACACCACAGGGAAAAGAGGAAATGCCTACAAACCATAAACATACATAGGAAACCATAGATCAACCTACATCACAAAAAGTATCATCAAAATGAAAACAAATACACCCAAAACCAAATCAACATCACCATAGAAAATCCTCAGGGGAATAATGGACAAGAAGATGAAAATGGGAGAGAAGGGCATACCACTAACCACCAACCAGAATCCACTAAAACAAATAGATAAAAAGATGAGAAATAGGGATATAATTCCTCCCAAAACTTTATAGGGTTCACAAAAACCAATATAAGAGGAAAGTTTATGGCTGAATGAAGATAATCGGCTAAGAAAAAGACTTAAAAACTGTAATCCCACGAGTTTCTCTTCATGTAAACTTTTCATGTTGAGTAACTCATATGTTTTTCAAAACATCCCACATTCTCCAAAAAATCATCACCTTGGAATTTGTTTAATACACATTTTTTATTCCACTTACACGAAATGAATTCATCCCAAAATTTCCCCCTCTAGCGATTTACAATCCATGAACTCACTAGTTGTACAAACTATGATATTCTAGTTCGTATCGTGTAAACATTACATAATTTTAATTCCCTATTGTTTCACTTTTTCACATCTCGCCTCCACTAAAAACTCATAAAACCTCCATTGAACCCCTCAAACCAAAACAAATAATAGTTCAGTAAGTCATAGTCTATTACATCATATACCTATCAAATTATTATCTCCCTTATGAATCCAAAACCAATACCGAATGAAAATGGGTTCAATCAACCACCCCATGAGATACATCTTAATGATCTAATTACCCCTCAATGTTACCCTAGTTAATCACACCAAATATAATATCCATAAGACATCCAACAAAACCTCATCACCACACAACCACAAACTACCTCCTCTCATACAACCACACTGTCACCAACCATATCAACCTCCATTCAATCCAAACCAATAGTCGCCGCAACCAAAACTCCCCACTACCATGAACATTTGAATCATATAATTACATCCTCCATGTTAACATACTATCTACTCTAGTGGGTCTGACTCACCCACATGGTTTTTGTTGGGAAAAAATCTCTCAAGGTAACGTTGCAGCATTTTTTGGTTGGTTGTGTTTGAGGAAAATGAAAGTTTCCATGGTGAATTGTCAAGTTCCAGATATTTTGTTCACAATCCATGTTGAAAAAGAACCATGAAAAATGAATGGAATATCTAGAGCTGGTACAAAAGAACAGATACAGGGTGCCACTGTTTTCGAGTGTTTACCAAATTTTTCGAGCCCAAAATGGGGGATTTGGTGACCACTGCAAAAAGAGGATTTCCTTGAAGATCACATTAAGATATACAAAAGGCATGAGTTTTAAAAATATGGGATTATTCATGTGTATTTTTTAGATACTAGAATAATGTTCATAATGAGATCTATGATTATGATGAGCTTCACGAATAGCAGAGGTGAAGATAATTGCGACAAAACATTGTGGTGGTGCTGAAAAGGAATTGACGAAATGCTCTGAGATTATGATGAGCTCTGTGATCCGAAATTTATTTTGGTGCTTCGTGATATAAAGATAATTTCGGTGGAAATATAAGAGCTTTTCAATTTGAGATGACATGGTGCTGACTATGCATTGGAGGTTCGAGGGTCAGTGGAATCGCCTATAAATAAACCTAAACCCCCTCGAGAGAAGCAAATAGATAAAATGAAAAATCTTTAGGATCTGGAATTGTGAAGGATATTTATAGTGTAGTGATATTTACAAAAGAAAATGGAATTCACAGAGTCAGTTTAACTCTGTGAAAGGAAGGCACGCTGTGAAGGCCAGTTCCACTTTTCAGAGGACGTGTGCTTTGCAAAGGCTTGTTTAGATTTGAGAAATCGCAAAGACTAGTGTGAGATTTTTAATCTATAGAGCTCTGTGATCTAGTAAGCTTTTTGAACCTATGAGATCTTCTAACATGTGAGATTTGTGAATAGGTTTGAGAATTTCAAATCCTTATTCGAGATTTACAAAAGTGGGAGCTTCACAAAGGCAGTGTGCTTTGTGAAAGAGTTTCAAAAGTGATTGACCAGTGTTTAGAGGAAAATTTTATTAATCAGTTGATGAAGGTGGAACTTCAACATATCATCTATCTATAATTGAGTATTTATTCATTAGTGATAATGAAGGGACCTACAAGTCCATAAACTATGAGTGGATCCTTTCTAGAGTAGTGAGCAAAGGAAGAGGAAGAAGGTGATCCTTTATACCAGTAGTGATCTAGAGAGAGAGGAATAGGGAGTGACCCTTGGGAAAGTAGTTATCTAACCATAAACATTGTAAAGGTATTGATCTTCAGCATAGAAGGGATCTAGCTAGAACATTATTTGCAGTGATCTTTATAGGATTTGGTACAATGGAAAATCAACATTGTATGATCTTTGTATGTAGCCTAGTGAGGGTGAACCAAGTAAAAATATTTTTGTCTTCCTACTTTCTTCCCTACATTGCATATAAATCATCATTATCAGATAAAAAAGAATATAAGTGATCATAATAAACATAATAGTGCAAAAAAAGTGACCCTTGTGATATAGAGTTCAATATCTACTAAAGAAATAATTTTTTAGGTAAAAGAATATCTATACCCTGATTCGCCCCCCTCTCAGGCTATCTGTACCTCTTTTGGAGAAAACATTTTTAATCGCAACATAGTATAATGCATCTCAATCAGTAATCAATTCCTCCTTCTTAATATTTCAAAACTCTAACACAAATCCTACTTCAAAGAAAACAATAAATCTCATATAAAAACATGGTATAAATCATATTATCACAAATAATAATAGAAAAAATAAAAGATCAAAAAAAACTTGGTTATGGGCATGCATTAATATCCCTCACACTGCTCCATGCCTTCACAACACATGAACCAAAGAAATGGTTCATCCATGCATCACCTTCTCTTGGTGATTCTAGATCTCTATTGGATGCTCCATGAATTTCATATCATCCTTCATATCCAGATATCCCAAATTAATGAAATGGGATTCACTGTGAAGATACCAAATAATCTAAGATATGTGAAAGACATCATGGAACCTTTACATCCATGGTGGCAATGATGACTCATATACCACCTCACCAACTCACCCCCAACACCTGAAAGGGATCAAAAAAACCTTGGATAAATATTACCCCCCTCGTCCAAACCTTCACTTCTCACATTGAGGGGAAACCAACAAGAATACATGGTCCCTAACCTAGAACTCTAAGGGCCTCCTCCTGTGATCAGCAGAAGACTTCTTCTGGTCCTGCACTACTTTCTTCCTCTCACAAAAAAGATAAACCTTCTCTATTATTATCTACTACACTTTGGGACCAATAAATGATTCATAATCAATCTCTAACTAATATAATGAATAATTACATGGTCTCCCATAAAAAGACTCAAATAGAGAAATTCCAATGGATGAGTGATAGTTATTGTTGTGTGCAAATTGGACCAAAAGTAGGTGTTGTACTCGAGATCCACCAAAGACCAAGATGCATGTCTACAACATGTGCTCAAATGTATAGATGGTATGATATGTATTCTCATCTTTCTAAGGTTGTAAATTTGTGTTGAGGCACAAATGAGTGCCGAAAGCATATTGTAATCCCCTCTAGACTCGTGAGGTAAAAAATGTGTCCTTATCCATAACAATTGATCTAAAAAATCCATGAAACTGCACCACCTCAAACACATACCTTTTATCCAAACCATCCACCATACAAGAATCCCTGATCACTAAGAAGTGTTCTGATTTCATCAACTGATACATGATCACCCATATAGAATCACAACCTCCTTCGGGTCAAGGTAACCCTGTAATAAAATCCACTGAGGTGTCATCCCATTTCCAATCGAGAACATCCAAAGGCTATAAAAAACCACCAGAAACATGATGATCAGCCTTTACCTAAAAACCGAACACCTCCCCATAAACTATGTCTCTTCCTATTTCATCCTAATCCACCAAAACAACATCCTCGGGACATGATACATCTTGGATACTTTTGGGTGTACCACCAAAGTTCAAATATGAAACTCACGAAGGACTCCCTTGCACATCACTATGGTAACAAAAAACCTACCATAAAACAAAACCAAGTTTTGACTATCCTCTGACCATCCCAACATAGCATCACTATGTCCCACATGATCATGCATCACCTCTACCTTTGAGTATCCCTACTGAGACTCTTTCACCTAATTCATTAGAGGATACTACACCATCATCTAAAACAAACATCATCTACAATAATCCACCCTTTAATCTAAGTACAAGGATGTAGACTCCTCCATTTCTCTCCATGAATCCCCATATTCCTGAACAAAATACTTCCTCGACTTCTTACTCAAAGTTTCAAACAAAAAAGTTCCCTTTTCCTAAGGTGCAGGAGATATCAAAATAATAATAATATAAAAAATCCATCCACCTTCATTTTTATATATTTAGATCATGATGATAAAATATATACATCAAACTCTTGTGTTCCATGAATACCAAAAAGTTCTCCTCAATGAGGTAATGATGCCACAACTTAAACAAAAACCCAACTGATTCAGCACAAACACAACTGATGCTAGCTATAGATCATGGGTTTTATAGTTACACCCATCAGGACATAACTTCCTATACTCATAAGAGATAACTACTCTCTTATAAATCAATATAAATCCCAATCCTAGATTTAAGGCATTAAAAAAATTCCTCAAACATCACCCCCTCCTCATGAAACTGAAGCACAGACCAACTTCACCTTTAGGATATCGAATTCTACATGAAACTGATCAGTCCATAAAAAATCCTGGTCCTTCCTGGTCAATGGTGTCAATGGGTCTTCAAATTAATAAAATTGTTCACAAACCTCCAATAAGTTTTTTAAAGACCAATAAAATTGTGAATCTATACCAAGTTCTTGGTTGATTCCAAAGAAACAACTACATAGATCTTCAATGGGACTATTTCCACGTCCGTCTAAGAAACTGCATGCTCAAATAAATGCACTTATCATGTTCAAAACTTACACTTGGAAAACATTACATAGATTTGGTGGTCTTGAAGAACCTACAAGATGTCTTTGAGAAGATAAACATTCTTCTACTATGAATTCAAGTATATCAATATGACATTGATGAACATGGCTCAAAAATGGTCTAGGAAATTCATTGAATATAGAGTGTAGGAGTTTCATGAAAACAATTGTTTCATTTGTGACACCGAACAACAATATTATAAACTCAAAGTTCCAATACCTACATTTGTAGGAAATATTTAGGATATTTCCCTCCTTGACCCTAAACTAGTGATATCCAAACCGTAGATCGATCATAGAAAACCAACTCACCCTTATCATCTGGTCAAAAGGATTTTATATCGTTGGTAGAGGGTAATCCTTATTTATCGTTACCTAATTCATCCTATAATAGTCTATACAAAACCCTAGACTATTATCCACCTAATTAGAAAACAACATTAGAGATCCCCATATTAACACATCGAGTCTGATAAAACACTTCTACATCAGATTATCAATCTAAATCCTCAAATATCTCAACTCAAAAGGTTCCATCTGATACGGATCCATCGAAATTAGAGAATCCTTAGGATGCAAGTCTGTCCCAAATTCAATATCACATCGACGGGGTAGTGTCATAACTTCCTCAAGAAAAACAACTAAAAACTCACCTCAAAACCCACAAGGACCTCCATTATTATAGAATTCACTAATTTTATTGAAAAATTAGCTAATATAGAAAAAAGGGGATCCACACACCGACTGCCCACCTGATAACCCTACTCACCGACAATAACCACACACTGGCCATCTAAATATAATAACATGACTCCCCTCCAAAATAATTCGATAACAAAATTCTTGAAACAGATAAATTAATGCCTAGGGTGACATTGTATGATGGCATCTATAGTATTAAATTTTCCTCATGGGACTGAGGTGCCCTTGTCATCAGTCTACACCCCTGACACACATTAAATAAGACAATCTAGCCTCTGACTAGAATAGTCAACACTAATGTCCTAGGAAGCATCTCTATGTATAGTCCCGGAGAATGGGATATAGTGGGTGAAATGAAGGAGTAAAAATATCTTGAATCAACAAATCAAAATCAAGGGTACTAAACAAATTGATCATTCCTCTAAAAATATTTGGGCCCTATGGAACACCCTCCTATGCTATGTGCAACTAACCACGACTAGTTCCTCTTCATATCTACTGATTAAAACCTCCATGACCATACGTAGGTCAAGGTCCCTAAACACAAGGAATGTCCCAAGGTAAACCTATGCCTACTCCATCTCCACTTGACTTATCATCATCCTTATGAAGCTACTAAAATGATTTCCCTAGTAACTGCTATTGAGGCTAGCACAAAACCTATTTACCTCTATGAAACAATGTCCATTGAACCACTGGGAACTAGTTATGGTTATGGTCATAAACCCAAAAACCAAAACAAAATGGCCCAATAGCTCTAGGAAAAGCATGGATAACACTACCACAAATGTCTGGAAGGGAAACCACTGAGGTTGACTCCCCACAGGTAGAAACCTCAAAGGCCCAAGCACATGATACCTTCTAATGATAGCTCTTCTCCTTGAGGAACCACACTAGTTCCCCTCTCACAGAAAAATTTCTCATGAGTGAATCATCTCAATTACTTCCTCTTTATTATGAAATTCTAGATACATTGGAAATGTAGAAGGACTATCTTTATACTATCTAGAAGGATGAGGTGCCTCCCCAATAAATCCCAAATGAGGTATATAATCTAGAAAAATATCTGGGAAAAAACGTAGAATCTCCTTGAACTTGATTCCCAACTCCCGCATAGATATAATCTCTTGATGAAGATAAAGAAACACCTAGAACTTAACTTCTTTCATGTATGAAGAAGGGAACTCTACCAAGAACTCTTTTTAAAAGTCGAAACTTGAAATTGCTTCATCCTTCTACTCTCTTAGATTAAACATCCACCACTCATGTGAATCTCCACAGATCTAACTAACTTCCATAGGGACCCAGTATCCCATTGGGATCCAGATAAAACTGAAAGTGATCTCAATCTCCTCTAGCCAGCTCTCTATATCCACATCTAAAACATTTCCCCCATAATTCTCCAAAGTTTTCTACTAAAAAACATGCAATGTAATATACCAATGATCTTCATCTTCATCCAGATCAACCCTTTAAGGATCAACTATATTATCTTGTTGAACATCAACTATGAGAACCACACATAAACAACGAGCAATATCTACAAATGAAAGAGTAAACAAAGACTTCTTAACCCCAGGTAGTATGAAATTTTGTTTAGCCTCATTATAATTCAATTTATTCATTTTAACCTTCCATAATCAACCCAATTCAAACAATAACCCAAGTCATCATGATTCATATACCTCTCCCAGGCCTCAAACCAATAAATAGGTCCAACTCACATGGTTATTCAATATGCACAGAGTCCATGAACTAGATCACGGGATTCCTAAAATCATGTTTCCTAATCAGTCTCTTAGTCATATGTCATACACCAAGGCAAACTAGCACTATTTCCATACCAAATCATGCAATCCTTACTATGTCAAATTCTAAACTCTATCCTATCTCTCAATCATCTCCACTGATAACACTTTATCATGAACCCCTTCTTGCTAAAGTGTCAACAACGAGGGCAGAGATAGTGATCCCATAGGTCCTTCCTCTAGTAGGCTCTGGGTTGGATACTTACACCGAGGGTACAAAAAACCTAGGAAATGGGTGGAATTACACAATATAATAATATAGGATCGAGAGATATGATGAATCATCTACAAAAAACCCCATGAAATAATATATAAAAAACCAAAAATAATCCCATATGAAAGTATAAATTAAACTAATACAGATAATGTTCTCCAAAATTAAATACAAAAAATAAAAGCTAAAGTAATGAAACAAAAACTATGAAAAGGTTCGAGATTTTAATATCCTTATATAGTTCGTATAACCCTCATAGAAATCTTAAAATCGGTTTATATACAATGGGTGATCATACAAGGATACCGAGTAAGAAAACCAAAGTCTATCAGGAACAAGTTAAAGAAGAATACTAATGCACACATACAAAAATAACATAACTGAAATCACCTATGTTGGTCAATTATCCATCCCAACCTCACCATGGCATTCTCACCAAATAATGCAATCCAAGTATATTAAATCAACGTAAATCATATCAATAAAGGGTACCCCACACTACTTTCCCACTTATTTTCCATTCTCACTCCCTAATGTTTTATGTCATAATGCTCTCATCTATTCAGAAGAACATATACCACTACCCCAAAGCATTATCACATCACATCTCACCTGCAAACAATTATTCCTCCAACCCATAGTGTGTTCACATATCATCTCACCCATAGACACCTGGGCCCTCACCAAGTGCACTATCAGAACTCTAACCATCAAAATTTGTCCATATTTACTCACCTAGAAGAGAGAGAGAGAGTGGAGTAGCAACTAGCCAACCATTCATCCTCATCACTAAGAAGTTATGAAAAAACACCATTGTGAATATACGAGTTTCGACACATAGTTATCAACATGGGTGGGGTTCATATAGAAATCACAAGGAATATAAAAGTACATACGTATATCCACACACAATCTCAGCTTATGGGTTCACAACAAAACACTAACCAATACACAACATCCCCACTTTCAGTGGCACCTCTAAATGAAAAAAACCACACAATAAGCCACAATCCCCATTTCACATTTCTAACCAATTCCACTATCTACCCCATTTGTTCATTTATTAAGAATCCTCTATGTTTAACCACACAACCCATCAATTATTTGTTCATTAGTTATTTCCGTCACATTAACCATAAAAATCCCTCATCCATCTCAATCATTATTAAATAATTATTCTATCACAACCCATTCTTCTAGCACAATGTAACCACACATCAGAAGAATCTCATCAATACCATCAAACCATCGCCTCTCTTCCCTATAAGAACACCTAAAAAACCACTACCTCATCACCCCAAAATCATTTTAAAAATTTTAAAAAGGGTCTTTTATCACATTTTAGTTATTTTTAGGGGAGTAACAAGCAAGACATAAATCCTGGGGAAACCATTTCATTACCCAAATATAAGTGATTACCCAATTTCAATTTTTGTGTGGATATCAAAAAAATCACAATAGATACAGAAATCACAACGCATGTTATATATCACAATAAAAGAACCCAACAACCATAATTTTACATCCGGAATCAAGGATGCACAATCTATCATATCACAATAATATCGAAGTCATAAAAGTCTGTGAAAAGAAGAAATTTCATCAGCACAAACCTTCACATCGGAAACTATGGATCAACCGACAACACAACCAAATATCATAAAAATAGATCCCAACTCACACACCAAACCAAAAAAAATATCCTTAGAAAATACCAAAGGGAAGTATGAAATAAAATGACCAAAAGGGAGAGAAGGTATTACCATCGATATCCAATGGGAATCCACCAGAATCAATAAATCGAATAAGGAGAAAAAGAGTTAGAATTCCTTCCAAAACTGCCTAGGGTTTGATGCAACCAATAGAGGAGGAAAGGGAATGTTTGAATGAAGGGAATCTTCTGAGAAAATGACTTAAAACCTGGAATCCCACCAGTTTCACATTGTGTAAAATATACATGATATGTAATTCATGGGTTTTTTTGAAAATTCCCACTTTCACTAAAAAAATCATCGCATCATCCTTTATTTAATACATGATATGTAATCCTCAAACAAGAAGTGAATTCATCCCATGGTTTCCACCTCTTCCAATTAAAACGATATGAACTCACTAGATGTACAAGCTGTGAAACATCCATTCATGTCATGAAAACATTGCACAATGTGAATTCCCAGCAGCAGCTCTTCTGCACCACCAGCCTCCACCGAAAACTCCCAAAACCTCCCCCGAACACCTCTAACAACAAAACCAGAAAATTATCAAGCCAAGAAGGCACATGAAAATACATGGATATTACGAGTAGATATGGTTCTGTCACAGATGTACTTTGGGGTAATAACTTTTAAAAGGCTGTATCTGGATTGACTTGAGCATCACCAGGTACACCAAATGCACCTTACAATGTACCTAGTCTGACAGTCCCAGGGGATATTTTTTGGTTAATACACATTTTCATTATAAAAAATTTAAAAGGATTTGAATATATGATGATAATGGATGACCTAGGATAAACCTATGGCATTGTAGATTGAAATTATGTTGTCATGGTTTAGATATCTTATAAAAGTTTTTTTATACCTATATAGTTTTACACTATGATTAGTGTTACTCACACTATGACTTTTGGTTTTAGTCAATGATTGGAACCTAAGGGAATCTTTTTAATGATTAACATGATAGAAAATACAATTATTTTCCACTTGATAAACTAAATACTATAGGATTTGGAATAAAAAAATCAATTTTATATTCTTATAGAACTTTATAAAGACATGAACCATGTTGAGCCTCCGAACAATCAAATAAATGAACCATATACTTTTGATTCTTTATTGATGAAATATACACCTACTTTTAATAGATCATATGATAAACTAATGGAAGAGAAATTGATTAACACCATTAAGAAATTTTTTTTATTGTCCAGTGCTCATAACATGAAAAGGTTTTCCTATCCATTTAGTTTTTGCATGGTAAAGTAGATCAATGGTGGAACCATATTAAGAAAATGATTCAAGATAAAGAAATTAAATCTACGAAATGGGATGAGTTTGATATGATATTTTTTAGAAAGTTCTTACCTTATATTCTACATACAAGGATGGAGAAAGAATTTATAGATCTCAAACAAAAGGTTGATGATTCTACTAGGACCTATGAAGCTAATTTTATAAGATGTGCAATGTATTCATATGTTTTAATCATAATTCCAAAATGAAAAAATTGATTGATTATTTGGTGGCTTAAAACCAAGTCTCTGAAAGGAATTGTATATAAGAGACTTTAGTAGCTAAAAAGAAGTCATTATATGTGCACTGAAAGTAGAAATGAGGATTGTATATTCCTACCATTACTATGGTTTTGATAAAAAAAAAGTAATATTGAGTCTCATGAGAACTAGAATAAATCACATGGGGGAAATAAATTCCATTAACCTATATGCTAGAAATTTGGGAAGAAGCAATTAGGTGAATGAATGAAAGGTACAGGAGGGTGTTACAAGTATGGTAAGTTAGGTGATCAAGAAAAATAATGTATAAGTGATGTAAATAGGCTATTCAATGAAATAGAGAGATCTCAACGTAATGAACTACCCAAAATCCAGTGCTTCAAATGCAAAGAGTTTCGGAATTATGCAAATAAGTTCTCTAATCCAATGGCTAATGAGGATTATATGCCACAAAAACATTTTAATACAAACGAAAAAAGGTAAAGCATATATAATCACAACAAGTAAATATAATCATGATAATTAGGGAACACTTATCATCCACTCTAGATTTTAAAAATTTCGGTTGAATTTTGTATGAATGAGATGTATGAAAATATTATTGTGTATCCTTTCGTGAAATTTCATGTGATTATGGGGACTTTTGTATTTCTCTTTATATAGATTATAGAATAAGGAAAACTAATTTGATATTCTTAATCAACTTATAACCATCGATTGGTGCAATGATGAACCTTTATTTCCAATTAAACTGTTTTTGTATATGATATGATCTTATTTAAGGAATAAAATTGGAAAAATATTTTGGAATAAAATATGGTTTTATTGTGACCTATTTATGAAGTTATAAATTTATGTACATTTTATTATGGGATTTATGGGTGAATAAAATTTTTATTAAGTTGATCGTGGAAGGATATGAGATCAAATCTATTCAATTTTTGGGATTCAATTTTGGTAAGAAATATTTTGGAGGATCCTTATGTTTAACTATTTGTGGAATGGATTAAATTGAATTTTGGATGATATTAGACAACCAATGTTATTCATTTTGGTTATGGGTAAATATAAACCTATAGTATTGATGGTTTTTCCTTCTTTTATGGATCTTATGATCTATTAATAGTTAATTTCAATGCTTTAGACATGGAAAATTCTTTTTTGAATAATAATCATTTGTAGAAACATATTAGAATTTGGTGAAAGTTGATTAATAGAATAAATTTTACATGTCAATTATGTGAATTTACTTAGGTTATTTTCCTAGGTGCTTAAGGAATACCTAATCTTTTGGAAGAAATTCTTAAGAGAAAAATGTTATACTTTTACCTTAATTTCCAATGAATTGGAGGTTTTTTAACTCGTCAAGGATTTATGGTTTTTTGGTAATTAAATTTCTCTTGACAATTTCATATCACTATGTGTTAGTCCTTGGGAGTTACTTGTTCCTCTATGTAAATATTCTAATTTCTTCCAATGTTCACCCTATATGGAAACCTAGTTATGTGTTACTTTGGGTAACCTTTATGTTTTAAACTCTTCCATTTAAGGGAAGTTTAATTATTCCTTTGTATGATGTTTAATTCAACAAAATAATTTTTAAATGTTAAACCTTTTATGACTGAGATGAATTTCAATGTGAAATTATTTTTAAGGGGGTATAATGTAACACCCAATGTTTTAATGAATTATTATTATTTTTTCAATGAATTAATTTTCATCTATAGCATGCATTACATGTAACATTGGATTTAGCTTATATTGCACAAAAACCAAATTTAATTTTCATTACACTTAAGACCGTGTTTATATTTCATTTCACACTACCCAAATTTCAGCTTACATTACATGCAACACCAAGTTTAAATTAAATTCGACGAATCACTAAAATATTATTATATAATATGATAGATGTCATCTAGATGTTGGGATAGAGGGTACGAATATGATTAAATAAATTATGGAATTATATGGCTTAAAAATATATAAAATCAAATCTTTTATTATGAATTAATTATAAATTAAAATAAAGACCAATTGAAAATAAAGGAAATATTTTTCTAAAATACTATTTTTATGCCAGAAAAAATGTTTTTATCTCAATAAATTAAATATATCAATTTTTTTGGGGGATTATAATTAAATTTTTCTATTATATATTCAGTAGATATTTTTATCACTCATCATATATGTTTTATAGGTATTGGATAAGAACAAATTCAATTTAACTTTTAAAAGCTGTTTTTTTCTAGAAAGCAGTTTTGTCGCATTCTAAGAACTTATTTTAAAATTAATATTCTAAAAATTTATAAAGTTAATTTTAGAATATAAAACTCTTTTTTGGAATTCAATTTTAAAAAATATCTTAGGGTTAATTTTTTATAATTTTCTAAAATGATAAATTCTTTATGAATAGTGAAAAATACTCATTTTTATTACAAAGTGTAATTTCCTTTATAGAATTTAAATTTATATAAATTGTTTTAAAATGGTTTTAAAAGTAATATTAGTATAATTATAATTTATTAATCCAATTTATATATTTTTTCTCAATTCAATATTGAATTTTGATATTAAAACATTATATACTTATAAAAATTTTCTCTTTGGAAACCCGCTTTTTCATCACATTTATGAGTTTAATTTTAAATTTAGTTTTACCACTTCTATGAATTGAATTTGGGAAAATGGTTAAAATATTTTTAATCATAATAATTTATATTTTTTTTAGTTTAAATTTAATATTTGACCAGTATGAATAGTAAAAGCAGAAAACATTAATTACTATGGTTAAGGTAAAAATGAGTTTATCGGGGGTTAAACTAAACAAATATGTAGTAAAATAACTTATAAACTTTACAAAAACACATTATTTATACATATATAGACATTATAACATATAAGGTTCAATAATTATCTATTTTTGTACCTTTTTTCATGAGAAAAACTAAAGTACACCTTTTTCTTTAAAAAAATTCTATGTGTGTCCTCTCCCCACATATAAAAGGACACCCCTCTTCGAACGTCCAGAAGAATTTATTTAAACCAATAAATAACAAAATAACGTAATTAATTCCTTAATAACATTCTATAGTAATCATTTATATCAGAAAACCAACCAAGTAAGGGTTTTGGTGTAAACCCAAGTGGGTTACCCGAAGAATAGTTAATGACCTTCAATGAGTGTTTTTATTTTATTTCTTCCTCCACATTTTTCAATTAATGTTAAATAATGATGATAAATAAACTAATAATATTAAATATATTTATATTTATTCATGTTAATATCCTGAATTATATCCATATCCACTTCCCTCAAATGAGAAATGATAACGTCGCTCGTGTGTACAGAGGACTACCGCTTTGCGAACCGATATAACATGTTTTCCATAAACACTTATTGGGGTTGGTTATTATGATGTATATAATGTATATAAATGATATTTTTAAAATAATTATACTTCTATAAATATAATATCACATATACCATTTTAAATTTCCATTATGTGGAAGATAAAATAACATCGATCGTGTGTACTGCGGACTACCTCCACGTGAAGCAATGTGACTATTTATCACTAACACTCTACATGGAAAGAAATTTAGATTATGTTAATTGATATATGTGATTTATATGAAATCAAAAATATTCTATAAAATTATATAATTATTTTATTTTCTTCTATTCCATCTGTTGAAAAATGAAAACAACATTCATTCGTACGTACGACCTATCGTCTCAATGGATGATGTATTTAATTTTTCTTTCTATAAATTTTATGGATAAATATAAATATATATAATAAATATATATCATATTTATAAAATTATTTAAATTTTTGATATGATGAAATTATTTTAAAATTATAAGGACCAAAACTATCAAACCAAAAATCTCATGAAAAATGAAATAGTTAAAACCTAGAAATGATAATTTTATAAAGGAATTATTTATATAGTGTGTTGAAATGTTATAAGGGGATCATATATGATATTATAAATATTTATATGACTCTATAATAGATTTATAATAAACCTATTTTTTTATACAGGATGTTTTAACATGCGTGAAGGAAGTCATGAATTAAGGTAAGTGATTTTCATCTCACTTTTTATATTTATGAGATACATGCCATATTCATCGCTTATTCCTTTTTTTTTGTGAATATAATTCCCAAGAATTTATTTTCTCACAATTATAATGAAAATTATAGGGATTTACATATCCATTTTATAATCTATCTTTCATCAGGTTTATGATTCATAAGTTATCAAAGTGGTAATGGTTTGATGTTACAATATAATTGTTTTCACTATTTCTTATGATTATACATTAAATGATGAAATATTATGATATATTTCCCAATAAATTCTTGAATTTTATTCTCCGATATTTATTTCGTTACAATACATATTTTTCCTTCGTTTTACTCTATTTATATACTCAATATTCCAAAAGAATGTTTTTAACGAAATCTGTTTTTATTTCTCTCTTTGTTTAAAAACCCTTTTACTCCCATATCCATGTTTTCAAAAAATGTTTTCAAAAAATGTATTAGTTTTAAAATATTATCTTTTAAATTTATTTTTACCCTGGTTTGAAATTTTACAATATTTTTAAAGTGATTCAACATGTCACTTTTTGAATAAGTCTCATTTGGATTTTATCAAAAATGTGAAAGGAATATTTGTTTTAACATATAAGACATAAAAATAATTTTATAGTGGCATAAACTATCATTGATTTGAAAGTTACATTATAATAATCCAAGATTATTTTCAAATAAAATGTTTTTCAAAATGATTTATGAATTTTTTATACTATTTTCAAAGTGTGAAGGGTATTTTCCTCAATAAATGTTCTAAGTGGGGTTTCAAAATAATTTTTCATATAAGATTACATCCTTTGATAATAATTATGCTTCACTGAGGATATCATCTAAGAATAAAATTATAATTATTTCCCAAAATGGTTTATTTTTATGATGGACTTATTTTTATGAAATCCATTTCCATTCCACAGGTTATACCGTGATGAAATGCTTATGAAACTCATTCATTTTCTTACATGGGTTTGGCTATAATGATATGTTAAAATGTTTGTGAAACCCATTTATTTTCAATAGAACTATTATAATTATTTTTTTATGGAAGACATATGTATGATTTTCATTATGTGATTGGTGGGACCTATATCTCTCTTTAATGTATTGGGTAAATATTAATGTTATATGAACTCAAGGGATACACATGAGGCTATCTCCAGTCCAAAAAATATGGTACCCAAAAGTTTATCCCGGGCCTAAAAAAGAGGGTGCATGGGAGGTTATCCAAAGATAGAAAAATAGGACACATATGAGGTTATTCAAAGCATGAAAAAGAGGGTATGCAAGAATTCATCCTAAGCCCCAAAAAATATGGTACAAGGGTGGTTAACTTAAGCCGAAAGAAGAGGAATGGGTGGCTAGCCAAATACTTACATGTTATGAATGTATTTGTGGGTATCCTTTACTTAAGTTTTTATATGCTTATAAGTATTATGAAATTACATGTCTTATTCCAATGTTATGATCTCATATATCATTCTATTTTATTTCGCTATGATTCATTTATTATTAACTAACGAGTTTATAACTTGACTCAGATTACGATCTTTCATATGCATGGAATGATTTTTCAAATGATAAGCTCATGTTATCATTCCCATAAACTCATTTTATTATTAGGTGATCATTAATAACTTTTGTTGTATTCATACCATTACAAGGCATCTGAGCTAACGCTTTCTGATGTTTACAATCCCCAGGATTCTAAGAAGTTATTTATGATTGATATATAGGTATTTAATAGAGGTAATAATGGTGTTATCCAATAAAATTATATGATTTATTTTATGTTTTCAAATATAAAATATATTTTAGTGTTTATCTTATTTTCCACGATTACTGAACAATTAGGTCCTTTAGGATACAAATTTTTGTATCTAGAACTAATGTAATAAAGAAACCATTGACTTTGAGTTAATCGGGTTGGGTCATTTATAGTTATATTATAGAGAGTTACGGATAATGAAATATTATATTTCAATAAAGACCAATATAATATTGTTAGTGTGATATACCTCAAGAACATTGAGTATGTAATTGGACTCTATAAGGAGGGAGTATCAATGTCTATAGGGAAAACTTAATGAAATAATAATTGAGACTGTGTGGCAGAAAATAATTTATCTCCCCCACATGATACTGAGATTTCAATATCCATCGATGTTGTGCTTAAGGAAACAACTTGGGAGATTCCAACAAATCCAATGAACTTGAGGTAGTGAACTATGATTCACTTATATGCCCATGAATTTTTAGGTTTATGGATTTAGATAATTAGGAAAACCATTGCATAAAAAACCCATTTCTTTCACACAAAATTAGAATTTTTTTTATCATACCCATATTTTCTTATTTTATAAGAAGACTTCAACATTGAAAAACTAAAATTCTCAACACATGATACACTTATAGATATTAAATATGTATTAATCATCTTAGTATCTTTGGAAAATGAAAATATAATAACTGTGGACTCAGAAATTTAGTAAATTTAAACAAATGTGTTAAAAATTAAATATCATAAGTTAGCATAAGATGTGATTAATGGAATGAGAATATAATCAAAGTTAATAGAATAAGCTATTCAAAACGAGAAAAACATGATTAATAAATCATAATTCATTCCATAAATAATTGGAATAACAAAATTCAAGAGTCATATGAGATAATTATGGTTACATGATAACTAAATATTCACTCTTATGATCCAATAGAACTCATACAAAGCATATTAAAAACATCTAGGTATCATGGGAAATTATATTCATAACATGTGACCACTTGAGTTTAACCTATAATAATATAATTTATAATTAGTTAATTACAACAATCATTTCCCTTGATAATTAATCATTACTCAATGCATTGGAGAGTTATATCATGGGATCACCTATCATCATATATAATTTCCAAGAACTATAACATAAAAAACTCATAGAATCTTCATTTAAATATAAAAATTATAAAAAACCCATCATTACATTATATATTGGTTAATCTATGGAAAATAAATGAGATACAAGTCTATTTCTATAAATGATTTTCATAATTCATCCATAGAAATAAAGTCTATGGATTCATTAGAACATATCCACAGTGAATCATAATAATCATTTAATATACTTTATTATAGTACATGGTCATTTTTTTAAAAGAAGTAAAAATATTCCTTGAAAAAGAAAAATATATATCCTTGTATTTTTAAAAATTTTATAAAACTAATAATTTATAGAATAATAGAAATAAAATTCTATTTAGTAAGAATTAAATATTGTAATAGAATATTGATAATGTAAAATGGTTATGATGTAGATACAATACATTCACACTGTATGTATTTAAAAAACATTCTTTCCAAACTTTTGTAAAGAAATTCAAAATTTAGTCATATAGAAAAAAATTTGAAAAGATTCATTTTAATAGTTTTTATATAAAGTAAGTATAAAATAAATTTATACAAAATGTAGGTATCAAAAAAAACTGAAGACAGTTTAAAGAATATAGACATAGAAAATATAGATTTTTAAACATTTAAGATAACATTTTAAATAAAAGTACCTTAAGACTATTAAAATCATAAAATATAGATAAATAGAGTATGAAAGAATAGAAAATACCATGATTATCAATAAATTCATGATATTATATGTTAAGTAGGAATCATATGAACCATATAAATAAATATACATCAATCAATCATAACATTTATAAAACAGTGAAGTTTGAGATGAGAAACCCTAAAAAATGGTAAATCTTGAATAAAAACCCATTGAATGGAGAAAATATATATGTTTTTGTGAAGCTACAGATATCCATGAAATAATATTTCAAATTAAATTCATGAATAATTATATAAAACAATAGAAATAAATCATGGTACAAAACATGAAACATGTCTGAAGGAATTTGAATTGAGACTAAGAACTCGTAAAAATATTATAATATTTGTATTAGGAATAAATAAATTAATTGAATATGTGAAAAAAATTAAAATCTATATAGAACACATGAAAATAAATTATAAAAAAATGATTGGTCATGAGAAAAAAAATATTGGAATAATATATTTAATTAAGACAATATATTACCCAGTGAAAGGAAATTGAGTTAAAAAATACCATTATCTAATAATTTCTCTTTGTTAAACACAGTATAACCTATTTTATAATAATTTTTTACTTATTATAAATATAAATCAAAACCATATTTAAATTTATATTACTTTATTACATTTTAATTTAGTTTATTATTAACCATTTGTTATCAATTCTTTCTTAAAATCAATGTTTATGTGTTATTTGTCTTGTTTCCCATGAATGATTAGATTTAGTGTCTTTATTCCATGAACCCTAGTCCTGGATTCATCACCTAAAACATGTTAATGGTGATATTATATATTTATTTGATATTATTTTGGAGTTTAATAGAAATTTCATAGACCTTATGGTGACGATCCCAATGGATGGCTTAAAAATTCCATTTTGTATGTCTTGAATTAGTATAATGAGTTGGTTTTATTAACACGTATACATATATAATAGAAAAATAATTAATTATAAAAATCATAAATTATTTATTATTATATAATATTACTATAAAATAATATTCATTAATCATTAATGACACAAACACTAAAGCATCCTTCATGTTGTCAGTAAAACAGACCCAAACAAGAACACATTATGACAACTGAATGAATATAGTATACCAAACTCGTTTTCCACCCAAACAATGCTCTAGGACATTTGTACATTAAGCCTTAGGCTCTCCTCATCATACACCAAAGGCTTCCAACTAGAAATGAGGTTCTGATTAGGTGATATTGGGGATACTATACCTTATGGTGGGGATAATAATAATGGTCCAAATATAAATATAGAAGCATAAGAAAAACCAAAACACAATAGAATAAATAAAAAAACTCAACATAATTATAAAAGAAAATAATACTAATAAATAGACCAAATTCACAATACAAATAAACATTTTATACTATAACATACATGCTGAGAAGGTCATAAAAAATAGAATACCAAGCTCCCATGGTTGGCCATCAGTACATACATATATAAAGTATGAAAAAGATAAAAAGGAAACTCTATCTGATACATGAACCACCATGGTCCCATTCCATCCATCACATGAAAAATGTACATCTATAATCATTAAGGCCCTGATCCTGAGCTTGGTCCCTTACCTGATCTCAAAACTATAAAGTCTACATGCATCCTGGGGGGACATGTAGGGTGTGAGTATGAACTCAGTAGGCCAACATTAATATGTTCTTATCTTACATATGCTGGTGTATGTAAAATATAAAATAAAATTTGATGAACAACCCTTAAATAAATAACAAGATTCCATTGTGCTCAACAGCCACCAGGAAGTGATCACTTACTTCATCCATTCCTCGTATATATATATGTGTGTATGTGTTCTTCAGAATATATATGTGTCATATACAACATGTATGGATATATATATATATATATATATTTAGTGGTTAGGATCCATGGCTTAATGCCCAGTGTATCTCCAATCGAATATCATTTCTGATGAACCCTCGGGTTCCACCCATAATCATGTCATCGAAAACTCATACCATCAATCATTTAAACAGTTTCCAAATGACACACCCAATCAAGACTCTGGTTCTTTTTAAATCATCTTATAAAAATCACTATCTATTTGAAGCTAGACATCATGAGTAACAACTATCTCTTCCTCCAATATAAAATCATCATCATCTCAAAAATTAACACCCTGATCCATCATGTTATTCATCCTCCCACAATCCCAACACATCAACCTCAACTATAATGGAAACCCCCATCCTCCAACTGATGGTCTAAACACCATCAATTGATGGTTTAATCACCATACACATAGATTTCTATGATGATAACCCCCAACATAGCTAATAGTTAACACTGTACACTAATAATAATGATCTGCATGGGCCTCTACCCACAAAGTGCGGTAAACACCACCTCAACTGAGTCCTATATATGTGAAAATGACTTCAATAGCATATCGACCAATCATGGTGAGAGGAAATCACCAAAAAACCTAATCCATGTCATCTGACACCTTATTCCCCTATGACCATGTCACTCAAGTCTCAATGGACAACTCCATCCAAGATACCAAGATCCACATCCTCATCCTAACGACCTCTTCCCCACAATACTGATGATCATGTCGCCTCAAGTTGGGGTTTATCATCACCCCATTTATCTCGAGCCATGACCAACCTAGAGAACCATGTCACCTTAGTCCAAGATATTAACATCACCTCAATCCTTAGGATATTACCATATCTTTCCCATGGAACCAATATAATCAATATAACTATTTAATTAATTTAAATTACACACTCAACATAAACTACCCAAGTGGTGTCAATCCTCTTACCTAGATTAACATGATTTATATAAACTAGGTCATTCCCAACAACATCCTACAATATAAATTTATCCATTAAAAAATATAGTGGTCTCTCTCAGACTACCCACAAGGGAATATATAGAACGCTCCCAAAAAACACTCATAAAATTAAGGTGCAACCTAGGAACTACCCACGTAGGATCTAACCCAAATAGGATCGGTATTCGTTGGCCCACACAGGACCGCTGAGCACTGACCCACACAAGATCGGATCCACACAGGATAGGTAAGCACAGATCCACAGAGGATCGATGAGTGTTGTAGTCGTCGCTGTCGAACCCATGGAGGATTCCCATGCAGTCTTCATCGTCATCGCAGTCGCAGCCAGCTCTAGGGTTCCCGCACACAGCAAGCTCGTTCTGGGAGGGTCCTCTCCACAAGCCGAGGGGCTGAAACATAAACTGACACGAAGTCCAGAGTTGATGTATCTTAATTTTTTGTATCGTCAACAGGAACTCAACGTCACAGACGGCGCGTCAATCGGATGTCCGGTCTGAGAGTTATTGGCCTTTTCGTCCCAGGGGCTCGGTTGGTTTTTTTAAGTCAAAACCAACCCGACCATACTCCAACTGCATCCAAACCTCGAGCGAAGTAAGCCAAAAGGTCCATCTCACTAAGAGGAATCCATCAAAGTCGACGGCACGTCAATCGGACGTCCGAAACTCAAGTTATAAGCGTTTCCGCTCCGAGGGCCCAGTTGGTTTCGTGTTCGAACCAACTCGGCCAAACCCAAAGTTCTCCCAAACCTTGAGTGTAATATACCGAAACGACCGTCTCGATCTAAGGATCGCATCTCAGCTAACGGTGTGTCGATCGGTGGTCTTTATCCCAAGTTATGTACAAATGACCAGAAGAGGTCTGAAAATGGGGGTTTGGGCCTGGACCGACCCAGCCCGAGACCCCCTGGGTCGGCCCGAACCGGGTCCGAGTCTGGCCCGTTTAGGCCTGGACCAGCCCGGCTGGCGCGGCCAGGCCCGCGCGCGTGGTCCGCCCAGCCAGCTCGGACGGTGCCGAGCTGAGCGGATGGGGGGGTGATGCCCTCCTGATTGATAAACGCGGCCCCCACGTGGGGGGCCGCTCCTCTTCAGCCAGCCGTGGTTTACAAACCCCCGGTCTCCACCTGAAATGGTCGGCCCGGTCCGGCCGTCCGGTTGCTGCAGCCGCGGGACCACCGCGGTCCCCCCCCTCCTGCTCCGGCAGTCGGCGATTCCGGCCGCCGCCCCCGCACCAGCGCGGCCATAGGTCATGGCCTTGTCCGATCGGGGTGGCACGACAGCGTCGCGCCCCTCCACCGCGGCCCCGCTCCGGCCACGACCTCTTCGAGGTTCTCCGGCACCGCGGCTTTGTTCGACTTCAACGGCGCGGCGCGACGGCGCCCTACTTCTCTGCCCATTATTCATTATTTCTGCGCGGTGCAACGGCATCGCGCTGCCTTGCTCGTGCCGCAACAAAATCAAGCATCAAGGGGGGAGGAGAGTCGGTCGTGTTTGTGCGGTCCGACCTCCTCCCATTATTGCGATAAGAGGCGGCCAAATTAGAGAACGATGAATGGAGAAGAAAATATTCACGAACAAAAACAATTAATCCCCTACCTCAAGAGTTGTTGATTCGTCGTGGAAAAGAATGTCGCAGAAGAGGGTTCCGTAAACGTTGATGGAGATCGTCCGAGGAGAAATGGTGTCTCCCTTCCATTGTCGCAGGAAGAAGAAACCAAGGAAGGCGCGTTGGTGTCACGGAGAGGAGAATCATCGGTGTCGCGGTACATGACGTTGTGTCGTCGATCTCCAAGGATTCGGCGTTCTTCATTGTCCTTTGTCAGAGGTCGGCGTTCTTCGTCTGCGACGGTGTGTTCTTCGCGTTCTTCAAGGAGGAAGAACGTTCTTCGAAACTTAGAGCTTTCCTCTCCAAATCCTCTCGCAAAACGAACTAACCTCTCACGAAATAAGACTTTGTCTTATTTAATTAATCCACAAGACAACATTTCATTTGAAATTCAAAATGAATCCAAGAATTAATTATATTGAATAACCTACTCAATTAATTAATTAATAGTTGACTTCATTTAAAGGGGGTGCGGGTGGGTTACATAATTAATAGGGGTTAAGGAAGTTGAAAGGGTGGGGCTCGTGTGGGACCCACCCCACTAATATCCTACCAAGTGGAGTATGATATAGTGGGTCCCACTCCAACCACTTTTCGTAGGTTAAACTACTTAAAATAAAAATAAAATTGGTTTCACCATTTTATTTTATTCTTTACTTAACCCAAAATTTTAATAACCACACCCGAGAAAACACAACTCCGGAAAAGGTGTTCCTAAGCAATTACCGGCGCTGCGATTCCATCGGTGTCCTCGGATTTTGATTCCGAGCACCGGTTCAAAACTTAGGAAATCCTGCTCATTTGTTCACTGAATGTACCAAAGCTAAACTTCGTAAATTTATTCCGGGCTCACCGGGTCTCGGAATCAGGTGCCGTCAGAAACTGCGTTCTTGTAAAATCCTAAAGAAAATTAAGAAAAAAAATTCCCTTAATTTTACAGGTCTTTACATTACTTCCACCTCAGGGATTTATGTCCCCGTAAATATACATCATAAACTAGGGAAACAAATGTGGGTACTAAGCACGCATCTGAGCCTCCCGCTCCCAAGTGCTCTCCTGGAGGTTCTCGTGTTGCCATCTGATGCACACTAGTGGAATCGACCATCCACGTAGGACCCGATCTTGTCGATCCTCGATCTCCACTAGGACCTCCGCAAAATTTTCCCCATCATCAATGTCCAGATCCCCATGGTCAATGATATGCGTCGGGTCGTGCACGTATCTCCTCAGCTGAGATACGTGGAAGACGTCATGCACCCGGTGCAACAGAGGTGGTAGAGCTAGGCGATAAGCCACCTCGCCAATCCTGCTGAGGACCTGGAATGGTCCGATGAAGCGCAGAGACAACTTGCCACCTCGGCCAAATCTCTATAATCCACGTCGAGGTGAGACCTGTAAGAAGACGTGGTCTCCATCCTCAAACTCTAGTGGTCTCTGCCTCCTGTCAGCATAAGACTTCTGCCGGCTCTGAGCTGTCCTCATCCGCTCCTGGATGACCTGGACCTTCTCTGTCATGGCCTGGACCATCTTTGGTCCCACAAGTGTTGACTCCCCAAGGTCTGTCCAGCACATAGGTGATCTGCAAGGTCGGACGTAAAATGCCTCGTACGGTGTCATCCCGATGGTGGAGTGGTAGCTATTATTGTACGCGAACTCCACCAAGGGTAGGTGGTCCTCCCAGGTGCGACCAAAGTCGGCGATACATGCATGGAGCATGTCCTAGAGAGTTTGAATGGTCCTCTCCATCTGACCATCCGTCTATGGGTGAAAGGCGGTGCTCAGACGTAGCTGCATCCCGAATTCCTCCTGCAACCCATTCCAAAGCCGGGAAGTAAAGCGTGCATCTCGATCAGAGACGACAGATGATGGAACACCATGAAGAAATTATATATCCTAAACGTAGAGGCATCCCAAGCTCTCCAATGAGCCCTGCTCTCTGATGGGTAAGAAGTGGGCCGACTTGGTGAGTCGGTAGACAATCACCCAAATGGAGTTGTGACCTATGGAAGTGTGTGGATGTCCAGTCACAAAGTCCATAGATATCCCATCCCACTTCCACTCTGGGACCTCCAAGGGTTGTACCAAGCCTGCTGGTACCTGGTGCTCTGCCTTCACCTACTGGCAGGTGAGGCATTGAGAAACGAACTCTGCTACAGCCTTCTTCATACCCGGACACCAGTGCGGTCGTCTGAGGTCCTGGTACATCTTTGCCATTCCTGGATGTACCGATAAAGGGGAAGTGTGAAACACCCTCATTTCCTCCTCCTGTAAAGCAACTGGTACCATGGTACGTCCTCTAAAACGGATGTCGTGCTCTCGTCCCACAGAGAATCCATCAGGTACATGTCCTGAGGATATCTGTGCACGTTGTGTCTCACAGTCAACGTCCCCACGTTGTGCCTCTCTGACCTACTATTGAAGTGGAGGAGTGACTGTGAGTGACTGTAGAAAGGTTTCTCCATCACTATAAAATGAAGGATATCTGCAAAGCGGCTAGCTGCTCTATCACCTCCCCAAGTAGCTGAATGCCTATCCTCATGCTGAGGGCATCGGCTACTACGTTCCCCTTTCCAGGAGTATAGACTATCTCAAATTCATAGTCCTGGAGGAACTCGAGCCATCGCCACTATCTCAGGTTCAGGTCCTTCTGCGAGAATATGTACCTGAGACTCTGGTGGTCAGAATAGACTGTAAAGCGCTCACCCATCAGATAGTGTCACCACATCTTCAGAGCAAAGAGAACTACTGCTAACTCCATTTCATGGGTAGCGTAGTTCTGCTCATGCTGCCTTAACTGACGTGATCCATAGGTGATCACTACCTGCTCCTACATCAGGACACATCCGAGTCTGGTCCCTGATGCATCGCAGTAGACTACGTACCCTATTCCCTCCTCTGGTAGCCTCAAGATAGGTGCGCTGGTCAATCTCTGTCTCTGCTCCTGGAAGCTCTGCTGACATCTTTCTGACCACACGAACTATTTCCCCTTCTTCATCAAAGCTTAAAGTGGTGCCACAACTCTGGAGAAGTCTGGCACGAATCTCCGGTAGTACCCAGCTAGTCCCAAGAAACTCTGCACCTCTGTCACGCTCCTGGGTGGCTCCCAAGCTAGCACTGCCTCGATCTTCGCAGGATCCACTGCAACTCCCGCCTTAGAGATGACATGTCACAAGAAGTGGATATCACATATCCAGAACTGACACTTCAAGAGCTTAACATAATGCTGGTGCTCTCAGAGTGTGTCCAGTACAACCCACAAGTGGTAGGCGTGCTCCTCCTCTGTCGTCGAGTATATCAAAATGTCATGGATGAAGACCACAACAAATCGATCGAGGTAAGGCTGAAAGATCCTATTCATGAGGCCCATGAACACTTCTAGAGCATTGTTTATGCCAAATGGAATAACCAAGAACTCATAGTGGCCATACCGACATCTGAAGGTCGTCTTCTGCACATCCTCGTCCCGAACTCTGAGCTGATGATTGCCTGACCTTAGGTTTATCTTAGAGAACCATCATGCTCCCTTGAGCTGATCGAAGAGGTCATCAATACTCAGTAGGGGATACTTATTCCACATGGTCACCTGGTTCAGGTGACGGTAATCCACACACAGTCGCAAGCTTCCGTCCGCCTTCTTGGCGAACAAAATCGGGGAAGCCCAGGGTGAAACACTGGGTCAGATGAATTCCTTGCCCTGCAAGTCCTCCAGCTGAACCTGTATCTCTCGAAGCTCAACGGGGGCCATCCGATATTCTGGAGTGGATATCGGGGTTTTACCCAGGTACAGGTCAATATAAAAGTCTACCTCTCTGTGAGGAGGTAGTCTTGGAACTTCGTCAGGGAAAACGTCTGCATACTGATCCACCACTACAGGTAATCTCAGACTCCGCACATCAACTACTCCTAGGATGAGGCCAGCCAACTGATGAGTGATGGGTTGTTCTCTCCTCTGTGTGAGTCCATCCTGTGTCTTAAAGGCTCCCTTCTAATCAGTGAAGGTGAACCTGCTCCCATCGGTGCGAACACATCGCACCTTGCACCTAATGCAGTTGATCTGAGCATGGACTGTAGATAACCAACCCATGCCCAAGATGACATCATAAGGCCTCAACGCCGCTACAAGAAGATCCCAGCCGAAGCTCTCGCCTCCTAGAGTAATCTCACACTGCCGACACCAGTGCGTAATCATCGAGTCTGCCCCCGTAGGAGTCTCTATTCGTAAGGATCGAGCCAACGGCTCCGTCGGAATCTCCGAGCTCCGAAACAGGGCAGCGGTAATGAAATAATGACTCACTCCTATGTCTATAAGAACTGCAGAAAGGGTGGAGTAGACACAGATAGTACCTAGAATCATCCTGGACACGTCGTGGTCATAGGCCTCCACTACCGGAAGTTGTTCCTGCCTCTGCTCGCCAGCTCCCTGTGGTCGGGGTGGGCCTCCTGGTGGTGGTGGTGGTAAAGCCTCAAAGCATCTCCCACCACCTGCTGCTCGGCCATCTCCTCTGCCTCGTCTACCTGCTCCCTGCAGACTACCATGGTCGACCCTCTGCCTCTGCCTGGGTGGCCCCTCAACCGTCTGCTTCTCCTCAGCACGGCGGGTCGGGCAGTCACGAGCCAGGTGGCCCTGCCCGCCGCATGCATAGCATTGTCTGCCTCTTGTAAGGTTGGCTCTGTGTTGTGTGCCCTGTACCTCTGATCCAGTGTCCTGAGGTCATCCTCCTGATGGTCTGGTCTTCCTGGACCCATGTGTCATCCGTCGACTGCCAGCTGCAGAAGACTCTGCTACGTGCCGCCCTGCGGTAGGTCTCACTGCCGGTGTAGGCTCAGCAAGAAATCTCTCTATGATAAGGGCTCGCTCCAGTACCCCTGCCTGTGTCAGAATTCTGAGGGAGATCAGCAATTCCCTGATCTCATGCCTCAATCCCTTCTCGACGGTCTGGGACTAGAAGAATGGGTCCCGTACCATGTCCATCAAATAGCGCGAAAGATCGGTAAATCTCACCGAGTACTGGGCGACCGTCATGCTTCCCTGCCGTAGCTGTAGTGGATCCTGGATGCGCACCGCATGGAGGGTGGCTGGGACAAACTTTGAGCGGAAGAAGATCTCAAAGTCCGTTCAGAGAACATATGCCTCGCCGTGCACCTGGAGCATCAAGCTCCACCATCTGCCTGCTGCCGCGTGCAGGAGACTCGCTGCAAGGATCACCATAGGGTTTGCTGGTGTCCCTACCAATTGGAAAACTCATACAACTACCTCCAGCCAACCCTCGGCTACCTGAGGGTCCGTCTCCCCGTGGAACTTGGGTGGTCTCTGACGTTGAAACTCATGCAGTGCACTAAGGCGATGTGCACTCTCAGCGGTTGGGGCTCATAGCATCGGTGGCTCGGCAGGTAGTGGTACCGCTGGTGCCTCCGCAGTAATAGGGCCCTGTATTGAGGCCTCATCGCTCGGTGGGCTATCGTCACGTACAAAACTTTGAACCCTAGCTGGATTCCGTCGTGGGGCCATCCTGAAAAGAGACAGGTGCGCCACGGTCAATACAGTATACCTGGTGAGATGAAACAAAGTAATCACAAAGAAAACTTAAAACACACATGCAATCAATGTTTTCGTGCACTAAGTCAGAAATCAGAAGTCAGGGTCCGGGTGTATGGATACGTCGGCCGTCGCACCAACACTGGACTCCCTAGACTGATAACCACACTCAATACTCTTAACACTATTGCTTCACATCGAAAAATATTAGAGTCCTAAGTTCTGCGGTAGAACCGAACTCCTTTGATACCAATTTGTCATGACCCATCCTCGGGGCCCGTTCCGTGACTACCCCAAGCCCGCCTTCCATAGGCCAAGGGCTGGCGACTAGCACCAAGGCGTAATTCCCGATAAAAAGGGAAGGCATTTCCTTTGTAAAGTAAAAAAAACACCACATAGTAAGAAAGCAGAAGTAAACACTAAGTAAAACTGGGTACAATAGTAAGTGCAGAAAAGTAAGTTGGCCAGAATACAAACCCAAACTGAAAGTAAAGTACAACTGTAAAGAAAGTACAACAACTAAAAAGTAAAGCCACAACATTGAACCGTCCACTGGAATTCCCACCTGATGGGTGGGTACAGATGGCCTCATCAACTCCATGGGTCCAGTCGTCCACTTCGTGTACGTCCTGCCCAGTGGTCCACCACCAGGTACCGACTTGCTCCACAAGCCTCCACCACGATCAGCGATGTCCGTCGTCTGCATCAAACACAACGTAGTGCGGGTATAGCTCGTGCAGGGGTGAGTATAAGCAACTCAGTAGGGACCCCGAGACCCCCGAAGGTCTCCCAGAATCCACAAAGGATAATCCAAAAAGGAAGATACAATAACGAAGTAACATCCGACACTACTTAGGTATATGACCATACATATACCTAAGTCATCAATTCCAGTTCAGCTCCAACATCCGAGCCCAAGTACAACCCAGTCCACACAGGAAAACATAACCCATTCCACATAATAATTCACAACCCAATCCACATAGGAAAGAATAACGTAATCCACACAAGATATCAAGTCAATCTTATCGAAGATAAGATTGAAAGTCAAGACTCAGCTTTCACAGGTATACATCTTTGTAAGATGATAGAGATGATCAGATATAGCCACTAATTCATCCAATCCATTGGACCCACAAAGGATTGATAGGTACTAACCCCCGCAATGACCCACAAAGGATCGATAGGTACTAACCCCTGCAACGACCCACAAAGGATCGATAGGTACTAACCCCCGCAATGACCCACATATGATCTGACCCACACAGGATCGGTATGCGCTGGCCCACACAGGACCACTGAGCGCTCACCCACACTGGATCTGATCCACACAGGATCGGTAAACACTAATCCACAGAGGATCGCTGAGTGCTGTAGTCGTCGTTGTCGAACCCATGGAGGATTCTCGTGCAGTCTTCATCGTCGTCGCAGTCGCAGCCAGCTCTGGGGTTCCCACACACAACAAGATCATTCAGGGAGGGTCTGCTCCACGAGCCGAGAGGCTGATACATCAACTGACATGAAGTCTGGAGTTGATGTATCCCAAAGTTCCATATCGTCAACAGGAACTCAACGTCACAGACGATGCGTCAATCGAACGCCTGGTCTGAGAGTTATTGGTTTTTTCGTCCCAGGGGCCCGGTTGGTTTTTTTTAAGTCAAAACCAACCCGAACATACTCCAACTACGTCCAAACTTCGAGCTAAGTAAGCCAAAAGGTCCGTCTCACTATGAGGAATCCATAAAAGTTGACGGCACGTCAATCGGACGTCCGGAGCTCAAGTTATATGTGTTTCCGCTCTGAGGGCCCAGTTGGTTTCTTGTTAAAACCAACCTGGACGAACCCAAAGATCTCCGAAACCATGAGTGTAATATACAGAAATGACAGTATCGATCTAAGGATCACATCACAGCTGACGGTGCATTGATCGGTGGTCTGTAGCCCAAGTTATGGGAAAAAGACCGGAAGAGATTCGAAAATGGGGGTTTTGGGCCCGGACCGACTCGGTCCGAGACCCCCTGGGTCAGCCCGAACCGGGTCGACCCGAACTGGGTCCGGGTTCAGCCCGTTTGGGCTCGGCCTGGCCCGTGTGTGCGGTCCACGTGGCTAGCTCGGCCGGTGCCGAGCTGAGTGGACAGGGGGGGCGCGCTGCCCCCCTGATTGACAAACGCAGCCCCTACATGGGGGGTCGCTCTTCTTCGGCCAGCCGGGGGTTACGAACCACCTGTCTCCCCCTGAAACGGCAGGCCAGGTCCGTCCGACTAGTTTTTACCACCGCGGGACAACCGCGGTCTAACCCTCCTACTCCAGCAGCCGGCGATTCCAACCACCGCTCCCGTACCACCGCGGCCTTATCCGATCAGCGAGGCGCGACGGCGTCGTGCCCCTCCACCGCTGCCCCGCTCCTGCCGCGGCCTCTTCGAGGTTCTCCGGCGTGGCATGATGGAACCGCGACTTTGTTCGACTTCAATAGTGTGGTGCGATGGCACTGCGCTTCTCTGCCCATTCTTCATTATTTCTGCGCGGTGCAATGGCACCGCGCTTCCTTGCTCATGCTGCAACAAAATCAAGCATCAAGGGGGGGAGGAGAGTTAGTCGTGTTTGTGCGGTTCGACCACCTCCCGTTATTGCGATAACAGGAAGCCAAATTAGAGAATGATGAATAGCGACGAAAATATTCATGAACAAAAACAAGTAATCCCCTATCTTAAGAGTTGTTGATTCGTCGCGGAAAAGAACGTCGCAGAAGAGGGTTCCGTACACATTGACGGAGATCGTCCGAGGAGAAACAGTGTCTCCCTTCCTTTGTCGTGGGAAGAAGAAACGAAAGAAGGCACGTTGGTGTGGCAGAGAGGAGAATTGTCAGCTTCGTGGTACACGGCGTCGCGTCGTCGATCTCCAAGGATTCGGCGTTCTTCATCGTCCTTCATCGGAGGTCGGCGTTCCTCGTCGGCGATGGTGGGTTCATCGCATTCTTCAAGGAGGAGGAACGTTCTTCGGAACTTAGAGCTTTCCTCTCCAAATCCTCTCGCACAATGAACTAACCTCTCATGAAATAAGACATAGTATTATTTAATTATCCCACAATCCAACATTTCATTTGAAATTCAAAATGAATCCAAGAATTTATTATGTTGAATAACCTACACAATTAATTAATTAAGAGTTCACTTCATTTAAAGGGGGTGCAGGTGGGTTACATAATTAATAGGGGTTGAGGAAGTTGAAAGGGTGGGTCTTGAGTGGGACCCAACCCAATAATATCCTACCTAGTGGAGTAAGATATAGTGGGTCCCACTCCAACCACATAGCTTAGGTTAAACTACTTAAAATAAAAATAAAATTGGTTGCACCATTTTATTTTATTCTTTACTTAACCCAAAATTTTAATAACCACACCCGAGAAAACATAACTCCGGAAAAGGTGTTCCTAAGAAATTACCGGTGCTGCGATTCCATCGGTGTCCTCGGATTTCGATTCCGAGCACCAGTTCAAAAGTTAGGAAATCATGCTCGTTCGTTCACTGAATGTACCCGAGCTAAACTTCGAAAATTTATTCCGGGCTCACCGGGCCTTGGAGTCAGGTGCCGTCAGAAACTGCGTTCTTGTAAAATCCCAAAGAAAATTAAGAAATAAATTTCCCTTAATTTTACAGGTCTTTACAAAGACTCTTCAGGAAAATTCTTCTAATTACCTAAAGAATAACCACTAAACTCACCTGACACTGTCGCCCAGCCTGAATATGACTTATCCATCATATTACCTTAGATATCAATGCATAGTTGAACACCTCTAAAAATGAGGTCATACTAAATATATTTACATGAACCTTTATGGAATTACTCAAGAAATCCTCAAAATTCAGTACACTATAGATATCTTCACCCACTATAGTAGGTGAAAAATAAGACAAGATTTTGAAACTCGCCACAAAATCCATAACGAACATATCTCTCAACTAAATATTCATGAACTCATAGGCATTATTTTCACTTAAGGCCTCTAGAAAAAAGTGATTAAAGAACCTAGCCTCAAAATACAGGCAATATAGTCATTCCTATCTTCCTTCCGGAACTTGTGCATCCCCCCAGTAATTTATTGATCCTCTAAGAAATTATGTTTCCAACTTCAACCTCTAACCTCGTGGTGTCTCAAGATAATTGAAAATTGTCTGCACTAACTCAATCTAGTAATCTTCCTCCTATAGTGCACAATCTACCTAAAATAAGGCGAGGGCTGAGACTGAAACTCATGAGTGAGGTTCAAAATAGATGGACCATCTCCCCAAGCTCCCCTGTCTATGCTTTGAATGACATGAACCAAGCTCACTCTGAGCTACTCAGCTAACCATGGCCTAGAATATAACATTTTATGTGATTGTTATGCATGTATCGGATCATATACCTATGGATCATGATCATCTAAACCCTCTAGGGCCTCATCTGAACCCTCAGGGGAATCATCCCATGCATGCTCCAATGGCACCAAATCTTTGCCCTCCTGACGCTCCACCATAAGTCGTCTTGCTGGAATCACACTGAATACCAATCCTAGTGGCCAAAAAAACGAAAAAAAAATTATATATATAGTAGATAGGGAAATCTATAATAGTTAGTGTATCTCACAACCCTTACACTCCTCTACCACACCATGTCCCAAGAAATATGGCCCTATGGCCCCTACCCACCCTCATTGGGGTCAGGTATTAATTTTTATCTAGCCTTATGGCCCCTTACCCACCTGCATGAGGTTATATATCACATAGAATCCAGCCTCATGTCCCCTTTCCCACCCATAAAAGATTCAGTTATCACATGTATATATAAATAAATATGATGAAGTTGAGTTGAATGTCACCAAAGAAGATATACAGGAATACACTTTTTTGATTCTTTGTCGAAAATTTAAATAAATCAACCCCTATCATAATCCCTAACTACTCACAATAGAGTCATAACCGTATATCTCATATATAAAAAATATCACAAATCAATCACATCAAGAACCACATGCCTAGGCTGGCTAAGTAGAATTCCACCAACATGACCAAGTAGGAAAACATTGTTTAGCCTTTTTTCAGACACTTTAAATAGCCCATCCACTATTAGGGAATTCTTAGATTCCCTTGAAGATCACAAAAAACACAAAAAAATTCAGCCTAAGTGCCTATCATGATACAAGAACAATACTCCATTCCCATACTAGGCCAAAGTTCATAAACCACATAATCTAATAACATCACACCCAAGTGTGAAACTCTAGGTGGAAATCAAATCAATAATAATAACACATAGCATAAAATCAATTTCCCACCCCTGGATACTTGGTATATCTCCTGTGCATGTGGTTAAAGTCACCCAAACACAATCTCTAAACCATATTCTAACAACAACCTAGTCTTCATCCTACAATATCCCAAATAATAAAAAAGAAATAATTAACACCATTAGTATCCAGAAACAACATTGTTACTATGTTTGATTCCCCCAAAACAATGATACCAATTGTTGTTTCCTGACCCAGTTTTCTACCCATACCGTTCTCTAGGTTAGTTTTTCATTGGGCCTTAGGCATGCCTTCCCTTATACCAAGGCTTCCAACTAGCATCGATGGTTTGATAGAGTGATTTTGGTGAGACTATAAACTTAGGTGGTGATAATAAAAATGGTCCAAACATAAATATAGCATCAAAATAAAAAACAAAACATAGTGGAAGAAAAATATAAACTCGTGGAATCAAAAAAAGAAAATAGCATTAATAAACATCCCAATGACACAACACCAATTAACATGTCATGCTCTAATATAAATTCTCATAATGTCATACAAAATAGTATAGAAAGCTCTCATGTATCTGACCATCAATACATACATATATAAATCACACCAAATAAAAAAATAAAGAAACTCCAGAAAATGTAAGAACCACCATGGTATCATTCCATCCATCCCACAAATGAGGTATATCTACGATAAAAATAGTCCAGTTCTTGATACTGATCTCTTACCTAATCTAAAAAGCATAAATTCTAGAAGCATCCCAAGGGGCCTATGTAGGGTGTGAGTATGAACTCAGTCATCCACCACAAATATGTTCCTATCATACAACCATAATTATGTAGGTGTATGTAAAATATAAAATAAAAGGTAATTCGTGACTATTAAAAAATAAACCAATTCACTTGTGCTCAAAATCCATAAGTAAGTGGTCACATGATTCATCAATTACTAGTATATGTCTGAATACATGCCCCCAAAATATATGTATAGCACAAAACACATGTATGGATATATATATATTTGCAGTGGTGAGGATTCATGGATTAATTCACAAGGAATACCATATCGAATATCATTTCTAGTGAACCCTCAACTTTCACCCATAATAATGTCATTGGAACCTCATGCCATCAATCATGTAACAAACATCCAAACGGCATGCCCAATCAAGTCTGTAGTCCCTCATAACTCATATCAAATAAATCACCATCGTCTTGAAACATGATGTCCTGAGGAATAATAATATATTCACTCCAATATATAGTCATTATCAGTTCATTATCTAACATCTTGAGGCATAGTGATATTCATACTCCGACAATCTTAGCACATCAACCTCATGTATAATTGTGAGACTTAGCCCCAACCGATTGTCTCAACACCATCAACCTAGGGACTATCACCATCCATGTAGAATTATATGGTGAGCGTGCTTAATATATATAATATTCAACATAATCCCTAATGTTACATGATCTACGGGTGCCTATACCAATAACAAGTGGTCAAAACCACCATAATTGAGCCCCATTATGTGCACCCAACACCAACGGTGTGTCAGACAATCATGGTGAGAAGAAATCACTAAACAACCTAAGCTACATCATCCAGAACCTCATTTTCATATGACCATGATGATCGAGTCCTGATGGTCAACGCCATCCAAAACACCAAGAGCCACACCCTTATCATGATTACCTCATCGCCTTAATACTGAAGACCATGTCACACAAACCTAGTGATCATCATCACCCCATGTATCCAGGTCAATTCCCAACCTAAAAACCACATCTCCTAAGTCTAGGTGATCAATATCACTATAATACTCGGTCCATGCCCATCATGTTCCCATAGAACCAATACAATTAATATAACAACTTAATTAATTAAATTACACAGTTGGAAGAACTTCTCAAGTGGTCTTAAACCCCTTAGATGGATTATAATGATTTATATGACCTAGGTATTGTCTAAAAACAGCCCACAACATCAATTTATCCATTTGAAAATAAAAATTAATTAATTATGGGTATTGATCAGACTACCCACAAGGGAGTATATAGAACTCACCCTAAATAACCCATAAAATTAAGGAGAATGTTACGAGCCACCTACCTTAGGTTTGTAGGTGCTCACTCATATGACATATGCCTTTAACCCATTCTGAAATGAAATAAATCAGGTTGTTAGACAAACACCCTGAAAATATAGAAAAAGAGATCACATGTATTTATTATTCTGTATGGAAAGATAATCAAATATGAGAATAAATATGAGTGAAGGATGTACCACCATGCTTACAATGAGACAAACAGTGCTCGAATCAGATCTCAAATAGAGGAGATATCAAGAAACCTGGGAGAGAGGGGAAGGAGGCATGTGATACACCTAGGTCACTCCTACCACTTCTATTGATGGTTGAATGAATATGGCTCAATCCCCTAGCTCTTTTAAAAAAATACTACTGAAAACCTACACTACCTGTAAATTTTTACACATCATGTATTGGGTTCACACAATGTTTATTTCCAGATGGAACTATTTTCAGTACCCCATGCCACCCAACCCTCCCCTGATGTTTTTCCAAACCCCTGGGACTTCCACTGAACCATCTACAATGCCCATAAACAAGGTCTTGGGTTAGAAAAACTATCTTAATTATGTTCTAAATCCCAAAAGAAAATTAAGTTGACCCACTAACCTCAAAAAGTTCAAAATTACCCAAAATATGACCTTTCCAAAAACATGGGATGTTATCATGTGTATGAATTTAAATTTTCATAATGATATTATCAATTTTAAAAAATCTTAATAATTTAATATTTTTTGTAAAAGTGATAAATAATATTCAATAAGGTATAGATGAAAAAAATTAAAAAAAGGGTAAGAGTTTATTACTTCAAAGTGTCTCGGTAAAAAAAATTTAGGAAGTTAAAACTTAGGATGATCATTTGATGTAAATATTCTGAACATGATGGACAAAATAAATTTCAAAAACCATAAATATTTTTTAAATATAATATTTATTTTTTCATTAAATTTATAAAAGAATCTATGAAAGTCAGTAATGTTTCCATTTTCTATATAATATAAAGAGGTATAAAATATTTATTCCATAAACATAAAAACATTTCAATACCGTTAACATACAAATTTCAATTCATTATGATGGTTATAATTGACTTTAAGGAAAAAAAATTAAATTCTGAATAATTCGGTTAAGACATATATTGCCTCTTTGGATATCTTCATCTTTTTTACACCTTAATCCTTTTAAGATTAGTTTATTAATGGTATCAAGACCTATAATACGTGGTTAATGGTGTTTGGAAGGTATTTAGAGAGTAATTTGTTGAGATAAAGTGTTAAGAGTGTGTATAAATGAGGAGAGTATGTGACCTATTATAAGTGAGAGGAGTGGAACCCCTGTAAATATTAAGAACTTATAAATATAATAAATATATTTCTCATAAGGGTACATTGTCTATGTATCTTCAATTACTATTTAAATTTTAATTTTTATTTCCTTTCCAATTTCAAAGTTATTATTATAATGTTTTCATGATATCAATGTAAGTATTATTCATATGTTATCCTATCCATGAGAGTTCTCATTTCCCTCACATTACCATGGATCATAAGAAAATATTTTTCATAATCATGCTCATAGCCATAAATTGAATTACCTAAATACAAATATAACAAAGGTATTTTTGTAATTATAGATATATTATTCCTATGAATGATATTTTTATTATTATAGATGATAGAGATATATCCAGGGAAGCTACTTTTAGGTCCTAAGTTGATTAATCTCTATTTTTACAAAACCTCACAATTTACATCAATAAATATCGACCAATATGTCTTTTCATAAAGAATTTTTAATTCCCTAACATGAATAAAAAATGTATGATTACATATTATTAATTTTTAAAGGGGATATATACATAATTACTTTCTCATCCTACCAATGAAAATACATTTGTTTTAATGTCTAAACACATAGACCATCTTTATATTTGTAAATACTCAATAACAACATTTTTATATTTTTTACTTAATATCGGTACTTATATAAACATTATGAAACAATAATTATCCTTAATAAGTTTTAAGGGAATTCCCCATGAAATCATAATTGATTCATTGAATGGGAAAATATATTTACATTCCAATACAATCATTTGTTCTATACTTGATAATCTTGTTTGATAATCTTAATTGAGAAATTATACTAAGTATTTCAAAAAAATCCTAGATCATTATGAAAAGTATTGATTATAAACTTTTAATATATAATAGAATGCATTAATATATTATGGTTGGGTGATTTTTTGAATTATTTATCCCCTTAATACATTGGTTGGTCTCAAGTGTAAATTATGCTAGGGAAATGTGATTATTTGTACCCCTTAAGTATGATTTCTTAGCATAGGGACTTCACTGTATATTTTTGATGTCCTTCATTATCTATATCAATAATTTAGATAATTATGTGGTAATTTAAATTTATCGGTTTGAAAATTTATTCTAATTTTAGTCCATTGATTATGTTATTCCTAGTTATTCAATTTTATGGCAATATGTTTTTATTAATTTTCACAATATACTCTATGCCATTAATGTTCCATGTTATATTAAACTATAAACTTTACCTTATTGAGTTTTTAAGATCACCATTTTATTTTTTTCCCATTTCCTCCAATAAATAAGTGGAATTATAGGGTTTTTATTCTCTATGTATAACTTTTTGTAATAATGATTTGTACTTATATGAAACAATATTTCATATTTTAAATAAATGTTTGTGTATCGAGTCTCTTAAGGATTACATAACCATGATGTTAGAAATGTAATATCATGTAATTAGATTACCATGAAATAAATAAAACATCAACTCTAGGTAATAATTGTAGGGAAGTTATAGTTTCTATCAAAAAACAGTTTGGAATAAGCCTTACAAACTCTATTTAAAATAACAATGGTAGGGAAAATTAATTTTACCACTATAAAATTTTAGAGATCATTATTTAATTTTTTTCATACATGTATTATGCATAAGATTATATTTATTGACAAAATGATATATGATTCAGGTTTTATATAGTATTATATAATAATATTACTAACTTTTTCTATTTTATAGATAATGGAACATGTTAGATGAAATAGAAATGGAGACAACAATATTAGATTATAAGGGGATCATTTGAATAAACTAAATAAAGTAGTTAATGTTTATGTGGAGAAAATTATTACTATAATATCTTAATTGACTCTATATATGAAAAATATTATAACACCCTAATATTTTAGATTATATTTATCTTTAAATAAATTTAATTTTTGTGATGGATAGGGTTATAGGCAACATCAAATCTAAACGAACCGTTGTGTACTATTAAAATGTTATTAAAGAATTATGACCATAATAACATAACTTTTAATTTTTTTGGTATGAATAACACTAAATAAATTTTGAAAATTATACGGTATACATGTGTATAAATAAATTCATCGGTTATCAATTAATTAGAAATGAAAATAAAAACAAATTGAAAATAAATGAAATGTGTTTATGAAAAAATGTTCTTATACACACAATGTATTTTTATCATAATAAATCAAATTAATATATATTGGTGAATTAATTTAAATAAATTTATAAACTATATATTCAATCAATTTTTTTATAATTCATCTAATATTTTTTTCTTGGAGTGGAATAAGCATAAATTTAGTTTTATGCTTAAAAATTGTTTTATTTTAAATAGTGGTTATGTCGCTTTTTATGAACATATTTTAAAATTAATTTTCTAAACATTATAATATTTATTTAAAAAAAACTTAATTTTTGGAATCATAATATTGAAATTATATTTGGGTTTATTTTTGATATTTTTCCAATAATGTTTAATTTATCGATGAATGGTGAAAAATAATATTTTTATTGAAAATTGTCTTTTCATTTAAAGAATTTACACAATTAAATTTTGTTTTAAAATGTTTTAATAGTGAAATTAGTTAAATTATATTATTATTATTATAAATTAGGTAATTTTAATCAATTATATGTACAATTTGGATATGAGAACTTTTTATAATTTCAAAAACATTTCTTTGAAAAACTGTATTGTCATCATGATTCCATGTTTTATTTTAAATTAAATTATCCCACTTATGTGAGTTTTATTTGATATAATTGATTACATAATTATAATATTCATAATTATTATCTTATAATAAGGTCAAATTATTTTTTTACAATAATTAATATTGAAAAAATAAAAAATAATTACCACGGTTAAGGTGGAAACTTGTTTACCAGGGGGTTAAACTAAGAAGATAAGGATAGTTTTTCCAATGAATAATATATAAATATTATTGTATGGACATATGTTTAAATAATAATATCCAAAATTAAAATATTTAGATATTTTAAATCATTTTTCTTAGATATAAATTTATGATTTTTTATTCATTTAGAAAATTTCCAAGTGGGTTCCTTCCCCCACTTAGAAAAGGCCACCCCATCTATTATCACGTTCACACATCCAATGAACATTAGATCATATAATAACTAAAAAACATTCCCTAATTCCATCCTAACCTCCTATATTAATTCTTCTGATTAGAAGGATATCCTAGTATGTATTTTGGTACAAACCGAAAGAGATTGTCTGAAGAATATTTATCATTCTTAACTGATCATTTGTGTTTTATTTCTTCTTCCACCTATTTCAAATATTAATAAACCATGATTATATAATAAAATAATTACCTTAAATATAATTATATTTTATTATTTTAATTTAATAACCTATATACATATCCTAATCACAAAAATGTGAAATGAAACCATTGATCATGTGTATGGTGACCTACTGGCTCGTGAACCGATGTAAGTCCTTTTTCCATAAACACATCTAATAGTTGGATATAATTATTGATTTAATATATATACATATATATTTTATATTTTCAACATTATTATACTTATTTACTTATAGTATTACATATCAATTATTACATTCCATTTAATGAGGGATACGAGAACGTCCCATGTGTGTAAGACGTACTACCACCTAATAAAGCGATGAAATTATTTTTTCACTTATTATTTACATGGGAGGTAATAAAGATAAAATTAATGAATATATAATATATATATATAAAATCATAATGAATCTTTAGAGGTGTATTATTACTTACCATTCTTTCATTCCATCCATCAAAAAATAGAAATAAGGTTTACATATACATACGACCAATCGTCTCCACGAACGGTGTATTTCATATTTGTATATATAAATTTAATAGATGAATATAAATTTATAAATATAATGGATTTATATTATATATATATATATATTAATATTACTATGGATATTATTTAATTATATCCTATAATCAAGAACTATAACTTTCATTATAAAATATACATAAAAACGAAATAGTTTTAACTCTAAATAGTGATTTCAACAAGAAATTGTTTACAAAAGGAAGATAAAAGACCATAAGTAAACTATATATGGTATGATATATATTATTATGGTTATTATATATATATATATATAATAAATATATATTTATTATACATGAGTTTAATGTGATTTTGATGTAATATGAACTTGAGGTAAATGTTTTCTTAACTCAATTTCTATTCATTGGGTAAAAATTATACATAATTTATTATGTTATGCCAAGAATATTTGTGAAATTTCCACTGATTGTATTATTCTTTATTTAAATTTTTATTCTTAGGGTTTAAAGTTTTCACACTTAATTATTTCATTGATTTATTCTTACTCTAATGATATAATCTTTCTAGCGGTTTTCGTCTCAAAACTTCCTTCTTTGAGACATGTTTCTTTTTCAACCTAATATATTTTATATGTTGTATATACTAAACCATTAAATTTTATATCAATAATAATTGATAATTAATGTCACTTTATGTCTCAATATATATTATTTTATCCAAGGGTTACTTGAATTGAAGGTTACCAAGTGGTAAGGAATTTCATAACTCGATTTATTTTCATTAGGTTATATTACTTCTTCACTATATTTGAAGTTATAATATTATATATATAATTTATTTTTATTATTTAATGTTTTATTTTAATTTCTTTATGTGGTTTTACATCTCATACAAACAATCAATTCATGGATTAAACCTCACTTCATTGGCATGATCTTTGTAAGGGATTTTATCTCAATTTTCACTATATTGAGACATACTCTGTATTATGAACTTATTTATATTCATATAGTGTGTATACTACACATTTTAGGTATTAAACATGTTTATATACTTATTAATTAAAACTAATTATTTAATTTAATTTATTAATTCAATTACAATATTTTAAATAAAATTTGATCATATTTCTATTTCAATTTGTTATATATTTCTTCAAAAAAAAATTTCAAAAAAGTGTGGAAAACATAAATTATATTTATTAAATTTATTTATTAAGGATGTTTTATAATTTCATTGAAATTTTAAAATATCTGAAAGGAATAATTGTAATGTCTTCCAAAAATTTCATATATAATTTTTTTATAAAAGACCAAAGTAATGCTTTTTAATGTATACGGTGTTAACAAAATTCCACACCGCCATAATTTGTTTAGAATATTTAGATTATTCTAAAAGTTTTCTATATTTTTACAGAAGAAAACTCTTTAAATGAAAGATAATGTAAATTTTTATATTACATTTTCCAAAATACTTTATTTTACCACAAAACCTATAATTATAAAAAATTGAAAGTCATCTTTCATTTATTTTGTGGTAGTTTACTTTATTTTATAATATTCAACTATGTGATATAAATTTTCATTGGAAATTTAATTTCCCTTAAAACCATACATATATTGTATCATTGATATTTTTGTTTCATAAACTTTATACCATTTTTACATATGGTGTTTTATTATGAATGTTATTTGAATGATTGGGGAAATATTTATAAATATGTGTTGTTTAATTAATAAAAAAAATTAACAATGAATACTTTAAATAAATTGAAGTGATAATTTAATATATTAATAATGATTTGGATATGTTGGGATGGGTGGGGCCTAGTTATTAATATCCCCTCTATGCATCGATAGGTCTCAGGAGACAAATCAATTGGAAAACATAAATTGGTCATTACCCATAGTTTTAAACTATCTTTTTAAAGGTAATGACAATAGAGCTATCATGATTCTTTAGATCATGATATATAATATTAATCATTACCTTTATTGAAAATTTAGTAATTATTATTATCCATGTAATTTTTTCATTGATATAATCCACTATTTCATTTCATCATCAAGTTATTGATTAAATGGAATTTTTTTTATAATTATTTACCTTTCCATATTGATTACACCATATCTACTCATGATAGATTCTATTATACATAACCCTTATAGAGCATTTGATATCACCCTTATTTTGTTTCCTTTCCCCAAGATATGAATATGAATTCTTTGAATGATTTTCAAAGATGGGGAGCATTTGTTTTTGTTATGATCTATATTTTATTTACAATTCAATATGGTTTTCTTATATGTATCTAGTTTTTAAATACTACTAAACTGATTGATACCTGAAAATGTGATCCCTTGTATCTATTACAATATAATAAAATAACAACTATATCTGGGTTACTGGAGTTAGGGTTGTTACAAATAACCTTCACCAAATGGAAAAACCAGTTTCCACTCAACAAGTAAAAACTTCCATATATTATATTATGTTGAAAACCTATATTATATAGTGCGTCAACTAATACCTTTTCATGTAGATCATTGTATAGTATCTACAAAATATATTTATTTCATTTGGATGTCTCGAGAGAGGAAAAGTTATTTTTTTGTGTATCATTTTAGGGGAGATAGTAACCAATGGTGGTACATAATTCAAAATTCTAAGAGTGTTGAGAAGATTAAAGTCATAGAGTGGAATTTATTTATATTTATTTTTATATATAAATATTTTACTCAAGATAAATTTTCTCATATGGAATGATAATTCCAAAATATATTAAAAAAAGAATAATGTACAGTGGTTGAGTGTGAGTATAATTTCATATGGTTATAAAGGTATTTTATAGATTATATATATAATCTATCCAATATGATTGATTATTTCAATGAATATTTTAATCCATGTATTTAAATACCATCCATATCTCATAAATTCTCATTATAATAATATATAGTAACAAGTGATATCAATACTATGAATGATATTTCAAAATCATTTATTTATAAAGGGAAGCCTGAGAAGAAGTGGAAGGGTAATATCTATATGGAAAGAACTATAGAAAAGAAAAATAAAAGAAGAGTGTAGATCCTTATATATAATAAATGAGGGAATAAAAGACAATGGATTTATATAAGTGGATTATGGGTATGCTTTAAAGATGAGAGAAATTTCCTTAAGCTCATGAATACAAAATAAAGACATAATGAATTAATTTTTGATGTTTCACCTATAAAGAGGTAGTACATTACACAAATAAATACCACAATAGACAAGAAAATCCACCATAAAGAGACCTATGGATCAAGGAAAATATTATTCAATAAAAAATAATATTTTTATGCTTAAAATGATTTGATAATAGGTACATTAATTATACACACAATGTTATCTAATACATTAATAAATTCTAGATCTAAACACTCTATTATGTCAATAATGTTTTAAAATATTTTTTAATCACCCATTGATGCAAAAAGGATTGATTTATAAGTTATTATAGTATGTGTTTCTTTTATTTCAATAATGATATACCAAGTAGTTAAAATTTTGATGAATGTGTGCCATTTAGTTGAAAATATAATTGTTATATATATAGTGGATTATGATTTAATCATATGGAGGAATTGGATATCGAATTATAATGAATGATTTTTTTATTGAGAAAGAAGTTAGAGTTGGTCAAGTAATTATGGAATTAATTTTTCTTCATAGAGATATTTATTTACTAGAATAGTTTTAGTAACTAACCCTAGTACCTCATCTTAATGAATTAATATGGGGATAGGGAATATGAAATTCAATCTATAATGGTGATGAGTATTAGAGAGTGGAATAAATTACCATTGTAAAAATATATTTTAATACATTTCCCAATGAATTACATGGATTATCCACTAATTAAGAAGTTGAATTATGTATTGATCTTATCTGTGATGAAAAAAATATTTCATACACCATATAGAGAGGTTGTGGTGGATTTATATTAGATAAAGGATCAATTAAAAAGCTAATGAGATAATTTTTTCATTTATCCAAGTTTTTCAATGTGGGGAGAACCTATATAATTTGTGAAGAGGAAGGATGGTTCATTGTGATTATAAATTGATTATAGGTATGTTAGTAGAATTTATATAATGAAAAAAGAATCCATTTACATGTATGTATTTCTTATTTGATTATATTAATTGGATCAAAACTTCTCAAATATTGATATTTGTTTTAGTTTTCATTAGTTAATATTTATGAAGGATCATATCACAAAAACATATTTTCATAGGAGGTTTGGACATTATGAGTTCACATTAAATATTTTTGGGTTAAAAAATTCACCCCTATGTGTTTATAGATTTTAAGAATAGAGTATTATAGGATTATCATTATAAGATCATTATTATATTTGTTAACGAAATTCTTATATACTCTAAATGTTATAAAGAGTATGAATATTATTTGAAAATAATGAATGTGGTTCTTAAGAGAAAAATAATTTTATGGGAACTTTTTAAATTATGAACTTTGGAATAAATAAGTTACCTTACATATATATATTATTTCGATGGATCATATAACTATTAACCGTTAAGAAATAACATTTTTTAAAGAATGGCCAAGACCCACATGTATAACAAAAATATATACCTTTGTTGGTCTACATGGATAATATTTATTGTTTGTTGAAAATTTTATCAATTAGAAAATCATTTTACCAATTTAACAAAAAATAAATTCAAATTCAAATGGAAAACGGAATATTAAGATAATATTAAGGAATTTGAGATAAAATCAGTAAATTTACAAGTATTTACTCTTCCCTCAAATAAATAAGGGTTTTTTGTATATTATGATGCATCAATGAAGTGTATTCGATTTATTTTAATTAAAAATAATATTGTGAATTATTATGCATCTTAATAATTGAAACTCTAAGATATTAATAATCTAAGTCATGATTTAGAGATTGAAGTAATTATCTTTGCGCTAATGGTATGGAGACATTGTCTCTATAGATCAAGATTTGATATATAAACCAACCAAAAGAGTTTGAATTATATCATTATATATAAATATTTAATATGTGGAAAGTATGATGGTTTGTTAAATCAAGGATTATTATTAAACTATATATTATCTTCATAGAAAATAAAACATGGTAGTATATGCATTGCATAAAAAGATCATGGTATATTATCTATGATGAGGGTAGAGAATTATATAATTCTCAATTATTTGTAAATAATATAATTTGGTATTATAATATAAGGGTAAACATCATTATTATTATTTGAAATTACCCGATCTTCATTTTTTGAGAAGATTAATAATGATTAACATGATGATAAGTCCATATAAATGAATAAATAAGTTGTGAGTAATAGATAATTATGAGAGATTAATACTGGTTATGTTGTAGTTATAAGGATTAGAAAGAGGATATATGTTCCATCAATACAAAAGGTGAAGAAAGATATTTTGGATATGTCTAATAGCTCATTATTCTCTTTACATTCATTATGAACAAAGATGTATAATGATAAATGATAACATTTCTGGTGGGAAAATATAAAATGAGATATTTTATATAATACTACAAGATTTTTACTATTCCACCATGTCAAGGATGAATGATTACCTCCCAAAGGAGTTCTAAATCCCTAATCTATACAGGAGTTGAAGTGGGAAAATATTAATATGGATATCATCACTAGGATACCTCAGACATCCAAGTGTCATAATGAAAAATCGGAAATTTTTTATAATCATATAATTTCATCCCATTACCTTGATTGTGGAGACGATTTACCACTACATTTTCTTAATATATTGAATAAAAATGATGTTTTGATTCTCCATAGAACACTATTAATAATATATTTTTTTCATGTCTTAATGTTCACATAAATATTTTAAATGAGTCCCTTAAATTATTTAAAAATATATTTTAATCATTGAATAACCAATCACTCTCAACTATATAAATAGTTTAAAATGATTATCCAAAAATTTGAATACATTTAAGGTAATTTTATCTTAATTTCTATAAATTTTGGGATATATATTTAACTCTAGTGGATTTTTCATAAAGTAAACTTTTCTATTACAGTATAAAAATGGTGCCATATAAAGCCTTAAATGGAAGAAGATGTCTGACTCTAACCTGGTGGGGTAATATTGGAGAAAGTAATTTAATGGGTCCATAGGTTATATAATATACATCATAGATGATATGATCTATATAAAAGCATATCATGATAGTATAATGTAGAAAAAAACGTTATGTTAAGAACAAAAGGATGGATCATAAATTCCAGGTGGGAAACCATTTTTTCCCAAGGATATATCCATGAAGATGACGTATGAAATTTATAATAAAGGGGATCTATGTCTATATATAATTAGGTTATTTGATATATTATAGAAAAAAAGAGTTATATCATTTTATTTATCCATTCCTTGTATCCATTCCCATATTCAGGATGTCTTACTTATATGACTCCTAAGTAAGTATATGTCATACCCTTCAGATGTTCTAAAGGATGATCAAGTTTAATTGGAGTATGATTCATCAAATAATGATGAGTTAATTTATAGTATTTATAAAATAGATAAAGTGTTGAAAAGTTGAATGAATTGACTGCAGAAATCTATTTTGATGAATCTTCAACTAGAATATGAAACATAGGTTCTTAAGGACGAAATGATAAATACTTATCCACATTTTTATAGGATTTATTTACAATTTCACGGTTGAAATTAATTGTAGAATGTAATTACTACGAAATTATAGTAATAAATAGTCATATTTTATTGCACATGATATAGTGTAAATGAAAGATAAAAATATATTAATACATATATATCTAATAATATACAATATGAAAAATTATATACTTTTAGTACAAAGTTGATGTATCATAGTTTATATTCTCCCATAAACATCGCAACTATAAAAATAATCGTATAAATTAAAAATAATACAATCAAAAAAATCAATATAATTAAAAAAACTGAAAATGATAAGTGTTATATAAATGATTGGTTTTAATAAATTTATAGTAATTAAGAGTAAATATGGGCATTAAATTATTTTTGGGCATTATGTACATTGATAATTATTGGCATTAGTAATGTAGAGGATACAGAGTGACATTTATAATTACTTCATACTAAAGGAAATGATGAGATATAATTAATACATATGTAGAAAATATTTCCTAAAACTCTAATAACATCCCTTATTATGTAAAATTTTCAAATATTAGGATGGAGGTACCATCATTGCAGCTCTCCCTTGACCAAGCCTAAAGAAAAATTTTGATAATTGGGTTTGAGTGTAATCAAATACATGATAAGTACAAGTTATTGGAAATATAAAAATCGATGTTGAATGAATCACTGCTTAAAAGTTCACCATTTAACACCATACCCTTAGATATTATACTCGTATGATAAGGGGTTATGAATCTAGGGGTAATGTAGTAATATTGCGTAAATTATTTTAGAAGTGAAATAGTGTTTACTCTGATAAAACATTTTTACTAAATGCATCAGAATTATTTAAATGTTAAAATGCACTAAATTAGTTTTTAAATTTAATAAAATGGATTGAATATATGGAATTAGAATTTTAAAATTAGTAAATGGGTAAAATTTAAAAGTTTAGGGAAAATTAGTAAAATATAGTAAAAAATTGGGTAATATGGTAAAATATAGTAAATATGACATAATATATATATATATAAGAATTAATAAAGGTGGTTAAAGTAGTAATCATTAATTAATTTTGGAACTAAGAAATACATTTGATCATCAAAGGGTGTAATGGGGCTCTATGTGAAGTAATGGAGCACTTAAGATAATGGAAAAAATAAATATTCAATACTTTATTCCATGAAATTCTAATCATAAAACATATAAATAACCATTCTATCTAATCATTTCTTCTAGACCAAATTCAATGTTTCTCTTAAAAGAAATATCGATGATTCCCTTTTATATATCTATATTCAACATCTATGTATACGGTTTGTTTTATTTTCTGGTTCCAAGATAAGAAGCTCAAGATATGTCAGGGCTCCCACTCCTCCTTCCTTCATTTCCAAACGTGATTATTTATTTATAATTTTTCAAAAACCAATTTTATTTACATACCAGGATATAATTCTATAGTATTATCATACCATTCATATTTTACCCATGATATATTATCCAATCCCTCCCATATTACCCATTTAATTGGTTATTACCTTGCCAAAGTAAGGGTCATTTGTCTCACCATTTTCTATTCCTAATTATATTTCCATTATTGAAAATTTGAAATTTACTAGTTAGTATTCCAATATTTTCAGGATATCATTGTAAAAACAACATTATGTTATATTTTATACGTGATTCCCAATTTTACAAACATTATATTCCATTTACAATCCCATATTGGGAATAATTATTATCAAATCCGTAAATTAAAATAACTAAATCCATATGCATGACCTGTAGTTGTGGTATTATTAGTATATTATATATATATATATTATGATTTTTAAAGGTAATTATTATTGTGATGTTTCTTGTGTGTACTCTACTAGGTACCATGTGTATTAAACTTATATTTAGAACAAATTCACTTATTTCGATCAATGAATTCTAGCATGGATGTATTTCCTAATGGAAATTTTATATCTGTAAAAAAACACCAAATATATATGATTACATACTCATAATTTCTTATAGGTTTTTTATCTATAATTTTTTTTGGTATCCATCCATTTTAAATGTAAAGTCCTCAAATTTCCATGAAAATTGTTTTTCTTAAATTCATGGAAATTTTACCAGTACACAATTTCTGAAAGCACTTGATTCTGAGGCCCGGTGTGCCTGGAATCAATTTCTATTTTTCCGACTCTCCACCATTAATTTTGTGAATTAATTATTTTAATTCAAATTCTTTTGAATGCATGTCAAACCATTAAAATAATAGTTAGTCTATTATTTTATTTTGCGTTGGCACTATTTTATGGTGGAACTTGGAAGAACTTGGAGAAATATCTCTCCAACGAAGAATGCTTCTTCCTCCCAATGAAGAATGTGAAGAACTCTGCAACGCTTCTTCCTCGGTCTTCTACCCCAGATGCTTTCTGATGCACAATCTTAAGTTGGGAGGACGTGATGAACGTGGCAGATGATGAATCGACGCCCTCCTTTTCAACGTGACTTCATCTGTGAACACCAAACGAGGTAGGGGGTTTTTCATGATGATGCTTATCTTTTCTTCTTCTCAACATAGAATGAAGATTGATACAATGTGGTGTATTTTAATTGTTGAGCTTCGTTCATGTGAACCAAATGCTACCACTCTAAATGCGGAGGGTGCGGGCCAAACCAACATGGCCCAACCCCTTCGTTGTACTTTTTGTGATGATTCAACAATGGCATGGCACTGTGGTGACGGTGACGAAGACGGCGAACGAAGACCGCGCTACCCGTCGCCCCCATGGACCACCGCACTACCCGCCTGCTTGCACGCCGCCATGCCCCGCATCGCCTGCCCGCGCGCCGTCGCGCCCCGCGCCGCTGCCCGGCGCCCTTGAACGCTACCTGGCGCCCCCTTGCGCACTACCCGACACCCCGGGCCCTATCGGCGTGCTGTCTAGCACCCTGCGCCCCTGTCGGCGCGCTCCCAGCATCCCCCACCCCTGCCGTGATGTTACCCGGTGCCCCCGCGCCGCTGCCCGACGCCCTGCGCCGCTGCTCGGCATCCTGCGTCACTGCCCAGCCCCCCCCCTCGTGCTGCTCGGAACCCCTGTCGTGGCTTTCCCGACTCCCCGGAACCCTTCCCGGCGTCCCGGCACCCTACCCAGCACCAGTGCGCTCTGCCCGGTGCACAGGCACCCTGCCCGGTGCACCCACGGCCTATCGGTGACCAGCTGGCCCGCTCGCGCACTGCGCGGCATACCCGCTGGCCTCTCGGCCGTCGGCCTACTAATCCAACCCGCGATGCCTCCGCGGTGTTGCAAGCTGAACCGGCCCAATCTCCCGGGCCAAGTTACTCAGCCGCCTACATGGTGACAATCGGGCCGAACAATCCTCGCGGTCCACTGGGCCGGGCGCAGCAGACCGGGTCAAAACATAGCGGGATGACCTACCCAATGGGTCGGGTCAGACCCAGCGAGTCTGACCGGGTCGACCCAGACCGGGTCAGACCATTCTGGGTTGAGCTGAGTCGGTCCGACCGGGTCAGACCGGACTCGGGCCCATTACTGACCCATTTCCATCCTGGGTCATATCTTTGGCACCGGACGTCCGTTTGACGAACCATCAATGGCGCCAGTATTCTTGGAGCATAGCCATCCCATTGAGTATACCCCAATGGAGTTTTCAGTATAGTTGAGTCACGGTCAGGTTGGTTCGTACATGAATAAAATCGGGCCCCCACGACTAAAATGCTAATAAATCACAGACCGAGCATCTGATTGACATGTCGTCTGTTGTGTTGAGACCCCTCTGACGTGGTGGTCCTTTGAGATACTTCCACCTAAGACTTCGTGAAACTTGGAGTATCGAACAGTAGCTCGTGGAACATATCCTTCTAGAGACGAGCATATGGATTGTGGACACCAAGAAGGTGTAGACCTGACAGCTGCTTGAACTATTAGACTTGGAGTAATTAGACTAGCCTAGTGGAAGGAGCACTCGGTTTGGTGGCAGACCCATGGTGGACGGAGCACCTGGTTTGGCAGCAGACTTGCGGTACTCGACAGGAGGAGTACCTCTGACGGCTATTAGGGGGAGCGTCTGGTTTGGCGGAAGACCCACAGCAGAGGAGCGCCCAGTTTGGCTGCAAACCCGCAGTACTCGACAGGAGGAGAACCTCAGCAGTCTATGGTTAGTGTGTAGCACCTCGGAGTTGCGACAGGGCCACTGTACTCGACAGAGGAGGAGTTCTCCCATGGTCATGGTCTCGATAATGAAAATTCTGGTTTGAGCTGAGTCTTTGATCTTTGTCTTTTCCTCATGATCGAGATGGGTTACTTGATAACTTAGGTATATGTATGGGCATATAACTAAGTAAGGGTTATCCGTTGAAATCTTACGTTTTGGTTTATCCTTGTTGGATTTTGTGAGACCTTGAGGGTCCCTACTGATTATCGTTATACTCACCCCTATACGGGCTATGCCCGCACCTCGTTGTGTTGGATGCAGACGATGGACAGCGCTGACCGAGGCAGAGTGTATAAGGATTGGATGGTACCCAGAGGTGTACCTCATGATGAGACGGTATCTGGAGGAGACGGACGGGCATGAAGCACGGAGGAGGATTTCTGTACCTACCCTTCAAGTAGGATCTGTGGTGGACAATCCAGGAGCTGCTATACACCATCCACCTATTTTTCTTTTAGTTGTAACCATTTTTCCTTTCCTTGTACTTTACAGTTGGTCTTGTATTCTGGCCCCCGTTCCTTTCAGTACACTTGTTATATAGCTTTTACTTAGTGTTTATTTCCCCTTGTACTCTGGTTGTGTGTGTTTACGATTTATAAAGGAAATGCCTTCCCAGTTTTAGGGAATTAAGTCTTTGGTGATAGTCTCCAGCCCTTGGCCTATGGAAGGCGGGCTTGGGGTAGTCAAGATGCGGGCCCTAGGGGACGGGTCATGAAAAATTGGTATCATAGGACGTGGGTTTTACCAAAGAACTTAGGACTCTAATATTTCTTTTTTGTGAAGAAATAGTGTTAATGGTACTAAGAGTGGTTTTCAGTCCAGGGAGTCCAGTGTTGGTGTGGACGGCCGACGTATCCATACACCAGGACCCTGACTTCTGATTTCCGACTCGGTGCATGAAAACAATGATTGCGTGTGTGTTTTCAAAATATTTTCTTAAGTCATCTCAAACTAGGTCAACTCACCAGTTATAGTCTTTTGACCGTGTCGCATCTGTTTCTTTCAGGATGCCTCCCCGCAGACAACCAGCTAGAGCCCCGAGAGTTGTACTTACTGACAGCCCACCGAGCGATGATGCCTCATTATAGGTCCCTCTCCCAGTTGAGGCACCAGCGGTACCACTTCCCGTTGGGGCACTGATTCCACCAGCCCCAGCAGCAGATGATGAACGCCGCATGAGCGCGTTGCATGAGTTCCAGCGCCAGAGGCCACCCAGGTTCAGGGGAGAGACGGACCCGTAGGTGACTGAGGATTTGCTGGAGCCTGTGGTGAGAGTCTTCAGACTGCTAGGGACACCAGCTGACTTCATGGTGATCCTTGTTTCCAGCCTCCTTTAGGCAGCAGCAGGCATATGGTGGAGCCTGATGCTCTAGATGCATGATGAGGTGTCACTTCTATGGGTATACTTCAAGAACTTGTTCTGGTAAGAGTTTGTACCAGCCACCCTTTGAGTGGTGCGTATAAAGGAGCTACTACATCTTTAGCAGGGTATCATGACAGTGGTGCAGTACTTAGCAAGGTTTTCCGACCTCTCACGCTACTCCACTGATATGGTACATGACCCGTTCTTCAGGGCCCAAACATTTGAGAAGGGACTCAAGCGAGAGATCAGAGCTTCAGTTATCTATCACAGTATCCCGATGTAGATGGGGGTGTTGGAGCGAGCCCTCTTAGTGGAGATTTTCTTTGCTGAGCAATCTCCAGCAACGAGACCCACCACTAGCCGACATGCAGCGGAGTCTTCTACAGCTGGCAGAAGACAGATGACGCAGAGGTCCAAGAGGACCAAACCTACAGGTGGTCGACTGCACGACTCAGGATCAGTTGTGCAGGGCACCCAGAGTGGAGATAGAGCCAGACATAGCAGGTGCGTGCAGTGTTTCTCATGTGGAGGGCTTGGTCACATGGCACATGACTGTCTGACCCGCTGTATAGACGATCAGCAGTCAATTGAGGGACCTCCCAGGAAGGGGCATAGTTTCGATCGAGACTGTCCATAGGGTAAAGGCGGACGTGGAAGAGGAGTTAGTCATGTAGCTGGTGGTGGATGACGCTTCGAGGTGTTGCCACCACCACCACCCGGAGGTCCACCCCGACCTCAAAGAGCGGGTGGACAGGGGAGAGCACAGCTTCAGGCATGTGAAGCATATGACCATGGAGCTCCAGAAGCAGGTGGACTGGAGTGGGAATAGTTCCAGGCATAGGGGCTATTGTTCATGATGATTCTAGCTTCGTTGATGTCATTGTTTGTGGTCACTTTGTGTCTTTGTACTTTGAACTTTAGTAATAAAAGACACTTGTCCCTGTGACATCTACTTTCCTGCTTTTTTGTGTGGTTAATACTAAGAAGTCCTGGTTAAAACCATTGACTTGACCCTCACTTTTGATATTCCTTCTAGAGGAGACCCAGTGATCACACATTGATGCCGACAGTGCAACTTAACCCTTGTAGGTGAGAGTAATGGTCAGATCTCTTGGTAGTAGTGTTGAGGCCTTACGACATTGTCCATGACATGAATTAGAACCATTCATGTCAAGATTGATTGTATTAGGTAAAGGACATGGTTCATCTAGGGGATGAGACCGGATTTCTCTTTTCGACCAAGGATAAATCTTAGCAGCTTTTGTAGAATGTATGCGAAGAAGGGTTTAGTCGAGTTCTTTGCAATTGGCTAGTCTCACCCATATTTTGTTGAGTGAACGGTTTACGGTTTACTATAATCTCAATAGTCTCAGGTGTGTCTTCTCTGAGAAAGACCTAAACCTGAGACAGTGGCGTTGGCTTGAGTTTCTCCATGACTATGATTTTGAGATATTCTATACTCTTGGGAAAGGGAACGTTGCTGTGGATGTTCTTAGTAGGAGATCAGGCATATAGCAGGCTTGGTTCAGACTTTAGAGGTCCCAATGTGGAAGAGGGATGAGATATCCATGGACTTTGTGACGGGTCTTCCATGTACATCTAGGGGACATGACTCTATTTGGGTGATTGCTGACTGACTAACCAAGTTGGCCCACTTCCTACCAACCAAAGATGGTGCGAGCTACCATGAAGAAGGTGCAGATAAACTAGGAGCAGATGAAGACTACACAGAGCAGACAGAAATCATATACTTTCAGGAGACGGAGACCTCTGGAGTTCGAGGATTGCAACCACACCTTTCTACGGGTCTCACCTCGATGAGGTCTACGGAGACTTGGTCGGGGCGGCAAGTTATCTTCACGATTCGTCGGACCTTTCCAGGTCCTCACCAGGGTAGACGAGGTGGCTTACCGCTTAGCTCTTCCACCTCAGTTGCACCGAGTACACGACGTCTTCCATGTATCTCAGCCGAGGAGATACGTACACGACCCTTCCCACATCATCAACCATTGAGAGCTGGACATCGATGACGGGGTGAATTTCATGGAGGTTTTAGTGGAGATTGAGGATTGACAGAAGAGGGTCCTATGTGGATGGTCGATACCTCTGGTGCGCGTTCTTTGTCAGCATGGGAACCTCCAGGAGAGCACATGGGAGCGGGAGGCTTAGATACATGCATAGTACCCCCATTTGTTCCCTTAGTTCAAGTTGTATCTTACGGGGACGTAAAGCCCCGAGGTGGGGAGAATGTAAAGACCTGGAATTTTCGTGGAAATTTTTTTCCTAAATTCATGGAAATCTTACGAGTCCTTAGTTTCTGAAGGCGCTTGATTCTGAGGCCCGGTGTGCCCAGAATCAATTTCTATTTTTCCAACTCTCCTCCATTAATTCTGTGAATTAATTCTTTTAATTCAAATTCTTTTGAATTAATGTCAAACCATTAAAATAATAGTTAGTCTATTATTTTATCTTGGGTTGGAACTTTCTTCTTGGTGGAGCATGGAAAAACTTGGAGAAATATCTCTCCAAAGAATAATGCTTCTTCTTCCCAACTAATAATGTGAATAATGTTGCGACGCTTCTTCCTCGGTCTTCTACCCCTGACGCTTTTCGATGCACAAGATTAATTTAGGAGGACATGGCGAATGTGGCGGATGACGAATCGATTCCCACCTTTTCCCCGTGACTTCGTCTATGAACGCCAAACGAGGTAGGGGTTGTTGCATGATGATGCTTCTCTTTTCTTCTTCTCATCATTGAATGAAGATTGATACAAAGTGATGTATTTTAATTGTTGAGCTTATTTCATGTGAAACAAATGCTACCACTCTAAACGCGGAGGGTGTGGGCCAAACCAACATGGCCCGACCCATCCTTTGTTCTTTTTGTGATGATTCTATGACGGCATGGCACTAAGGTGACGATGAAGAAGATGGAGAACGAAGACTGTGCTACCCGCGGCCCCCGCGCCCTATCGCGCTGCCTGCCTACCTGCGCGCCGCCACACCCTGCATCGCCTACCCACGCACCGTCGCGCCCTGTGTCACTACCTGGAACCCTTTCACGCTGCCCGGTGCCACCTTACACGCTGCCCGGCACCCCAAGCCCTGCTGGCGCGCTGCCCGGCACCCCGCGCCCCTTCCAGTGCGCTCCCAGTATCCCGCGCCATTACCCGTCGCACTTCCCGGAGCCCCCACACTGCAGCCCGGCGCCCCGCGCCGCTGCCCGGCGCCCCCGCGCGCTGACTGGTGCCCCTGTCGTGGCTTTCCGGGCACCCTGCCCGGCGTCCTGACACCCTACCTGGCACCCGCGCACTCTGCCCGGCACACCGGCGCCCTGGCCGGTGCACCCCGCGGCCTGTCGGTGAACAGCCGTCCCGCCTGCGCCCCACACGACCTACCCGCTGGCCTCTCGGCCACCGTCCTACAGAGCCGACCCGTGGCACCTCCATGGTGTTGCTGGCCGAACCAGCCCGGTCTCTCCGGCCAAATTACCGAGCTGCCTACGTTGCGACAATCAGACTGAACCGCCATCGCGGTCCGTTGGGTCGGACCCAGCAGACCGGGTCAAAACATAGTGGGCTGACCCACCCAATGGGTCGTGTCAGACCCAGCGAGTCTGACCAAGTCTACCCAGACCTGGTCGGCCGAGTATGGGTTGGGCCGAGTCAGTCTGACTGGGTCGGACCGGACCCGGGCTCATTAATGACCCTTTTCCATCATGGGCCATACCTTTGGCACCGGACGTCCGTTTAACGAACCGTCAGCTTTCCCCATATTTTTTAGAGCATTTCCATCCCTTTGATTATACCCCACTAATGTCCGGGGTATAGTTGAGTCACGGTCAGGTTGGTTCGTACACAAATCTAACCAGACCCCCGAGACTAAAATGCTAATAACTCACAGACCGGGTGTCTGATTGACGCTCTGTCTGTTGCGTTGAGACCCCTATGTTGTGGCAGTCCTTCGAAATACTTACACCTGAGACTTTGTGACACTTGGAGTATTGACTAGTAGCTCGTGGAATAGATCATCTCAGAGACGAGCATATGGTGTGCGGAGACCTAGTAGCTGTAGAACTGATGACTGCTTTACCTATTCGACTCGGAGTGATTCGACTAGCCCAATGGACAGAGCACCCGGTTTTGTGGTAGAACCATGGTGGACGGAGTGCTTGGTTTGGTAGTAGACCAGCGGGACTAGATAGGAGGAGTACCTCTGACGGCTATTAAGGGGAGCGCTCGGTTTGGCGGCAGACCCACAGTGGGGGAGCGCCCAATTTTGCAGCAGACCTGCGGTACTCGACAGGAGGAGTACCTCAGCAGTCTAAGGTTAGTGAGTAGCACCTTGGAGTCACGATAGGGCCATTGTACTTGGCATAGGAGTAGATCTCCAGGAGTCATGATAACGATAATGAAAATCCTGGTTTGAGCTGAGTCATTGATCTTTGTGTTTTCCTCGTGATTGAGATGGGTTACTTGATAACTTTGGTATATGTATGGGCATATACCTAAGTAACAGTTATCTATTGAAATCATACTTTGTGGATTATCGTTGTTGGATTTTGTGAGACCTTGAGGCTCTTGGGGTCCCTACTGAGTATCGTTATACTCACCCCTGCACGGGCTATGCCCGCACCTCGTTGTGTTGGATTCAGACGACGGACAGCATGACCGAGGCAGAGTGTTCGAGGACTGGACGGTACCCGGAGGTGGAACTCACAATGAGATGGTATCTGGAGAAGTCAAATGGGCATGGAGCACTGAGGATACTTTCATTACCTACCCTTCAGGTAGGATCCGTGGTGGACAATGCAAGAGTTTCTAGACACCATCCAGCTGTTTGTCTTTTAGATGTACCCGTTTTTCCTTTCATTGTACTTTATAGTTGGGCTTGTATTCTGGCCCCCTTTCCTTTCAGTACACTTGTTATACAGATTTTACTTAGTTTTTTCTTCCACTTGTACTCTGTTTGTGTTTGTTTATGATTTATAAAGGCAACTCCTTCCCAGTTTTAGGGAATTACTCCTTTGGTTCTATTCGCCAGCCCCTGTCCTATAGAAGGCGGGTTTGGGGTAGTCACGATACGGGCCCTGGGGGACGGTTCGTGACATCAAATATTTATATTAAAATGTTTAAACATGTCTATCATCATAATCATTACACACACATGATAATTGAAATTCCATTTTCATTACTTTTTTCAGGGTACTTATTTTAATATTTTAAATCACTTAAAATCCATAACATGTTTCAAGGGAATTTTCATAGACATACTTACTAATTAGTTGATTCGTATAATATATTCACAAACCCATATAATCCATTTTTTATATAGAAAAATCATATAAGAGAAGTTTCCTTGATCGATTAGGGAAATTATTTAAATAATTTTCAAACTTGAATATTATTTTATGTGTTGCCTTTTCTCTTTTAGTATATGATTCAATGAATTTCCATTTCATGTGATTAGTGGGGAATAGAATGATATATCCCCTCAATGAACTAGTAAGTCTCATAAGAATACTAATATAGGATAATCAAAGTATCCTTTCTCGTATGTATGATGTATTGGAAGAAACACTTAATAGTATGTTTATTATGTTTTGAATTGTCTATCCTTATAATTTTCCAAGTTATTAGTCCACATGATTTTATCCATGTGATTATTTCCTTCCATTTCCATCCATGGATTATGTTATGGTTATGTATTCATTATCATAGAATCTATTATATATATATATATATCCCATAATATTATCTATGTTATTATTATTCCTTTTTATCATTTGTTGTACACTATACCATAATGAGCATCGAATCTAATTTCATTATTTTTTCTCATTAAACTAGTTAATGAAGTGGAAAAATATGTATGATATTCTCTGTGGATAATATTAGAGAATAATTATTTATACTAAAATGATAAAACATAACATGTTTTAATGTAATTCCTATATCACTAATCTTATAAGGACTACTAAAACATTCAAATAGGATTGAAATCTCATGTAATATGATTAATATGTAATAAATAACCCATAAAATCATGTTGATAGGGATCAAGGTTGTTACAACCTTCATATTAATGTTACAGTACAATGAAAAAAAGTTACCGTTATGATGTGGTATAGGTGGGAAATGTACATGGAAGGTGGGAACAAGGACGATGCCATATATGTATATGTTACCCTACAAACATTTGGTTATGATAAGTTGATATATAATGATGTAATTTATGGGTTTACAGTGTAGTGGTTGGATTATGGTGTGAGAATATGGTTGTTGATGTGATGTCATTATTGTATCATTATTTCATCCTGATATATTTATAGGTGTTTTTCCATATGGGTTAACAATATAGTTGTGAGTTGGGGTAGCCTTTAAATTGACAGGTAACTGTGGTGGTAAATTTATTGTCAATTTTTGTCTCATTGATTTTGGTGGTGTTTTTAAATTTTTTTTCTTTAATCTTTATTAGTTATTATTTTCTATATTTATAATCATTGGTTGGATTAGGAGATTTAATGGATTTATGATTTTTTTAAGATATATAAAGGTGATACAAGAAATGGATAAAGTTGTGGTATCTCTAAGTAGAATGTTGAGTTGGTTGATTTATATTTATCTTAGATGTTCAGTTTTTACATTCGATTTATGTTTTTATTGGTTGATATCTCCCATGTATACTCTGACGTAATTATTTGATGTAGATATAATTTTTTTTGGAAGGATAATCCTATTATGTTCCCCCAAGTTCCCAAATCTCCATTGTTTGTTATATTTATTTGTAGGGTAGCCCTTGGGAGATTTTATCTAATGTTCATCTCAATCGAGTAGAGTATTGTGGATGATTTGGAGTCCTAGGATCTCTCCCTTTCATGTTCAATTATAGTGATTGTATATTTTGACGTGTTGATAAAATTTTCTTGTGGTATATTTTTTATCTTAATGAAATTCATTTGAGTTCATTGGTGATTTTATTTAATAACTATTGGGATTTTCGGTTAATCCATCTCATTGGTAGAGTTTATAGAGTCGGTGATATTCTTCAACACATGGCCTATTAATGGTGGGATTTAAGGGTCACTAACACAATTATTTATATCCCATAAAGGGTTCCAGTTGTGAATGGTCACGGCAGACTGGTATCTTAGTTTTAGGTTGAGATTTTGGATAATGTTTGGATTGTGGCATGCATGAGGGTCCCATGGGATTATTAGGGAAGAAATAATACTATGAAATAACATGTGATATGGTGAAAAAAATAGGCTAAAAATAAAACTTTTATAAACCCCTATGATAAAATGTAGAATTATTGAAAACACACTAAAAATTTTTATGTTAAAGTGTCACTATTTGAGTGGAAAATCATAGGGTGGTATATAAATGATTTTCATCAGTGTATTGTATTATCTATTATTGATATTATCTATGTTTCATTGATTATGTTTCTCTAATATTGTTATTTATAGTTTATAGTTTTCTTACAATAATGATTACATTACCTTAAGGTAAAGTAAAATGGAGATAAAATAAAATATATAGTTTAAATAAATCACATTTGATTTTTTTTTATCTGTTTTTTCCCTGAAATATACAACAAAATTTCCCTTAAATTCAATTTCATGGTCCTATTTAAAATATATAACCTGTTTCCTAAATGTTAAGAAGTGAATTTAAATAATTATTAAATAACAAATGATATATATTATTTCAAGCTTGTTAAAGACTTATTAATTAAGTGTTAACTTAATAATAAAGTTCACCTTGATAGATTGTAATGAATTTTCCTAATGACTTGTTTTAAGAACATTGAATTTAAAAAAAAATTATCATGCCATTTAATGTTTTATAAATTATTTAGATACATAATTAAGGGTAAATTATTCAATATAAGAACTAATAATGTGATATAAACTATAAATATGGACTACGTATTATAGAGAGCATGTCTAAAGTTTTGGCATGCCCATATCCCATTAGGGTACCATTGGGATTTGAATATATGTTACCAAATTCATTTAAATAATTTTTATTCAATTAAATACCAATGAAAAGTTAAATTTAGATTCTCTCAATAAATATATACCCCTTATACTTATTTAATAATAATATGGAATAACAGTAGTAATGATATTTTTCAATGTTTTACCTCAAATGTGAGAGCTTAATCATTATCATGATAAATTTATAGTTGATTCAAATACATTAAGGTCAATATAATTTATAGTGATTGATATTTAAAATAAATTAAAACACAAGGTTCGATTTGGTGTCATCCACTTCTTTATGTGGGAAAGTATATTCCAATTCCGACTAAAACTGAATTGCAATATTTAAAATAAATCAACTAGTACTTCAAAATTCCTCCTTTTCTCATGTGTTTGATTAAAATATTAAAATAAAAATATAACGATTCAGTACTAATGGATAAATATTTTTAATGAAATACATTATCTACAAGAATAATATTACCATAATAGAAAAAAATCATGTTTCCTCACATGGTACTTCAAGATGATCTCCTCATGCATGAGACCATGGATGCATAAAATAATCTCCTTCTGTCTCAGGAGAATGCACATAATAAATATTCATTGAGATGGGATTATCTTGAAATTTTATAACAATGTAGATGTAGTGTGGATTACTCAACGTCATCTTCTCTCTCTCAGGTATAGTAGGTCTTCAACATTGTATATTATCGACTTCTCCTTAGAATCATCATTTTTCATTATTTCAAGATTTTATACTCTAGAAAATAAGTTAACAATATTTTAACATTTATTATGGAAATACCAACACCCCCCCAACCATGGTTGGTTGAAGTTTATTCCCAGATAAAAATAGTTGGATTTTTTATAGATTTGACAAATAATGATTTCAAATATTTAATTTTAAATCTCCATGAATATCAAAACATATTCTCATTCAATCCCATAAACTTTTTATTTTTAAATTTTCTGAAAATACATCCTTCCAATTTCATGGAATATTTTAAATATAACATCTTATACATCCCATTAAAAGAACAAATTTATAATCTTTTAAAAAACTCCATGTGTTCATGGCATTATGATTTGGCCCCTATAGCTTGCGGTGTGGTACCAAGAAACACTAAATTATCATTAAACTAGTTTGGAATTCTCGTCATCATGAATAAAAATTATAATCATATAAATTATTATATTTATAACCAATAAAACCACAATAATAATACTTAAATTTAGACCCATTATTCAAATTAAATTTTTTTAAACGATCGAAATGTTTCATATTTTTTACAAGACTTTGAAATTTATATGATATATAAATCCATACACTTTCCAAAGACATACATAGTAATCAATGTTATATTCTCATCAATGTGTGATATTGAGAAATGATTTTTGTGGATCCCACTTTCTTGATGTTGGTAAAACTTATAAAATTTTTCCTAACATTATATGTTTCTCTTTAAAGAAATATGCAAAGACATAATTTCTTATGATTTCCTCCATAATTTTTCATATTTTTTCAGGAAAATAATTATACAGTTAGGGGGGACCTATATGAGACTCCAATCCTTAGAATTTTTTTTGATTTAGATCTATAATTCCAAATTACACTAAAAAAATAGATTATCCTCAAACACTCTAAAGTATAGAAAAACAATTCTCATCCATTGCACAACTCTTCTAACATTTTGTTGAAAAAATTACAACTTATTCAACAAATAAAAGGGAACATTAAGATAATAGGATATTTTCATGGTTTTTTGTTAAATAACTTTAAAATATAAGTTAAATTTTATTTCAGTTTTACTTTCTAATATGAAAAAATTATATGTATTTCCAAAAACATGTTTTCTGTTGATTATTTTTCACTTAAAATGTGAAATTAAAAGAATGTCACACCTTATATAATATGAAACCACGTTTATTTTGTAATAAGATATTTTTTAGAATGATTTGGTCAAACATATTAATCATAAATCATGAAAATTATGCATTTTCTATTTACCATTATACCACCTAAATTCATGTTCATGAAATTTTACTAAGAGTGAGAGGTATTATGATTTACTTGGAATGTAAATTAATTATTTTTATTTTGTTACTGATTTTTTGTTTGATGATTTATTACTCAAATAGATGATGTTTTTTATTAGTAACCTATTTCATTGATCCATAATTTATTAATCTAAATGTTTTAAAATGTGCATTTTCCCAATGTTAAAAATTAATTCTTAGAAAATTTATTATTTTATGATAAATTTTTAATGAAGGGAAATAGATCTATTTGAATTTTATTTATAATGTTTTTCTCAGTGAAGTATTTAAATGTTTTTTGGGTGATGGATGTGTTGGGTCGAAAGGATTGGGTATTATATATGAATTTTTCTTATGCTATATGGATTATTCATCTCTGGTGTGGGAAGTGATGATATGGTTTTGAGGTGGAAGAAAATTTTATGTTATTTAACTGGTTAAGATGGGTATTACAAGGGTTGATTTATTTTAGGGTAGATATGTCTACTTTTGTGATGTTAGTGTGATTTTTAAGGTTTATTCTGACCTTTAACATTATTCTATAATGAATTAAAAACATACTACAAAAATTTAATTAGGGTATTAATCATGGGAAGGATAAGTGGGAATCTACGGACATAGCATTATTGATGTTTTAATAAAATGAAAATTTGATATTCCTTAGTGGGCCATCAATCTATAAGGATATAGAATAGTTAAAGGAGATTGTATTTTCTTTTGAGTTGGTGAATACTTCATATTGGATTCATATTTATTTTTTAGTAATCCCATTTCAGACATTTGATTGAAGAATGTTGAGGATAGAGGATTAAATCCCAAAGGGGGTTTCATTTGAAGAATTTAAATAATTATTAAAGGATTTATTTTCTCAGGTGAAAACTGACTTAAATATGAAGGATACTAAAAAAATTAAATTGGGGAGATATTTTCAAAAACATTGTGAATTATATTCTAGATTATATTAGTTGGTTTTCATGTTCTCAATAGGAAAAGAAGAAAGATCATATCATTTTGAGTCTTCCTTGAGATTGGAAATTTGGAACTCCATTGTGGAATTTTAGTAAAAGTCTTGGATGTAAATAAGGGATCTACAAAATGATGTGGATATACATTTTTCCATTATTGGAGAATTTTAAAAAGACCCTACATGTTTTAGTTCAAGTTTAAGATGAATTCCATGGACCCAAAATTTTTATTCATATATATAATATTTTATTAAATGAATATTCATTACATAACATTACAATCCTTTCTAGACTCATATTGGTTTAGTAAAATTAAAAAATTGGATAAATAACTTACTTATTAATAAGATTTATACATCATATCCCAATAATTTCTTCATAACTATCACCCTTCTTAGACATATCACACCTAAATCCTTTCGTCCTAACCTAGGGAAAGGAAGCATAATAAAGGGCGATCGAAGATTATCTATAAGGGTAAGAAAGGGAGATATCCATGATAACTTTCTCCTAAAATTAAGATAAGGAAATGATAACAAGATCTGAAATTTTTCAAGACATCCCCGAAAAATAATAGAATATAATCATGAGTCATTCCAAAAAAATTAATAGTTCGTAGGACATGAACTATAAAATATTAAAAGAACAAGATCCATGAGAGTATAACATTGGCATAATGCATAATTTTATTGCATGAAAATTATAATAAAAAAATTCCTTAGTTATTCCTAGATGATAATAATTTCATAGTGAATTGGTTTCACTCCTGATTCCATCATACCCTTTGGCAAGGTTAACTCCCAAGACTATCATAGTAGATAGAGTCCCTTACTAAACAAGGTTCAATCGTTATTCCAGGCCTAATTATCTCATGAGATATCCTTATTTACAAAATAAATTATATGGAAATACAATTACATTCCCCTTTTTTACATAATTAAAATCATACATATGTGTTCCAAAATATCATCAAGCATTCATCATATATCATAACCCATATAAATCAAATAGGTTTCATAAAAATTTCACCATTATATAACATGAGGAAAGTGAATGGGTTTCATAAACATATAATTATACAAATAATAAACCATCCAGAGAAAAAATAATGATTGTATAATTGGATTATAACCCCAATAAAATATATTTATCATTAAAGGAGTTCACCATAGATGAAAATACAATTAAAATATCTCTATAATATTTATTCTGGAAAAATCCCTTTCCATTTGGAGTCTACATATTTAAAATATAAAAATTTCCAAAAAAAATTTGGGAAAAAAATTTCTTCAAAATAACTATGGAAGCATGTAAATTAATCTTCAAATAATTCAGTGGTCTAGATAGTGGGAAATTCCACTCATTCTGTGTATATTAAAACAAATGTTCTTTTTCACATTTTCTGTAAAAAGTCAAAATTTCATCATTAATAAAATGATTAGAATATTCCTACTAGATTTTTTTATAAATGGTTTTAATGTGTAAAAATTTAATTAAATAATCATATAATAATATAAAAACATTATTTAAATCATTTTTAAGAAACATAGATTTATACAAAAGGATTTTCAACTAAAGAGAGAAATAAAGTCAATTTTCCTTAAAAAACATTATTTCGGTATCTTGAGTTCATAAAGATATTAAAATGAAATGAATGAAAAAAAATTTAAAAAATATCTATATTATAATAAAAATCATGTGATTATTGAGATACATTTCCTTAAATCAAATCCTTAAATTCTTAATCATAAATAATATATATTAATAATGAGATTGTAACATAAACCCATCACCAATTTGGAAATGTTTGAATCAAAATCTAAATGAAAGAATAACATAAGATTAATCATTAAATATCATGAAAACAAGGAGATAATTATATAAATTTTAAAATATTCATAATATAAATCCCACAAAATAAACAATTAGAGAATATGGCATATGTCTCTCAGAAATAAAAGTGAAAAGAGAAATCATTTACCTCAAGTTCAACTTTTTTCAAAAGTGATATTCTGCCATGTTTAATAAATTTAAATTTATTATAAACATATAAAATAATAATTTATATACTTATAATATATTATATCATCCAATTACTAAATTTCAATACTAATTTATTAAAAAATCCCCATTATAATCATCATTTCTGGGTTCAATGTGTTTCATTTTTCTTGAGCATTTAGATTTAATAGTTACCATCCTTGAATATTGATCATAGTTCCATAATATGTAGAATTTTTATCTCGATATTACTATGATATATATTCATAATATATATTTTTAGAGTTCTCCATAAAAGTTAGATATTAAAAATGAATTACACTGTTCATAGAGATGGTAGGATGTACGTACCCATGAATGTTGTTCTCACTTTTCGAAAGATGGAACAACATAAAGTTAAATAATAATTAACCATTAAAAAATAATTATTATATCATATATATCATATCTTTATATGTGTAAAATAAATATATCTTTATTACTATTTATGTAAATTGGAAAAGAAATAAATCAGATCTCTTCATATAGGTGGTAGTACACACATACGCACGAGTGAAACTATCATTTTCCATAGGATTATATGGAAAAAATATATATGTGATATATAATTATATAATAATTATTATGTTATAAATATAATTTATAAACATTTTCCATGTTATAATAAACATCCATGAAATATAGTGATCAAAAATGAATCATATCACTATGTGGAGGCGATAGTCCACACATACGCATATGCGATACTTTAACTTCATGTTTTATAGGAAAAGGGTGAATAATGGTGGTTAAATAATCATAATTTAATTTAAATATATTAATTATATTTAATTTACTATTTTATTATGAATAACATAGATTTAGAGGAGGTATAAGAAGGTGTAATTTGAAAGATGTTAGGTAGGATGATTACTTCTATTTCGATTAATCTCATTTAGATCATTTCTTAAGGAAACTTTGAATGGTATCTTAAAAATGAAAAAATATTTAAATATTTTATATTTATGTTTTGATGTTGTTTTAGTATCGTCTGGTCAAACTATATGGTTTAATTTAGTGTAAATAATTGAAATCATAGGTGTCCATTTATAAGTGGGGGAGAGGAAACACTTTAAATTTCTTGAAATATGAAAATATAATTATGTCATACTCAATACAAATGCTACCAAATTTATAGATATTATAATATGTGATAATAGTAGGTCTAAATATTGACATAAAATTTTATTTCAAAAATATACCCTTATCTCTGGGTTTAACCCTCAGGAAACCTATTTTAACCTTAATAATGGTAATAAATTTTGCTTTTTTGGAAAATCACTGTAACCAAACATGAAATTTACCCCATTACCAAATTTTTAAATACATATTCCAAATATTGAATCCATTTTATCAAATTCATATTATATATGTGGAAGAATTTAATTTAAAATTAAACTCACAATATGTCAGGAAAAGCAGTTTTCCAAAAAAATGTTTTCTTAAGTATAAAAAGTTTTTATAAAATAATTAAAAATAATATTAATGATAATTACTTTAGTTGAACTAATTATAATATAAATGAAATAATATTACTTTTAAAATTATTTAAAAAATAATTGAAAATTTTTAAATTCTTCAAATGAAATCATAGTTTTCAACAAAAATCATAAATTTTCCCTATTCATTGAAAGAAAAATATTTTCAGAAAATTCTCAAAAATTCATTCCAAGATAATTTATCCATGTTGATTTATAAAATGAAGTTTATATTTTAAAATAAATTTTATAAAATTTGGAATAAAATAATTATATAATTTTCTCATCAATGCAATAAAAACTATTTTGATGAAAAATGTAATTTTAAAGCATATAATGACTTTATAGAAAATTAAGTACTTATTTTTAGGTACATTTTATTAATCTAATATCATTTATTCATATTTTAAAAAAAAATACACCTATAAATTCCTCCAATTTAACAACTAGTATATAACAGTATGATATATGGTTGTTCATTTAGACTTGGGTTTGCGTGTATCAAAAACTATTGAAGAAATTAAAATTATTGGAAAAAAATATATCGTAAAATCTAAGGGGTTTAAACTATACCCCCAATAAAATGAATTTTTATCTCAAAAATACATCACTATGATACAAAAAATGAGAATATATTTATTTCATAAAATCTATGGATTCCTAAGTAGCTTCATCAAATTTTTAATACCTATAAAGAACATGAACAAGGATTTTGTATTATTTTGTATCACATCATCCCTATGATCCATTATTTCTACTAGTTTTTTCTTCATTTGAATGATCATGATCAAGTAGTAAAACCTTTTACTTCTGTACATTTGAATAATTTGGTTTCTACTTCCCTGGGATAGATATATGGTACACATCATGAACTTGATAGATAATCATTTGAAGTGCCAATCAATAAGCTATCATCCCAACTCAATAAAAAATATCAAAGGGTCCAATATACCCATTGCAAATCATTCAATTCCTTTTTAATAAAATAAAATTATTCCAATTATAAATTCATAAAAATACCTTCTCACTAATTTTGGATTCTACATTTCCCCTATGATTGTTATAATATAATTTCTATCAACTCTTAGCTTGCTTGATGTGCTTCTAAATGGATATAACCTTCTGTGCATTTTCCACTACTAGATCATGTACCAATATCTTCAATTATCAAAATTCATCCCAACATATTGGATTTATACAATTCTATAAATATAGGCCTTTATAAGGATTTGTCTTAATTCTTGATTGAAATAAATTGTTGTAAGAATACTCAACTAGTGGAAGGTGTTAATCCTGTGCACCATTGAAATCCACTGAACTAGACATTATCATATCTTATAAGGTTTTATTGGTTATATTAGGCTGAATATATATATGAGGAATATAAGAAGTAATGAAACACAACATTGAATCTAGATATTTCTAAATACTTTCCTAGAAAATTGAGGTAAACCTATTATCCCAATCAGATACAATATAATGTGGTACTGCATAAAACCTTACCATTTTCATAATTTATATTTTTGAAATATAATTTAGAGATAAATATTCTATGATAGAAATGATTTGTGCCAAATTTTTAAGGTGATTGACTGTAACCCAAATAACATTATGCCCTTTTGACATATTGGGGAGTTTGATGAAAAAATCATCGGTGATGATTTCCCATTTCCATTCTAGTATAGGTAGTGGTTGTAACATCCCATTATACTTTTTATCTTAGGCTTAACTTATAAAAATAAAAAAACCAAGATATATACTCTGAAATATATCTCTTCATGTTGTCTCACAATAAATACACTTTCATATATTAATACATTTTTTACTCGCAAGTTGAATAGAGAATAATGAACTATGAGATTCATGAAATATATCCTTGTTTATGTATGTTATTGGAGGGGAAGATACATGGTTTTGAAACATTATCATTCCATCACAATAAAAGTTAAACTCAGTAACACTTCTCAAATTATTTTTTATATCTACAGATTCCTTCTACGCCTCTTTAATATTTACAATGATGGGTGGTTGGACACTCATCTATTCCAGATAATATTCCCTCCATTCCATAAGGATTTATAGACCCATCCTCTACAAATATAGAAATATTAGATCAATTTTTCTCCTAATCATAGATAATATTTCATGACCCTTTTGACTTGGAGAATCTTCCGCCTTGTTCTCTTTCTGGGGGTGGTAATGTATTAAGTAATCAAAATATTTAATCAACACCAACCATATTATATAATTCATATTCAACTCTTTCTAGGTGAATATATAATTTATTATTTTATTATAAGTATATATATCACTAAATTATTAAAATGATAATTCCTCCATATCATTAATGATAAAATGACCTCAACAGTCCCCAAATCATGAGTTGGGTAATTTTTATCCTAAACCTTCATTTAGTTGGAGGCATAAGCAATCACTATATAATTATACATAATTATGGATTCTGGATCATTATTTTATGTCACACTATTGATAAAAAACCCTTAACCACTATATAATTATAGTGGGAGAATTTGTAAGACAAAATGGAGTCACTAAAAATTATTAGTGTTCATACCTTGAATAAAAGGATTCCATGGGTATGTATTCACTTTTGACCCTCAACTAATAATATATAGATCAATGAATAATCTTGAAAAAATATTTAGATCCTTATAATTGAAAAAAAAATATCAATATGAGTAAGTGAATACTTATTCATGATTGTGATCTTTTTATTTTCTTAATAGTCAATTTAATGTCACATTAATACATATTTTTCTTAAAAAAGAATATATATTCTCCATGGTGACACACTTGGTCGAATGAATACCTTGTCATGATTCTCTTATATTTGCTTCTTTAATTACTATAACTCAATTATGTACATTATAAATGGAGTATTTGAAATAGGTGTATCACCATGTATGAGTTATATTGAAATATAAACTTTATAATTGAGAGGAAATACTTTTCAATTCATCCATAAATACATCAAAAAACTCTAGGACAATAAGAATATATTTGATGTTTAATTTCTACCCAACCATTTTATATACACACCCCTTTTTAAATGGAAGCAATACCCATATAATGGATCAAATTTCTATTATAAGTTCATATTTATAGTTACACTAATAGAAGATCATATGTTTTTTCAGAATAACAAATGTGACTTAACTTACTCAACAAATGATATAGGATTTATAAAAATAATTTCAATCCATGCCCAAAATAACATCAAATTCCACTTGAGGGAGAATAATGAGATTTATATGATGTGCATTCCAAAAAACATCATTTAGAGAATAATCATAGACATGAGATGTGATACTCCTACCATTATGATTTTAAAATACTAATTCAACATCTAATAATTAATGATATATTTTGATACCGTCATGAAATTATTCAGATATAAAATAGTGGTTAGATCTAGAATCAAATAAGACATTAGCAGTTCTAGTCTAAATGGAAAGTGTACCATTATCCTATTCTTTATCATACCCCAAATTTAAAATAGTGATCACATAAGATTTACATTTATCTATAGTATTAAGAGGTTTTTGGTGTTGATCATTTTCATTAAACTTTTTATTTGAGAATTGGTCTTCATAATTCTCATACTCCTTTCAATTGAAACACTAGAGTGTGGGTGGTGAATTCTATGGAATTTGCTCTCCATTATAAGCTAACATCATCACCCCATCACTTACACATTAGATTTTTGAATGACTATACTTTCCACATTGAAAAAATTTAGGAGTCCCCTTAACATAATTTCCTTCATGTTTCCTTCCACAATTAGATCATAAAGGAAATATCAACTTTTTATCTCTATGTTTTTTATTATTATAATTTTATTTTAAATCCATCAATAATTTTTATCCAAACAATGAGATTAATCGGTAACTCAAATATTTATTTACACCTTGAAAACAAATCAAACTAGTAATTTATAACTACTAAAGTCCCTTCTGGATAACTCCCTTCAAAGACATGGTTTTTATCCACTAAATATTCAATAAACCTATTTTTAGGTTGGATAATAATACATGATACATACCTCACAATTCTTGTAAAATTTCATCAATATGTTCTAACATATTTATCATCCTTCTATTTTATGTCATATAATTCATTCTACACATTCATATAAATAATATAAGGAAATTACATATTGAAAAATAATCTCATAAACTCATCCCAATCCATGGAGTATATTTCTTCCCATTACCTCATGTTTTAGATAAGAGTACATGATTGGTCTGATTCTACTTCCAAATTATAAAGAACAAAAATAAATTTTTCATGTTTTGAAAAATATAGAAAACAATATCTTTTAATATGTACTGATAAATTTCACCAAAACTAGTGGATTAGGATACCCACTAAAATAATGTTGATGTTTCCTCGTGAAGGAATAAAAAATGTTCCCTCCTTTACTCATTTGTAGGATAAACCTGATTTAAGTGTTGAGAATGTTGTGTAACTATACCAATGATATTTTGTATTCATAATCATAAAACATTTGGGTTCTCATGAGTATAATCACTTCATTTTCTATCACATTCAACATTATTATGGTTTCATTGAGTTCCCACCATTTACTAAACCCAAAAATCATCATGTGACAAAAAATAATCATAGTGTGGAACCAAAAAAATCATTAAAAATATTTTATAGGATTTTTAGATCATGAAACCTTCATTTAAATATATGAAACCCTAATTCATTTATGGTCATATCTATTAAAAATAATCACAATAGTTTATAATGAAAATTATAATTAACCAATGAAAAACCCCAGGAGTGTCAAACCAGGAGCGTAGTAAGCATATATGCATTGTTTACCAGAAAGATGGTTGATATATACTTGAGCAACTATTTTAGGTGTCATTATCCCTTGATGCATCAATATCAAAACCATATCCAGTTGTAGTATCCAGAAATGGATTTTTTATAAGAAATCAACACTCATTTAATTACCATAAATGAATATGTTCACCAATAAATACGATTATCATAAGGGTTATTACTAATGTTATCTCATCCTAGTTTATAGAGGTAAATAAAAATTTCTATAATACTAAACATAGTGAGCCATAAATTTCATAAATAGATATTATATCTTATTATATTAATTTTCATTACATAACATTAATAATGATGCTATAATCATATAGTTTTAGTTCCTTTGGAAACTTGGATACATAAGAACCTATTCATAAGATATCTGCAACATCTCAAATAAAGTTCCTCACAACTAGAACCCTTCATAGGAATATCATACATAAATCATTTATTCATAACTTATGGAAAGTAAATATAATAAAGGGTGAGCTTATATTCTCAATAAGGGTAAAAAGGGAGATATCCATGATTAATTATATATATGATGAGAATAAGGGTATGAGAACAAGATCTTAATATACAAAAAAACACCTAGCAAATCATAAATCATAATATTGAATAAAAAATCATATAAAATAATTTCCTTGGTCATGTACCATTTCCAATACTATCATAGTGGATCGGGATAACACTATATTCCATCATATAATTAGTAAAGGTTCACTCCCAAGAAAATTATAGTGGATAGAGTGCCTTACTAAACTGGGTTCACTCCCTATTCAAGTCTTTATTAACTCATGAGAAATACAAATTTATATAATCCATTAGATGGATATATAACTTTGATATTATACATCACATAATGAAACTCATACATATTTATTCCGTAATATCATAAAAATCATCATCTATATAACATGTGTAAAATAAATGGATTTTATAAACATTTTAACATAGAATATCCCATGTAATATAAACTAGTTTTATAAACATATCATCATCATAATCATAAATTATCAAAATAAATAATAATGATGGTATCATTGGATTGCATGCCTTGTAAAGCATATATAACCTCAATGGTTTTCATCTTAGATGAAAATTCCACTAAAATATCTCAAAAATATTCCTTAAGGAAACTCTATTTTTATTTTCAAATCACTTATCTGAAATTTAAAAATTTACCAAATATTATAGAATAATTTTTATTTTAATTTAATCATGGATATATATAAATTAATCTTCAAATAATTTATTGGTCATGATGGAAGTAAATTTTGTATATACAATATTTTATGATTAAGATTCCTTTCAAATTTTCCGTAAAAAGTCAAAATTACATCCTTTAGAAAATGAAAATATGATTGTTTATAATATATTTTGAAAAAATTATATCATTTTTAAAAAGGACTTTAAACATTCATATTATAATATGTAAACACTCTTGATTTTTTTTAGAAAACATGGATATGGAAGAAAAATGATTTATACCGAAGAGAGAAATTAATTTGGGTTTCCTTAAAAATAATTTATTTGTATCTATTGAGTTATTAAAGAGAGTAATATTAAAGAAAAACTTGTAATATATAGTAAATTAAAAAATGAATAAAAAATTCATGGGATTCATGAAATATAGTTTATAAATTTTTATCATCGGAAACTAAATCATAACCAGTCCTTATAAACAATGAGATTGTAACATAAGTCTCTTACTGTTTTGGTAACTTTTGAATCATAAGCCTAAAAAATGAATTAAATCAAATGAATATTTAAATATAATTAATAGTAGTATATTCATGATATAACATATAATAGTGTTATTATATAAACCACACAAAATAACCAAGTGTTGGATATGTCATATATATCCAATAATTAAAAGTGAGATGAGAAATCCCTTACCTCAAGTTTGACATTATTAAAAAATGATATAACCACATTTATAATTAATATTAAATTTATTATACTTATAAAAAATAATATAAATACTTATAATATCATATATCATCCCCTTATAATATTTTAGAACCTATTTATTAATAATTCCTTCTTAAAACAGCCATCTTGGTGTGTTGACTATTTTTTTTCTATAAATTTTTTAATTCGGTATTTCTAGTCCTTGTACCTTGATCACAGTTCCATAATCTACATATATTTAATAATGATATAGGTATAATATATATTAATTATTTATATATTTAGATTAATCCATAAAATTTAGAGATAGAAAATTGAATCACATCGTTCATGGATACGTTAGACCATACGTATGCATGGATGTTGTTTTCACTTTTCCACAAATAGAACAAATGAAAGGTAAATAATAATTCACTTTTAAAAATCATTAATATATCATATATATCATATATATATTCATTATATATATCTTTATCACCATCCATGTAAAATAGAAATTAAAATCTTATAACACCGCTTCATGGAGGTGGTAGTCCACACATACGCACAAGTGACATTATCATTTTCCAAAGGACATGAAGGTAAGAAGGAAGATATTATATTATAATTATAAAAAAATAATTATTGAAAAAATATTATTAATAAAAATTAAATCCATAATAGTATCCATATATAAAATATTGTGATGGAAAATGAATTGTATCACGACGTGGAGACGATAGTCCACACATACCAATGAGTGATACATTCACATCGCACTTGATGGAAAAGGGGTGAAAATGGTAGTTCCATAATCATAATAAAATTTAAATATATTTAGGATACATATTTTATATTTTATTATGAATAAAATTGATTTATAGAAGGTATAGTAAGAAGTAATTTGAAAGAGGTTGGGTAGGATGGTTATCTCTCCTTCAATGGTCCTCCTTTAGATTCTTTTTTAATGACTTGTGGAATGGTATTTTAAAAATACTAGAACCTATAAATTTTGTATATTTGTGTTTTAAATATAATTTGTAATGTTTTTTTCAAGATATATTCCTCAATGTAGCGTAATGAAGATAAAGTAGGGGTTTCATTTTATTAGTGGGGGAGAGGACACACTTGGAATTTATTAAAAGATTAAAATATAATATTCTCACACACAAGAGAAATGATTTTAAATGGATATATAATATAAGGTGGAAGATTATGAGATATAATCATGTAAATAAAATAGTATTTAGATGATATAATTTAGATTACTTACCCTTATCTCTTGGTTTAACCACACGGTAAACTCATTTTAACCTTATCCATTATAGTAACTTTTTACAATTTTTACTATTCATTTCAACCAAAAATTAATGTGGCATAATTAAAAAATTTGGATATTAAAATTAAAAATATGTAAGCTATTTTATCAAATTAAATTCATATAATTATAACAATATATTTTAATATGAAACCCTTAATACACAATAAAAAGCAGTTTTCTAGAATTGTTTTTACTTATAAACAATTTTTATACAAAATTCAATATAAAATTAATTCTAACGAACATAATTGGATTATTAATAATATAAATGAGTTAATTTTAGTTTGAAAAACAATTTAAAAAAATTGAAATTTTTTATATTATTTAAACAATGATACTGTTTTCAATAAAAAATAGTATTTTCACTATTCATCAAAAATCAATATTTTCCTAATATTATAAAATATTCATTCTACAATAATTTGTACATGATGATTTCAAAAATTGTTTTTATTTTAATAAATTTTATAAAATATTTAAAAATTAATTATTTTATTTTCTCGTAAAGGCAATAATACCTTTTTGATGAAAAAATGTTTTTTAAAGTATAAAATAACTTTACTAAAAATTAAGTACTTATATATCCAAATATTTTCTTTATGTAAATTTTTTTCATATTATTTTGAAAATTTGGTTATTTTTATTAAGTCATCCAATTTAATGGATATATTATATGGGTTTACTATATTTTGGTTTCATTAGACTCTGTTTTGTGTGTATCACAATCTATCGAAGAAATTAAATTTATTTAAAATGAAATATATATCATAAAATCTCAGGGTGTTATATGAAATCTCTGAGTTATATGCCTTGAGGATCAAAAAAATAAGAGTGAGATGATCATCTAGGGTTAGAGCTTAGTTTCAAACCTAAGGATTGAGTTGTGTGAGGCACTCTATGTTTAGTTAGTTGATCTATTTTCATTATAATTTTTTGGGGGAAATTATTAGAATGAATAAATTTAGATTAATTATGTTTCTAAATATCTAATAGGTAATAAGTTGTGGCCTTTGGATTGAATTATATACTAATATGATGATCCTAATCCATTCAAAAAAAACCTCTGTATTATAATTTTGAATTCCTTTAAAATGTATATTGTTCCAAATTTAAAATTTAAAGTTATTTGGTTTTAATTAAAAATCACTTTTTTGAATATTTTTATGGGATTTTGAGAAAATATATGAATATTAAAATATCCTAATTAATATTTAACCCGAATCCCATTACTATAGAACATTAAACATATTACTCATGATAATATTAATCCAAAAAATTCTGTTTATTCAATTTTATATCCAAAAATTTTACCCTATCTAACTTATAAATAACCCATACACCACCCATTAAATATCATTTAAATATTAATAAATTTCATAAAATATATAAATGTTACTTATCCCAAAACATGAATTCGTAATTTAAAGGTTATGGTCTCACCAAAGTCTAAAATCACAAAGAGAAAGTGCCTATGAATGTTGAAATCTCTATAAAAATATTATATGATCCCATAAATTTTAATTTTTTATTTTTTATTTTTACAAAATATTAATCAACATAATAATTATCTAAAATAAAAAAAATAATTACATTAATTTTTTGGGTGCGTATTTCATTTTAATTATCATTGTTTAAATTCTTATATAATGGTAATAAATGGTTGGGAAACTTGAAATCAATGTGTAATAGATTTAGTGAAAGGGTAAGGAAGAAAAATGTAGGGGCCTAGGTGACACAAAGGAATTGACATTCTAATATATTTCTACTCTGAGTCCAATGTAAATTTTGAAGCCATAAAAATTACGGTTGTAACCCACTAGATTTTTCATGAGATTATACTATTTTTAATATGTAATTTAATTTTGGATTATTGAAATTTAAAACCAAAAAAACATTTATTATATGGGTGTGTTAGTATTTTCATCCTTTTTCGTTATTTAAACACCCTCCCAAGATCTCTACCTCATTTATAATCTCTACCAAGGAATAAAATTTTCATGATCAATACAATAAATTACTGAGAAGGTGATAGGGCATTGTATTAGTGGATCTAAGAGTGGATATTGATGACTGAATGAGGACTGAGAAATTGGCATTGTCGCACTGCTCCCTTTGAGTCCTGATGGCATGACATGTGGCTACGTCATCACTGCCCGTCCATGTGCCTCATCTAGGGGGAGGATCCTTTGCTGTTACACCCTCCTCACTACTCCTTTTCCCCTTTCACTGATTCATCCTTCTTAAATAGATTTCTTGGAATTTATGTTTTCCCTAGTGTTCCTTCACTAGATAACGAAGTTATTTCAATTTCAATTTCCTCTATAGAGTTTATGAGGGATTTGTCACTCCTAGATCTCACCCTTATTGCTTGGTTTGGTAAGAAGAGACCATCCATAGACACATTCTATAGGTATGTTTTCTAGACATGGAATCTTTAAGAGAGGGTGACTGTAGGGATGTTAGACTTGCAACACTTCCAGATCCATTTTTTGAGTGATGGGCTCTTGATTTATGTCAGGTATCATGCTCTGTGTTCTATGGGAGGTTATAGGTTTTATCTTTTTTTATGGACTTCTGACTTCCATCTACAACGGGACACCCTAACCATGATGTTTTGGATTACTCTCCCTGGTCTTCCTTTACCTTTTAGGAACCCGATGATTCTTTACTTAATTGGTAATATGGTCGGGAATTTTTTTTTCCGGATCCCTATACCCATGTTGTTTTTCATCCAGTATCTCCGAGGATTTTTGTTGAATTGTATGTGATAAAGGATCCATTGGACTCTATATGTTTTGAGGTTGAGTGAGAACTTTTATGGTACCAACTGATATGCTTTGATTCTTGGGTTCTATTCTACATGAGTTGCGGTCGTTTGGGTCATGAGGCTATTCAATTTCATCAAGGTTCTTTGGTGCACTCTCAATATGTCATGCTTTAGACCCCTCGGGATGAGTGGGAACAAACGGTCACTGGAGATGCTAGTTTTCCTCCAGCTATCCAAATATATATAAATATGAGGCCCTCAGAACTCAAGGTTTCAGATGTTTTTGACATATTAAGAATTGATTTATGTATCAAGACTATTGTACATGGAGATGGGCAGGAATATTGTCTAAGTTCCTAGTCCCCAGTCTCCTCTACAGATATGGTGAAATTGGGTAGCATTGGTTCCTAAGTATGGGATATTGAGAATCAGAGGGATGGCATTGGAATCCTGAGTATGGAGAATTATGGAGAGTTCAAAGAGACTACTCCTCTGGTTTTTGGCAAAGTTAATCATATGGGTAAAAAATATTGAAATTGATTTGGAGTGTTGGGAGAAGAAGAGTGACATGATTTTGTGAATAGTATGAAGTGGCAGATTCCCTGTAGAGAATCCCCCTATCCAGGAGTTTTATTAAAAGGATTTGGATTCTAATTTGGATTCCCCTATTGTGTCCAAGGAATTGGACATTGATGAGGAATATCTCAGATCCTCTTCAAGGAAAAGAAATAACACTATCTTATATTTGGATGGTTTTATTAATAAATACTGAAGGCCGAGAAGAAGAAAAGATTATTCTAATCTACTTAGTTCCCCTGTTATGAGATCCTCAAGTAAAGGAAGTATACCTTAAATGGTTTCCCAAATCATGGAAAGTAACCCCACTAGAAAGTATAAAGGTCTTGATAAGAGTGATGAGGTTAAGACCCCAAAGAACCTGGAATCACAAGAATGTGAATCTCCTATAATAGATCTAGAGTACACAAAAAATGATATTAAAGAATTAGTTAACCCCCTAAGTGGAAAGGAAATTATGGAGTGTGATGAAAGGGATACAATCATTAACTACAATAAAGAATTCATGGAGAAGTAACTTGTGGTCAATTCCATGCACGAGGAGTTTCACAGATTGGTTGGGAGGCATATATAGTTAAACCTTAATGAGGATCAGGGCTATAAGGTCTAAAAACAACTTATCATATTGGCATTTGAATTCAATAGTAAGAAGATTTATAGGTAAGATCTCTGCCAAACATGGGACAAGATGGAATATAACAGTGAATACCTCCTCAAAGATGATCTAGATGGAAAGGATAACACTATTCAATGGAGTCTCTATAGATTTAAGGTTTTGAGAATGATTAAATTGCAATTAAAATATTCAACTATTACTTATGGTGTCAGTTGATTGTCTTATTTGGTCTGTACTAGTTTCCTACTTTTCCTTAAAAGTGTTTTTTCTTAATAAAAAATAAATATTACTTGGGTATTAGTGGATCTAACATTGGGTGATCTTCAAAACCTATTTTTAAACTACTATGACAACAATAAATTAAATCCTTAAATATCTTATTTATCTAGATTTATAAATCTATGTTCCTCTTTTTTTATTCTTCCTCAAGGTGGATTCAAGATATTTTTATAAGCATTCATTATATGAGGATTCTTCTATAGTCATCAAATTTTTGTATTCTATTTTTTTATAAAATAAAATTCATTTATCCAAATATCCTAGGTTAATATTTTTCCATCAAATATTTCATATTTATATCCCTTAATAATTGGGAATTTATTTTAAACCTAATATGGTGGGTGACCCATATTTTATCCCTTACGGTTATTGGGTTTACATTCATAGTAGTATAGGATAGTGTTTAGATTACAAAATAAATGCTTATATTAAAAAATAAATAGATAAAATGGTTTCCTATAATCCATGCCATGGATGTTTTTTCCCCTTGTCAAATTAAAAATAATTTTGTTTCAGTTTTACTTCATGGGTTATATTCAGGTAGTTTAGTGATATATTCATTATTTGAGCTACCATACATGTTTAATTTTTATTTCATAATCTTTGATTTATACCATTAGTGTTAATCAAAATATTTTATTTATTTATATACTTACTTGAGATTCATTTAATTTTAATATGTCCCATGATTTTATTCTATATCATTATACCTTATAAAATTGTTTTTTGAATTTATTATATTTGTTTAACATTGATTATACTAGGAATTAGTTCTTACCAATAAGTTATTAATTTATAGTACATGTTTGAATATTAACATGTGAAATGGTTTCCAATTATTATAGGTTAGGGGATTCCTTTTATTGGTTTTGTTATTAATCTATACAGGAATATTCCACTATATTTAATGAAATATTTGGATGTTTTTAGAATTTTCATCACATGTAATGACAATATGACATTCTTTTATAACAAACTATAGTATTTGATATATAAAATAATTAAAAATTTCTATTCAGTATATATTTTTTTTGGGTTTGAGTTGTAACATATGTGACCAGGATATCATATTATGAAATAAACATGATTATTTTTCTTAGATTTTTCCTTTGGTAGTTTTTCATATATATATATATATATCCTTAGTTTTTATTTTTCTAGAAAGGTGTTTCTCATTTTTAGAGTAATATATATTTTTTGGGTAGTCTATTGCACTATCCACCTATATGTATCTATTTCAATGTATACCTAATGTGAATACATATATAGATTGATATATATTATTATTTAGTTAAAACAAGTAGTTTAGGCATATAAGTTTCCCAGAGTAAATTGGTTTTGTTTTTTCTTTAATGATCCATTTACATACTTCATAGAAAATATTGATAATAATTTTATACATTATATATATATATGTGGTAAAATGACTATGCAATATTCACTATTGTATTTCAACATTCATACCATCCTATAATGATTAGGAAGTGTTCCTGATGTCATATTGAAATTTGGCTTTGATACTGTTCAAATATAATTGCCAAGTCATTAAAACAAACATACTAAGGATTAAATAACATGAATATATGAAAAATATATTTTATTATGAAAACTAAGGGGGAGAGTCTTTCGACGCCCATTGATGGAGGTCGACAATCGCACTTCACCCCCGTATCAAACCCAGATTTCGTCCCTCACTTTTCTGTGATCTCTATTAGTCTGGAGGTTCTGGAGTTATTAAATGGTGACAACAGTTGTCGATTTAGAATCTGGAGTTCACTAACGCATCCTCCTTGCTTCATCTAACAATTATTACAAGATTCAAGAATCACTGGACACCAGTCGATGCATTTGACTGCTTTGTCTTTGGATCCTAGGGACTGTACGAGCGAGTGACAATGGGGCTTCTCGACTCAAGACATATCATGATAAGGTTTTCCTCCAAGGAAGTTTTTATACAAGACTAGTTTTCTATGCCTTGTATCTGTAATGGATCTTGTTTTCTGCTCTTCCGATGGACATACAATTTACCAATGAAACATGACTCACCTACAATGGAAGTATGGGTAAGATTATCAGAACTCCCTATTTCATTTCAAAACCTGTCAATTATTTATATTATTGGAAATATCTTTGGTCAATATCTCTATTCAGATAGTAGGTCTAGGGTTGTATGCCAACCAATTTCTCCCAAGATATGCGTTGAAGTCGATATGTTGAAGCCCCCAGTGGAGTTCTTGTGGATTGATGTAGGTGAAGAGTTCTGTTATAAGCAGCTAGTTATTTTTAAATTAGGGTGTGTTTTCTACGCCCTATTAAAGAAATTAGGGAATAGTATGGAGGTTTTCATGAATAGGAAGCTATTTCAGAAGGATACATACCTATGTGATAAAAATATGACCTCGGTTCCATGAGAGGTTTCAGTTGATGGTGGTAGTCCTTTGCTGGCAGACTGCAATGGAACAATTACAGGTTGTGAGTTGGCTGACTCTGATCATCCTCAGAACCAATATGCTGAGACGCTGCACTTGTAGGAGGAATTTAAGGGGGTTTCTAAGAATGTAAAGGACATACCTAAGCATTCAAAAAATTCTGACATTTTTAGTTGGTGGAAACATGATATGATGGTGTGGAGTTCTATAAGTGTTGTGGTGATTCAAGGTGATGTAGTGGCTTCAGGTGATGACACTTCAGGAGAGGCCTTGGTTGATGGAATTGCTAGATGTTGTGTTTCTAATTCTAGTGTGGAAGTTCAATTGGGGTTTGAGGGATTTTATAGGACACTTGTTTATGGTTCACATGCGGAGGCAGTATGGTCAGGGGAAGGTCCCACTTTTAGAGAACAGATTGAGGCCCCTAAGGATTCAATCAGATTAATCCCTAGAAGCGATGTGTCTAATATTGAGCTCAACAACCATTATGATGGATTTCCTAAGGAATATATATTGTAGGAGGTTTAAACTCATCAAAATAGGCATCTTATAGATGAGCAGCAGGCATCGGGGAACACAAACAGTTGTGGAAACATGAGGGGAATCCATAAATAGCCCAAATATTACTCATATTTTCCATCTCCCATGGAGACACATTCAGAAAAGAATTTAAATTCCATGTAGATGTAAAATTACTTTCTTGATTAACCGTTAGAATTACTTATGATTTTGGATGAAGAAACAGCTGTGTAGGTTTTTCTTTTTAATGCTATTATAATAAGAAGTTGTTAGAGTAATGGGGAGACTATTGAGGTTAGATCTCAATGAGGAGGTGCATAACTGGATTGATAGAAAAGACATGATTTTAGTAGAGGGATTTAAAAAAGGGAAGATAATCCTTGAGTATTACATTTATACTTTGAAAAAAGTGACGTCTAGAATTGAGGATCTCTTAATGGATGAACCGGACACTTAGGTATGCAATATATCCTAGAAATTATTTAGGGAGCTAAAATCTGGTTGCCTTAAATTATATTTTAATGGTTTAGTTATTTTCTTTTGTGTTTGAACCCATGGTTCCTCACTTTTTCCAAAACAAATTGAATAATAAAAACTTTATTTTCAGTTAGTAATTATTTTAATACAAGTTTCATTCAAAAATGAAGTATTTTTTACCAAATTATTTTTCATGAACAATATTTTTTTATTTATAAGTTAAAATTATAAATTTTAGGAATTTAATTTTATAAAATGAGATTTGTTTTTTGAATCAGTATATACAAATTATCTTAGAGTGAATTTTTGTGATATTTCTGAAAATGTAAAATTTTGGGAATAGTGAAAAATACTATTTTTATACATACCAAAATTTTATGAAATGATGTAAGAATGAAATAAATATTTATAAAAATTGCCCCAAAAAATGTATTTAAGGAATAAAATTATCAAATTAATTATATTATGTCAAATTTATAAACCTATGTTTGAAATTTTGAAGCCAAAGTTATATTATATTGAAAACAAATTCTATTTCATTACTTTTAATAGGGTTACTCAATGATTCCATTAAATTATTGAATTATTTTAATCTATAATAGAATTAATAGTATTAATAATAAACCCAAAAAAATAAAGAATCATTACTCCTCAAAATTTTAGCTTAAAATGATTAAATAATAAATATTTTAACCCTAAAACACCCATCTCCTCATATATAAATATTACAACTCCTTTAACTTGGAAAAACACTTCCCATTGACATTTTCTCACCAAATCACAAATATAATACCTTCCAAACATCCATACCGACATCCTATAGCTCATTTTATTTGAAAATACAAATCCAATAAGGCATAAAGTGAAATAAAAAGGGTCATATCTGAGAAAGAGATATAAGACCTAACCAACTATTTCATGTTTATTTCTTCAAATAACTCCTTCAAATAATAATTAACCATACTGAAATAATAACAGTAGTATCTTCTATATACTAAAATGTTTTTATGATTATTACACAATCCATTTTCATTTCATTTTCAATCCTTTAGTAAATGAAAACATCCTCTGGGTGTATGTATAGACTACCACCACAATGAAGCGATGTGTTTCATTTTCCATCACCGCCTTATATGGATGGTTATAAGGTTGAAAATAATGAATATATAATATTTTTATAACATATTTATGATTCTATAAAATTAAAATATTTTTCTACCTTATTTCTTTTCCACTTAATACAAAAATGAAAACCTCGTTCATGGAAACGTAGAGACTATCGTCTCCATGAAACAACATAGTTCATTTTTCATGAACACTATAAATGGTTGATGTAAAAAGTTTATATAATTTATAAATATGATAAATTTAACATGTATTATATTTTTGGGTAACTGTAACCATAAACCCCTTTGACCGTATTCAACACATCGATGTTGTTTTGAGGTTATAAACTGAATGACCTGAAAACATAAAATATAAGCAAAATAATTTTTGTTAATAAATAAGTCATGGTGATAATTTAAAAATGATTAATAATAGTTATAAGAATATGAAAAAAATTATTAATGCGGTATAAATCTAATATAATTTTATTATTCATGGATTACAGAACATACAAAGCTAGATGTGATTTAAGGGGATTTCTTTTAAAAATATTGTTTTAATGTTTTCCTTATAACTCCTTTTCTTTAATGAAAATTTTATTTTTATTGTTTTTAAGAATATTATTAATTATTCAAAAAAGTTTTTAAAATATAATTTTGACTATTTTTTACTTTATATTCAATTGATTAAAATATAATCTTTTCTATATTTTCTATATGAGTCGTTTTTGAATGTATACAAACAAAATTATAAAAAGAGTATTTATTTTAAGGATTATTAAATGATAATATTTTCACTCCATCAAGTATTTTATTATCTTTGGTGAGTATTTTATAATATTTCAAGGTTTTTTTTAAATAAAATAATTGTCTCAATATTTTGGAAAGATTTTATTTTAAATATTATTTTATGTAAATGAAAATTTCTTCTAAATTTTATGAGATATCTAAATATGTTATCATATATGGGAATGAATGCCAATCCAAATAGGTTTTATGATTAATTTGAAATCAAAATGTTTTTTATTTATCCAATAGTTCATGTAAATTTTATATTAAGAAGGGTGATCTCGATATAGATATTATTATAGGTGAGCATAATCTCTCTAATTCCTTGGATGAGGTTAAAAAGTTTACTAATGATAGGTGAATCCTAATATAAATGTAAATTATCAGGTTAAGTTATTCCATTTTAAGGGTTACTGAATGGGTAAATGTAATTAAAATGTCCCAAACAACCGACATGAAGTTCATGCAATGGTTTATAAATTAAATATTTTGATTTTAAATGGTAAGGAAATGAGATTTTGTTTATAAGTAATTTTTGTTAACTTTTTTTTAAAATAATAGTGAATAAATTGATTTTTCATTAAAGTTACTCCTAATTGTTTCATTTTTTCAATGAAAATATTATTATGATTTTTACTTTATGATTTATTATGATATGTTTTATGAAATATAATAATAAATTCTGTTATTTTCATATAAAATTAAATAGATATATGAAGTCAAATGTCTAATATGAAATGGGAAAACATTCATATGGATTTTTCAGGTTTACAAATAGACATATGGGTTTCTTTTCATTTTCTTCTATTACTAAGATTGTTTTTAATAATCCCATATATTCAAATGATTTTTCACTAGTTATAAGGATGAGTAGAAATTTTATTAAAGTCAGAGCTCTGGATATTGGACATACCTTGGACGAAGTAAGTATGTATTTATAAAGAACTTATTTTGTGTAAAAAATTGACACTATGTTTAAAATTTTACATATTTTTATGTAATTTTTTACATAATTTTCTAAACATACAAATCTAAATGATCCTATAAATATAAGAAAGTGAAACCTTTGTTATAAATCATATATTTATGGTCTGAATAAGATATAACTCATTATAGTTGGTATAATATGAATGGTTTAGATTTAATTATAAGTTGTGATGATGTTAAAATATATTATTAAGATATTTTAATATGTGGTCATTTTATAATGAAATAAACATAGAATATTTCCATGTTTCTTCATCTAATCTATGTATTTTTATAGTGGTTTTCATTTGTGTAAATAGTGGACTTAAAAATACATTATGAGGATAACATCCCTCAAAACTAACAAATTGTAATAGTTAGAGAATATTAGTTTATGCCAGTGTTAACATAGTGGATTAAAGGTATTAATAATGGTTCCTATTCCAAAGAGAAATTGAATTTTTCATAGTGGAACATGTCTATAGAATATAATTTCAAGAAACGTCACCCATTTATGTTTGATGGATATATAGACCCAATAAAATCTTAAAGATAGATTAATGATTTAGAGAAAATATTTGAAGTTATTGGAAGTTTAGAACATCATAAGATAAAATATTTTATTTATCATTTTGAATTTGAAGTCGGTCAATGTTGGTATTTGATTATGAACACTATGAAAATTAATAAATTGATGCAATGGAATAGATTGTATTTAATTATATCATCCTTTAAAAGTATTTTCCTAAAGTTTTTCAACATAGAATAGGAACATAATTCATGTAGTTTTATAAAAAATAGGAGGAATATATTTCCTCTTATAAAGTTAATTTTACAAGATTTTCTAGGTATTCACCAAATTTAATTCTGGTCCCTTATAGTAAAATTTATCAATTTTAATCCAGATTGAAAACAATTTTACAAAGACCTCTGGTTACTCATGATTTTGGATGGTATGAAGAAATTATGTGGTGTTATAATAAATTCAAAATAAATTTAGTGTACTTTTACAACAATAAGGATAAGAAGTGATCTAGGGGTAGACAATGGGGAATAATTCATCACAACAGCCTAAAGGTAAGAAAATTCAATTACCCTCTTATGATAAATGTGGAAAGTATCATTATGGAAAAATTATTGTGAGATATAAGAAGTGTTACTAATATGGAAATCATGGACACATGTCTCATGAATAAAAATAAAACAGAAGTTGAAATGTTTATACTAGAAATGAAATGGTGGAAGTGAAATATTTTAATATCCATGATTTGGGATAGTATGCTAATGCCTATCTAATGTTTTTCACTGAAGGTGTGAATCATCCAGATCAGAAAAAAAAATATTCATCATCATATTTTTTTTTTAAATAGTATATGTGGGACCTTCAAACTTTTTGGTTAGAAGTAAATTACTTATTTATTCAGACTATTCCAATGTCTTATTTTATTATGCATTGTTTTATATCTAGAAAATTTTTAAAGTAAATTTAATATACCATCCCATGAAATAAAGTCATAACTCATTGAAAAACTCATGGGAGTAGTATAAAGTGAACAATAATTTATTAAAATCCTCTTATTATCAAATGTGTTATGGTTTTTCCAAAAAAAACCTTATTGTGTTTAAAATTGTCAAGTTTGATGTTATTCTAGGAATGAATCGAGTTCCCGCATATCAGGGTAAGATAGATTATAGATATAAAAAAATATTATTTAGAATTATTTTTAGATTATATATAAGAATGAATTCATACCTTTGATAACATATCAAGAAGAAATAAATCTGATAAAAAATAGAAGTAATAGTTATCTAGCATATATTATTAAGAATAAATGAATTATTAAAATTAGAGATGTTCCAATTGTAAAAGAATATTTTGATTTATTTCAATATGTTTTACTTAGTTTTATTCCTAATCAAGTCGTCCAGTTTACTATTGACATAGTTCTTAGTGCTAAGAAAATTTCAAAACCTCCATATTGAATTTTTTTATTTGAGTTTATATAATTGAAAAAGATATTACAAGAGTTTTATGATATGGGTTTCATTAGACATATCACTTCACCTTACGGTTTCCTTATTCTATTTATCAAAATTATGGATGGTTCTATGAGACATTTTATTGATTATAAATAAATCGAAAATATCAATTTTAAGAACAAGTAAATGTTTCCTCATATGATGAATTATTTGATCAACTCTAATGTGAAAAATATTTTTTGAACATTAATATTAGATTCAGGTATCACCAACTGATGGTAAAGGAAGAAGGAATTTTGGGGATAGCTTTTGTAATATGAATGATATTTAAGATTTATGGTTATTCCATTCAGGTTAATTAATACAAACATTATATTTGTGGATTTAATCAATGGAGTGTTCCAAGAATATTTGGATAATTCTTTTTTTTCTTATCAATTATATTTTGGTATAATCTAAAATCATTTAAGATAACTAGAAACATATAAGGATTGTTTTTAGGAATTTAATATAAAAGTGATTTTATGTAAAATTTTATTAATATGATTTTTGGTTATAGATTATTTCTTTTTTCATATTATTTTTAAATATTCTATAACTATAGATCTTGCTTAAACTAAAGTGGTTGAAGAGTGGAAAAGGAATAAAAATTTCACTAAGAATTCATGTTTTCTAATTTTAGAAAATCACTACGAATAGTTTTTTGAGAAACTTACTCAGAAATCTATCACATACATTCAATCAAATCAAAAAGGAGTAAAATTCATCTTGATTAATGAATATGAAGAATGTTTTTAAGAATTGAAATAAATATTAGTAATTATTCCCATGTTATCATGGAAAACATAAAATTTTGAAATTTTTATTTATAGTGATGAGTAATATAAGGTATATTATTTTATCTTGATAAAGAGTGAATGGGTTACCACATATGAAGATCCTCGTTTTTTACTCCAGGAGTAGAGTTATTCTATAAATGATCTTGAGCTAGCTCTAGTAGTTTTTTCTCAAAAAATATATAGGCATCATATATGTTAGGGGAAATGTGGATAATATTATCACTATAAATACTTAATATATTTATTCACTGAAAAATAGCTGAAAATGGGACAGAGAAGATGTCTATAACAGATTAAGGATTATGATTTCACAATTCACTATAATCCATGTAAAGAAAACATGGTATTTGATTCCTTGAGTCGAAAATATATTTCATCATTAACTATGTTACATCTGGAATATGATCCTATATTAATTGATTTAAAAAATCCATAGAAATTTTTTAAGAATGAAGTCTTTATCTTTTGAATCAGGTATCAAGGAAGTTATCTCTATCAGAAAGAATTAAGGATTCTAAGAAAGAGTATCATGGTTTTCAAGAAAGAGTATAATCGAATAAAAAGTATAAGTTCCCTGAATTTAATATTGAAAAAGAATACATTATCATATTTCTAAGGAGGTTATGTGTTCTAGAATATTTATAATTGAAGAAGTAATTATTAAGTAAATCACAGAACTCTCCATTTTCTATTATACTATGGAATTACTAACATGTATAGAGTTGTTAGAGAATATTATTCTATGAAATGTATACAGAAATATATAACTAATTTTACCATGAAATGTTTGATTTTTCTATAGGATAATTATGAATTAAAACTACTTATGGTGATGCTTTAGTCATTTTCAATTCTAGAATTGATATGGGAGAATATATACATGGAATTTACGGTGGGATTTAGAAATAAATTTTGATGTCAAAATGAAATTTGAATTATTTTTTGTTTTTTGAATAAAGATATGAATTTTATACCTATTTTAGAAACTATGTCTTTGTAATAGCTTTCAAGACAATATTTACAGGTGATATCCATTTGACATAGAGTTCCCCTCTATATTTTATTTTATCATGATCATAGGTTTGCATTAAATTTTTTAAAAATACTTCATATGTAAATGGGTAATAAATAATATTCTATTATATATTTCTATCCACAATATGATGGATAATTAGGGCATACAATTCTGACTCTATAGGATGTTCTTTAAGCATTCTCATTTGATTATTAGGGAAGTTAAAATGAACATCTGTATTTAGTTGAATATTATTATAATAAAAGTTTTAATTCATTTATACTTGAGGAAATTGTTAAGGAATAATATTAAAATGGTATCAGACTCCAGCATGTTGGGAAACATTTAGTTAAAGAAAATTAATCAGGAAAGAATAGGTAAAAAAATTATAAAAAAGTGAAATATGATTTAGTAACACATGAAGATAACACATAGTAGAAAAAAGAGTTATGTTCATAACTAGGGGAATGACCATTCATTTGAGGTATGTGATCATATATTTCTTGAAATATCTTCTTTGAAATATTTAATGTGTTTTGGTAAAAAATGAATGTTGATACAATTATTATTTGGACCCTATGAAATTTTAGAGAAAGTGGGATATTTTTCTTACTAGAGATGATGAAATTTATTAAAACCAGAATAATGTAACAACCTAGATGAATTAAATAATATATCAATATCATGTCTTATTAATATTAATGATTAAATTTTTATGGATTCATATTCAGTATACTAATTTAAACTAGTTTTCTAGTGTAAAAATAATCTTTTAACCAAATAGAAATTCATGAATTATATTTTTTTATTGAAAAGTTAAATATTTAAATATTAATAATTTAATTTTAAAAATGTTCTTCAGTTTTTATATGAACATATCAAATTTATCTTAGGGTAATTTTTTTTTGATTTTTTTAAATTGTAAAAAATATAGTTTTTACAGATACCATATATTTTGTGAGATAATTATGTTATAATAATTTATTAGAATATTATAAAAAATGTTAATTGAAAAAATATGTATTTAAAAAAATTATGTCAAATTATAAACCTATGTTTGAATTTTTTAATCATCTATTATATTTTATTCAAATAAAAAAATATCATTGTTTCTTTACATTGAATAAGGTGGTTCAAGGATTCCATTTAGATTAAAATAGTTATAATGTCAACTATCCTTCAAATTTTTAATAATAAACCATCAATTTCCATGGAGGAAATAACCCCCAAATGTCATAGGCCTAAAAAATAGAATAATAAATATTTTAGATACATAACACCCTTCTCCTCATTTATAAATACTCCCTATATTTTCTCATGAAAAACCATATCCCATTAATGTTATCCCAAAAAATTCAAGAAAAAATACCTTCCCAACAACCCTCCTCATTTCCTAGAAGCCCATATATTCTCAAAATACAATTCCTAAAAGGATTCTGATCAAAGACAAAGGGAGATTTCAAAGGAGGATGTATAAGTCATAACTAACGAATTTTAAGTTTATATATTCTTCTATATCCTTAAAATATTACTTAATCATGATAAAATAATTGTATTAGTATATTCCATATAATGAACGTTTGTTTTGGTTATTGTAAAATCGATTTTATTTTTCTTTTTAAATCATATGGGAAATGAAAACATCTTATGTCTGTAAGTGTAGACCGTCCCCTCTATGAAGTGATGTATTTTGTTTCCAATCATTTCCTCACACGAATGGTTATAAATATAGAATTAATAAATTTACATGTTTTTTTAACATATTTATGATACTATAAAATTAAAATACTACATACTTTTTTTCTTTTCCACTCAATATAAAAATGAAAATGTCATTCATGCATATATTTTGACTACCATCTTATTGAAATGAAGTGGTTCATTATTCATTACTATCTTACATGGTTGGTTTAAAATGTTTAACTAATGCATAAATATGATAAATTTAACATGATTATTATTCTATAGATAATTAAATAGTAACCCCCTTTTACCATAGGTAATGCATTGATGTTGCTTTGAGTTTATAAACTGAATGACCCCAAAACGTCCAATATAAACATAACCATTTAGTAAATAAATAAGTCCTAGTAATAATTTAATTAACAGAAATTATAATATTTAAATGACAATGAAATTTATTATTAATAAATTAATAATAAAAGTAATTTTTTTTATTCAGGATTAAGAGAATGTACAAATCTAGACGTGATTTAAGGTAAGGGTCTTGCATTTAAAAATATTGTTTAAATTTTTTCCTTCCAACTATTTTTCTTCTCTATAAATGTTATTTTAAGTATTCTCATGAATTTTCCTATTTATGATTGAAAATTTTCTAAAGGTTTTTTTGACTAATTTTTACTTTCTTTAAAAAGGATTAAAAAATAATTTTCGTAATGTATTCCATATGATTCTTTTTTTTTACTTTATTTTCAAAAGTTTGAAAATAATATTTATTTAAAATATTATTAAATGAAATACTTTTCTTGATATCATGAATGTTTTTTTCTTTGAATATTACTTAACATGCATTGATTTTTATTTTCAACAAAAATCATTTCTCAATATTCTATGAATTTTAATTTTTTAAAAATATTTTTTAAGGAAACTAAAATTTCTTCTCAATTTTATGTGATAACTAAATGTATTATTTATTATAGTATTGGAACATAATTATAATTTATTTTATAATTAATATTAAATCTATATATTTCATATTCATTTTACGGATCTTGTACATTTTATTTGAATGATGGGTGATCCTGATATAGTTTTGATGATGGGTGAGCCTGATATGGCTCACCAAAGAATTGGGTAATGTGATAGAGTTTACGAGAGAGAGGTTACTTCTAAGAGATATGAAAATTTCATTATTAGGGGATTAAATTGAAAGGGTTCTTAAAAGGGTTAATGTAACAATAATTTAACAAGGTACCTGCATGATATGATTTTAATGGTTTATAAAGGAAATATTATGATTTCAAATGGTAAGAAAATGAGTTTGTGTTTTTAATGAATTTTTATGACATTTTTTCACAAAATAATGATGAAAGGATAACATTTCAAGGTAATTTATTCATTAGTTTTTATGTTTTTAGACAAAATCATATGATTATGATTTTTAATTTATGATTTCATTGGAAATATTTTATAAAATTGTTGAATAAATTAAAAAAAATTATATAAAAGTGAACATATATTTTATGTTATTTTAAAAAATATAATCTTTATGGAGATTTTAGGTTTACAAATGGAATAGTTGGTTGGAGGTTTTGGGTGAAGTGGAAGCATGTGATGGGTCATTCCCAACATTTCTTTTTTCATGATGGATTATCAATACAATATTTACATGATAAAAAATTCCATGATCAAAATAATTGATTCAAAAAATATAGAAAACAGATAAAACAATAGAACAAGAGTACATGATCATCACATATTATTTATAATTAATTTTAGAAATTACAAAATTACCTTGTGAGAATTCCTTTTTAGTTTATGGATCTAAATAAATATATATGTTGTACTATCATGTCATTATAGTAATCAATTGAAGATTCCCTCTTGCAGTTATCCACAAGTGTTCCACAATTCTTCGAATGTCATCATAGGAATCTATGGGTGCTAGCATGGTAGATTATATCACTTGTGTCATTCTCCTTTGATAACCTAAATAATCACTTCCAAAGTATTCTTCTTCATCTCTCTAAACACGTGAGTGGAAGGTGGAAAAATATTACACTTTATTCTTGAGAGTTTTCTTGGCGAGGGGATCTCTCTAGGGCTTCAAAAGGATTCTCTGGATTAATTCTACATAACCAAAAAAATGAATTGACTCCCATGAAAAATAATATAATTGGGTTTATATACCTCTAAGGTTAGAAATAAATAATTTAAAACGTTCCATTTAATATTTATTTAATCCTTGAAGAACCCCATTTCTATAGTAATGATATTATTAATATTTTTAGACATGTGCTAAACTCCCGAATTAAAATTAAATATTATTTATTCAAATAATATTCAATATATATTATTTCTCACTAGAATTTTAAACTCATTCTTCTATTCCTCCATAATATTTATCAGGCCTTAAATAATTTTTATTTATTTAATAAATAAATATCACTAAATTATTCCCCAATAGATAAATAAATATTATATTCACTAAATAAAAAATAAATATTTATTAAATATTCCCATCATATAATATTCTCTTGAATAACAAGTTACCAAATATATGTGATCAATAAAACATGAATAATTATTAAACCCTGTGTAGGATTCATATTTCTTTAGCATTTTAGATAATAAATAATAATATATTATTTAACTAAGATTCTGGATATTCTTAGTGTGTGACTTTCTAGGCCTTTTTCTTAGTGGTGTTAGGCGAAGCAGCCTAAATTCTAAGGTTAGCATATAGAAACATGTCAAGGCACCCATAATGAATGAATTTAATTCCGAAATAACATAAAACCATATATGGATGCTCATTTTTTTAATATAATCACTTTATCACGATATATCCAATCAATCGAGTTACATGTTGGTGCGATCAACCTATGTTCTCAATGTATCATTCTTTGAATTTTCAGAAATTCAACTTGCCTATATAGCACCATGGACATGGATTTATTTAGGATATATCATTTCCATCAATGTTCCTAAGATATCAACTTCCATTAAGGAATTGAAGGAACAAATCTTTTCTCTCATTATTCACTAATGCAATATTAATCATGACGCACCCAACTTATCAAACCTCACTGTGAAAATTTTTCATTACTATTATCATCAATACATAAAAGTACACAACTTATAATACTCATTATTAATAATCTTAAATCTAAGGATCAACAAACATTTCCATAGATATTAATATCTAATGAAAAATATAAATGTGGATTTCTAATTGGTAGGTCTCTTTCTCATAATTTCCTTCATAAGATATTACCAAGGGAATACACAATGAGAAGATAGATCATAGTCCTTTGAGACTCTACCTATAATAGCTTGAATAATTTGTTTCTCTAAAATTATTACATCCATCTATAGAACATATATTTAAGAATATTTTCTTTTCACTTATAGGTTATCATCATAGTAGGGAACTGCAATAACCTTTTAGTGAGATAACTACTCTAAGGAAATTATAACATACTATTTTACACATAAGAATAATCATGATATGATAATGAGTTTATTAATATTAAGAACTATGAATATAGGTTATCATGAAGTACACAGAAGTTGGTTCTAAGGAACCAACTCCAATAGACTACCACTTTCACTAGATCCAACTACTAATAACATTCAATATTCTATCTCTCACATGATACTCATGCTTCTATTGATATAAGACATTAGTTAAGGGGTGTGAAAATTTTTCTTTTTTTGGAAATATTCTTATTGTAACTTCCCCCTTTGTTAAAAATCCCTCAAGAGGTGATACTTCCCAAGTACGTGCTTTGTCTGTTGGTGTGACCTTGGCTCTTTTACAAAATATTCCGCTTTAGTATTATCACAATAAAATGTGATTGGGAGTTCAATTCTAGCTACTACATCAAGATCATGGACAAAGATACACATCCAAACATCTTACTTAGCTACATCATAAGACGTTATATACTCTTATTGTAGTGTAGAATTAGTAAAAACTAGTTGTATTAAACTCTTTCATATCATAGCTCCTCCATTTATATAGAAAACATATCCTAACCAAGACTTCAGATCATTTTTATCTATTTAAAGACTATCATCTGTATAACCCCTAATGACTAGCTCCATTTCTCCTCCATACACAAGGAACATATCCTTATTTTTTCTTATATACTTGATTATATCTTTAATAGAATACAAATATTGTTCTTCTAGATCTATTGGATATCTACCTACCATTCTCAATGCATAGGAAACATAAAATCGTATACATAACATGGCATTGATGATTGATTCTATCACTAAAGAGTATTGTGTCTTACTCATTCTCTCTTTCTAATATTGTGTTTGGGGACACATTTTATTAGATTTATGTATACCATGTGACACTAGAACTATTCTCTTCTTGGATTGTTACATACCAAATATCTTTACATTCAGGTCAATGTATGTACTTTGATTTAGTCTAAGAAACCTCTTGGATCTATCACAAATGATCTAGATCCCTAGAATATAGGCTACTTCACCTATGTCCTTTATGGAGAAACACTTTTTTAGCCATCCATTAATAGACTACAAGACTGGTATTTCACTTCCATTAACTAATATGTCATCAACATATACTACTGGGATAATGACTACATTCCCACTGAACCTCTTATAATCACATTACTCATATTCATTCTTAATGAAACCAAATTATTATATAGCTTCATCGAATCAAATGTTATGTGACCTGGATAATTGCTACAATCCATAAATGGATTTATGTAACTTTCAAATATTTTCAGAATCACCTGGAGTCCAAACCATCTAGTTGTGTCATATAGACATCTTTCAAAAAATTTCCCATTAAGGAAATAAGTTTTTATCACCATCTTACAAATTTCATTGTCATGGTAATATTCTATAGAAAATATAATTATGAAGGATTTAAATATGGAAGCTAGTGAAATGGTTTCATTATAATCCATTCATTGATTATATTTGAACCCTTTATCCACTAACCTTTATTTATAGGTATTTATTTTACCTTACATTTCTTTTTTCTCTTGAATACCCATTATAACCCTATATGTTTTACATCAACTGACACACCACACAAAACCCAACTTGGTTCTGATATATGGAATTCATTTTATAATTCATGGTATCTTCCCGCCTTAAAAATTCTAATCTCTATAATGCCTCTTTATAGGAGATAGGTTCATCATTGTTAACCAATAATGATTCACCATCTTTAGTGAATAAAAAACCATATCTCTCTGATTCTCTTACCCAACTAATGATCCTATAAAGTACTTGTGTTTCAGGAACTTCTTCTTCCACTAGGGCCTATGGAATCTATTCTTGTACCAAATCTTGTGTAACTTGAGAATCAACTTCATCGAATTCAATCTAGCACCCACAATCCTTTTTGAGGATATTATCCCTCTCATGAAAGATGGATTTTCTAAAAAAAATAACTTTCTTGTTTAAGGGGTTTTATAGGTAGTATACCATTTTTTCCTTATAATATCCCATAAATATACACTTTGTGACCCTATGTTCTTGTTTGTTACCTAAGAAGGCCTAAAAAATGTATTGAAACCCCATACATGTGTATTTGAAAAAATATCTCTCTTTCTATTCCATAACTCTAAGGGAATTCTATTTTCCACTTTAGTTGGTACTTGGTTTAATGTATATGTTGTAGTTTGTAATGCATATCCCAAAAAGGATAATGGAAGATCTAGATGACTCATCATCAAACATACCATTTCTAACAAGGTATGGTTCCTCCATTCACTATAACCATTCCACTATAGTATATAAAGTGGATTGGGTTGAGATATAATCTCAAACTCCAGTAGTAATTCTATGAATGATTTTTTATGATATTCATCACCTCAATCTGGTCAAAGCTTCTTTATCATCTTTGTAAGTTGATTCTGTACTTGATCCGTGAATTCATTGAATTTCTCAAAGGACTCAAACTTATACCTCATTAAGTAGACATATCCATATATACTCAATTAATTAATAAAATTCATAATGTAAGAATATCCATCTCAATATTCTACTAGAAATGGTCCACACACATCAGTGTGTACAAATCCTAGAAGCTCTATGGCTCTTTCACCCAATCCACTAAATGAAGGTTTGGTCATTTTTCCTTGTAAAGAAAAATGAAATATTTCAAGTGTTTTAACCTTATAAGATTCCAATAACCATCTTTGTAGATCTTTGTCGATCACTTCTCGTTTACATGGAAAATATGTTGATTAAACAGGTGGGTGTTATATGAGTCCTGTGAACATGATTTTTTATTTATTTCTAAAAAATGGTTTTTGGAATTTAATACATAAAGACCATTATTCCAATAAGACATATCATAACATATGTTGTATTTATAAAATAAACAAATTTTATTTCCACACTTGAAAATAAAACCATTTGTATCTACATATGATACAGAAATTATATTCTCAGTAATCATAGGTACATAATAAAAATCCTTTAAAACCAGTATCATTTATGTTGTAAATTAAAGGAATCAGTCACTAATGCATTGAGCATCCATCCTCACACCATTATCAGCTCTTCAATCCACCACTCCTCTAACAATCTTTTAGGGTATACTTGGTTTCTACATTTGGATATAGATTTGATCACTATAAGATATATCTAATACCCAATGTGTAGATATTTAAATATTACATTCGATAATGAATGCACCTTTAGATTCCCCTTTCTTATGGGTTTAGTTATTCTTCTAGTTTCCTTGCTTACCACATGAAAAACATACTACCTCCTTTTCCTTACCCTGCCTATGATTCTTACTCTTCTTGGAAGGATAGTGTTTGATAGCTTTAGAATTGTTAAAAGTCTTTTTTCCCTTCTCCTGGTTCTTCCTTTTCTTATTCATCATAAGGATTATGGTTTTATCACACCTCATGCCCTTATCCACTTTATAAATCAAATGAATAAGTTTTGAAAGATTCTTGTCATTATTGATCATGTTATAATTAATAATAATTCTACATAATGTCCTCGGTTGTGAGGAAAGTATGATATATGTGTGCAAATCATCCAGGAATTTAATCCCTAAGATGTTTAATCATTCAATGTAACCAATAATCTTCACTTCATGAGGCCCATCTGGTGAAGACTCTCCATGATTAGTTGTAAAAAAGCATTGGAGATCTTGTATCTCTCTTGTCTCTCCTTATCTTGATAGAGATCTCAAAGGTGAAATAGCATTCTATGTGCATCCATGTTCTCGGGCTACTTCAAAAGCTCATTGTTCGTGGATGATAGTATGAAACATTGAACATATTTAGCATAGTTCAAATGTTTCTAAGAGTGATAAAACTATTCATCACTAGACTTATTATAAGGCACATTTGGAATAGGTTCTTCTAGTACATATAATTTTTTTCATGGAATAGGACAATGCACAAGAACCTTTTCCAATGTTAGAAATTTTTTTCAGTGATAGGGTTATACTTATAAAGTATAGATCATAGTGATATGTTTGAATTTCTTCTTATTTTTTTCTATAAATAATATGAACATAGATTTATTACTTTGTCTGATAAAATTTAGACAAATAAATAAATATTATATTTATTAAACTCACACTATTTTATCAAAACCCAATAACGCTCACCATTGGATTCATAATATCTCATTGATTGGACATTATAGTGGAAAGTATCCATATTACCCTTCCTATTACCCCAAATTTGGTTGGTCAATAACTTTTGAGTGTTTTAGGTAGTCATTCCAAAATCCAATTGCACTAACTCACAATTCCTTGATCTTTTGAATAGAATCCATAATCCTAAAATCATTAAATTGGATTTCATCAACCCTTGAATCTTAGTCACACCAAGTATTGCTTTGAAAGTCAACCCTTTAATTAAACTATGTTAATTTAACTCAAAATATCATGTTAGAATTCCCTGATAATTGAAATCACCCCAACTTTGTCTTTTCAAGCACTTTAAACTATGGTTTGATAACTACAATAGTGGAATGCTATACCAACTTAATATTTATAATTTATGGATTTATCTTTATGTATAAATTACCAATTATTATCTTTAATAAATTTTTTTTAATATTAAATTGAATTACTTAAGTTATTAAGCATGTACTAGATAATATTTATGCATTAGCCAATTTATTTTTGTTTAATCTTGCATGCTTGTAAATTCATTAATTTTTGTGATCACAAAAACAATACATAATTAAATAACCATGAAACTTGATAGAAATAAAATAATAAATTAGTATGATCATGATCTTTTACTAATGGTTATTTTATTTGTAGGATGATAAACTAACAGTTCACCTAGGGGAAAACACCTTGAACAATTTATGGTTCCTGCTGTAGTTTTCTACCCATCCACCTATGTATGTCTCTTTGATTGGTTTCACCTCATCTCAAAACTTGAACCACCTCCACTAACATTGGATCTCCATCCATTACATATTCTTTTACACAAACATAGGTTAGGGGAATTAATTCACATAAAAGAAAGCTTGGTCAATCCGGAACTTACATAATAAGAGCAGAGATGGAAAGCAGCCAACAATTTAATTTTATTGTAAATTAAAAGGAAACCAATCACATACAAAGGATTGTTCTAATATCATGATCATCCATATGAATGAAACAAATTATACATTTAATAAATTTACCATTCAATTTTTCGTATTTTTTTATTTAAGATAAATCATGCTCGAATCAATTAATTATCTTCATTAATTAATCAATTATTTTATCTTAGTTATCATATGAATTTACATATGATTATAATCCATAATAATTAAAAAATATATTTAAAATTAACTATGTTCAAAAATATACCTTGGAGGAAACACAGTGAGTACCCATCTGAACTACCTAACATATATTATAATTGTATACTATTAACTCTTGTGACATGTGGCATACATGACTTATCACATACTTTAATGATGTGTGCTATCAACATAATGATTACAGAAATTAAGAGATATTTCTATCACATGTTATGCTTCAATGAAGATAGATTAATAACTATAATACAATACTTACATGATATTCAAATTTGAAAAATTCACAAAAATTAATTAACCATTTATATATATATTAAACCCCATCATATTGTGTGTCCTATCAACTTAATTACCACACAAAAGTACATGATGATAAGGTTTTCACAATATAATAAATTAATTTAAATTATTCTTAATTTGGTAAAAGTACATGATATATAACTTAGAGCTATACGGCATGTATGATTTCTCACCATCTATCCACAGAACGTGCTCAGGGAATCACCATGTAAATGTTCCATGGAAACTTTTGGAGTACACAGAGTGTACATGGGCTACACATCATGTGGTCTCTGAGTTACATGGTCACCTACCAGGTAGTCCATGTAAGAAGATACATGACCCGTCTGTGACTAAAGGACTAAAAACTAGGTATAATAGTTACACGATATGTACTCCAGCTGATCATACACCAATCTAGATCGGTCAACACGTGGTGTATAATAAAATGCACCACGTGTAATAAATGAACACATATTGAATTAATTATAAATTAATTCATGGTGCATTGAACACTAGTATATGACATGTACTCTTATGTTATTTGTCCAGACACCTGGGCACATTTAGATTAGATATTTGAATTTATTTCATTTATAAAAATAGACGATTCGATTATATTTATGACAAATGAAGAGGAAGAATAATATCTCACAATTCATATTAAAAAACAATTAAACTAGAATTGAAAACCAGTTACTTATGTGTAAATCAATCAATGATTTTTAAATAATTTTAAATAATTATGTGACTTCTCTGAAACCACTTAAAGGTTCTGGGTATAGTGAAAGCATGTGATGGATCATTCCAAACATTCCTTTTGTCATGATCAATGATCAATATAAGATTTAAACAATGATAAACACTATGATCAATATAATTGAATAAAATAATATAGAAAAGGAATAAAACATTATAACCAGATCATAGGATCATCGTATATTATTTATAATTAATTTAAGAAACTAAAGAAATACCTTGTGAGAATTATTTCATCATTGATGGATCTGACAACATATCTACGTTTTATCATCGATGTGTTTTATAAATCAAGGGAAGATTCTCTCTAGTAGTGATCCACATCTGTTCCTCCAATCTATGAACATCGTCGTATGAATCTCTGAGTGCTAGCATGGAAGATCATATCACTTCTGACATTCTCCTTTAATTGCCTCTAGAGTCACTTCCAATGTATTATTCTTGATCTCCCTAGACATGCAAGTAGAGGGTGGAGGAATATCACTCCCAGTTATTGAAAGCTTTCTGGGATAGGGGATCTCTCTACTTCTTCAAGAGGATTCTCCGGATTTGTTGTGCACAACCAGACAAATGAATCGGATCTTATGAAAGAAATGTAATTGAGTTTATATACCGCTAGGGTTGGAAAAAAATAATATTATAAGTACCCTTTAGTATTTATTTAATACATATGGAACCCCATTTCTATAATAATAATATTATTGTTAATATTTATGAACATTCTCTAAAGTTATTAATTAAAATTAAATATTATTTATTCAAAAAATATTGAATATATATTATTTCTCACTAAACCATTAAATTCAGTGTCCCATTCATCCACAATATTTATCGGGCCTTGAATAATGACTATTTATTTAATAAATAAATATTAATGCATTATTCTTTAATAAATAGATAAATATTATAATCACTGAATGAAAAATAAATATTTATTAAATATTCTACTCACATAATATTCTCTCGAATAATTGGTGACCTAATATATGTGATCAAGAAAAAAGAATAATTATTAAACCATGTCTTGGAATAATATTCATTCAACTTGTCAAATAATAAATAATAATATATTATTCAACTAAGATTATGGATACACTTAGTGCATGGACCTCTAGAATTCTTTCTCAGTGGCATTAGGCGAATCAGCCTAAAGTACAATCTTAGCATCTATCAACATGATAAGGATCCCACAGAGAAAGAATTTAATTCCATAATGACATAATACCTCATACATACACTCATTGAGTAATATAATCCCTTTATCATGATATCTCTAATCAAGCAAGTTGCATGCCGATGCCATAAACCTATGGGCTCAATGTCTCTTGTACTTTCCAAAAATTGAACTTTCCTATAGAACACTTGGCCATGAATTTATTTAGTCTATATCATTTCCATCAAAGGGCCTGAGATATCATCTTCCATTAAAGAACACAAGGGAAAAATCCTTTCTCACATTATTCATTAATGCAATATTACACATGATGCACCCAATGTATCCTACCTCACCACGAAGAATTTTCATTATGGTTTTCATCAATACATCAAAGAACATTACTTATAATACTCATTAATAACAATATTAATGTTTGAGGATCAATAGACACATTTATAGATATGAACATCCAATAACACATATAAATGTGAATTTCCTATTGGAAGGTCTTATTCTCATTATATCCTACACTAGATATTACCAAGGATGTGAACCATGAGAAGATGCCTCAAAGTCCTATAATTATCTACCCCTGATGTCTTTAATCATTTATGTCCCTAAAATGATTTAATCTATATATAGAAAATATACTTAAGAATATTGTCTTGTCACTTTTGAGTTCTCATCGTAGTGGGTAACTGTTATGACCTTTTAGTGTGACAACTACTTTTAAGACATTATCACAAACTATGTAATGTCAAAGAACAATCATGATGTTATAAGTAGTTTATTAATATTCCAAACTATGAATATAGGTTATCATAAAGTATACTTAGGTTATTTATAGGAACCAAATTCAACAGGGGTTTCATTTCTTTTATGTACCTTATTGACCATTTTTTATCCCATATTTTGAAATGATTTTCAGAGGGCTTAAGTATGAATAGAAACCTTAATAAAGATAGAGTTTTAGATATGGGAGTTACCTTTATTGAAACAAGTGTGTATTTATAAAAACTTATTTTATGTGGAAAATATACATTGCATAGAAATATCAACTTTTCTATATAATGTTATACCTAATTAACTCAAACTCTAAACTGAAAAGTTACTAGAAATTTAAGAAATTGAATCCTTTTTTGTAAATCATGTATTTAAGGGTTGAATAAGGTATGATTTGTTATATTTATATATTTTCAACAATTATTTTTTAAAATTTTATGTTTCAAGTTTCTGTGTTATTTCCCAAAAAAATTATTATTTTTTAAGGATGGTTTTATACATGATTGGGAATAGGCTTATGGTAGTCCTATATTATTTTTATTCCAATTATTTACTTAGTTTTACCCTTATGTAATGTGTTATTCTACTCGATATGTTGCTTACTCCAAGAGTCATCATTATTTTTCGATCATCTTGAATAGATAGCATATACATTATAATTTTTTATTTCCTAATTGTGTTATTATACCATTACATAATGATCAATCCAAACTACTTATTAGTTTCTAACTATTAGTACCTTTTCGACATGTAGTTTTTAACACTGCTGGAAGTTGTAAACTATCTATTTGATTATGGTTATATTTGTGTTGAATTCTCACTCAAAAAAATAAAATTTCCTAGAACTAAAGTTCCTTAAGATCAAAGATGCACTAAGAGGGGGAGCGGGTTGAATCAATAGTGATCTTTTAAAAAATATATTCTATAAAAAAAATTCCCATGAAACATGTTACAGTTATTTTTCATATAAATTTTTATAAAAATATAAAAATTATGAAATGATAAGAATGAAAATAAGGCACAAAAGATTTATATGGCTTAACCTTAGTGTGAGAACCTATATCCCTTTATTGGACACTACCATGGGTCCATAGAATCCACTATAATAGAAAATTAATTTATAATGAGGAAAATCCAATTAAACTCTTTCTACATCCTGATAGGTATGATTATGAAAAATCCTATTAGTTTATATATTTTTGTTACAAAACTAAGCCAAAAATTTGATGTAACTTTGTAAAAAAATCTCTATGAAAGTTTAACTAGAAATAAGTCCATTCAATTTCCTCTGTCTAGTAGATGTCCACCCAGTGTACCCTATATCCATAAAGTGAATGTTTATCTAGTGAACCACACTAAAACTGTGGCTTTTCTATCATTCATTCAAATTTATTAACAGAACTATTATTCATTATTTTAAAAAAACTATATTTAATTTATGATATAAAACTCTTTTTTGGAATTATCTAATAATTATCTTTGTCTGATGTCACTATTAAAAACCGTTATTTGATATTATTACCTAAATCTATTTCCAACACCTTTTCTTCAACTTGTAAATGATTTCAGTTGGAAACTCACTATGAAAAAAAATCCACATAATTTATACTTTTTACACTTATGAAATGTGTTCTAACTCAAAGATCATACTATAAAAACTACACCATTATTCATAAATCCTCAAAATATAAATTTTTAGGAACCTTATTTCATTTTCCTATCCAAATCTAAATCACTGTTTTCTTCTCAAATATTATAGAAAATTATTAGACATTACTAAATATTCATGAATTAATTGACATCAACACATTTTTTTACTTAACATTATACATTATGTAACTTTTAAAAACTTCATAAACAAATAAAGATAATAAAAACCCTAAAAATAGCACAATATCTCATGTTTTTGGAATTTAAAATGCTATGTAAATTTTCTAAGAAAAACATTTGCAGGTGAAATGTTTATCTAATGTCTTCTTAAAAAAAATTTCCATCCAACATTATTTTTCTAATCACTATTCCTTAACTTACTTTCAAATTTAGTTCCTTAAAAATGTATTTAGATGAATTGGAATTACTCTATCAACTTCATTTACATCATCACTAAACTTTATACACCACTTTCTTCAAAAAATTTGTTTGATGGACTTCCTCAAAAAAAAATTATGATGGACTTCATTCCAAATGTTCATCTGATAGACACCCTAACAAATTTTTTTCATGATAGACTTCCTTAAAAATGTTTGTCCAAAAACATCCATTAAAAATATTCATTAGATAGAATCCCTTGAAAATTTTCATCTAATGGTGTCCCTTTAGAAGTGCATTTCATGACCTTACAACCTTGAGCTTCATACAATATGAAGCAAATATTTTTTATCTAAACTTCACAAAAAATTTCTTTCTGGAAACTCTGATCCATTTAAGATGGTTTCCTCAATAATTGAAAATTCTAAAGAATTTAATTATATGAAACTTTCATATCTCAAAATATTTTCTTTAAATTTATATTTCTTCTACTATTTAGTATTTTTTTCACATTGTATTTCTTTATAATTTTTATGAAACTACATAATCTCAACAATAAATAATTTTTCCTTATATCTAATCAAGTTTTTATAATGTTATACTTAAATTCTATCTGATGAATTTTTTAAAACATTCTTAAAAAAATTCATCCAAAATACAAACTAACCCCTTGGATTTATAATCTTGGATCTTGAGATTTTACATGATGTTAGAAACTTGAATGAACAACATAGAATTTTATGACTTGATTATAATGTTTCCTAACAAAGGTAAGTAAACTTCTTAACTACCTCTATAACATCATAATAAAACATTATTAACATCCAGTAATTCTTTTACACATGTTATGAAAAAGCATTTTAAATGAAAACATGTTTTCAACAAGTAAAAAACATTGTTTTTAAAACATCACAAAAGATCCTCAATATCACCCTAAGTATTTGTTGGAAACATTTAAACCAAGAACACTCATTTTCTAAATACATTCATCAAGTCAAAACCATTTTCATAGAGACTTTTCTGACATTAAAAAACTAGATAATATAATTTTTTATAAGGAATTCCATCCTTTGGTGACAAGAAAATTTGTGGTCAATATATGATAAACTTTAACTCTAATTTATTCTCTCAAATTTATCTCAAAAAATTTCTTTCTCTCACACATTTTATCATAACCATGGATTCATGTTAATTTTATAAATATTTTTACTTCTATCCTACATTTCATAAAAAGTTAAACATATTCTCCCCTTTGAATACATTATACAATGCATATTAGGAAGTGACTTAAAAAATTTGGGAAGTATTTGGTGGGGGATAAACATGAATTTGAAGACTAGATTCCATAAATCTATATCATGGAATAATATTGGTGAAAACATCATCAATTTGTTATTTTTAATAAATATACTCCAATATAACATCCTCGCAAAAAAATTATCCTTATTGAAATGATAAATTATATCAATTATCTATGATCAGGAATGTTTTATAGGTTTTTTAGAAGTATCTATTTCACATTGATTATTAAAAATAATATTAAATTATTTAAAAATATTCAACATTAAATCTTCTAGATAAAATTTCATATAAATCATTTTCATAAAAGAATGAGTGGTAGAAATATATTCTTCTTACATCTTACTTAAAGTTACTAAACTCTTTTTCTTACTATGCTATCTCACACAACTTTCTCCTATGAAAACTTTCATCCTGATGTTGATTTTCTATTTTGTAATATCTATCATAATTAGTATCGATATAACCAAGAAAATAAATATCACAACTTATTTTATATACTGGTACATAAGAAGATATTCCTTTACTATACTCAAGAATTATTTTTTTGGGCAACATATGAGATTCTTTAGAATCACTATAAAATCTGGAGCACAATGTAACTTTATAAAAAATGTTTGTACTTGAGGTGGTATGATAAATCAATTTTCCTATCCAGTTTTAGAAGCAATTTTTATTCACATTTTTTCTAGTATCATATTTACTCACCATCATACTAACTAAAATTGTAGTAGAAACTTCTTAGAAATATGTCCTGAAATACATTTTTAACAACACCTTTTAATTTTTTATTATGATAGAAAGATATATATTTATTTATATTAAACTCTTATACCTAGAAGGAAAGTAAATTATTTGAGCACTAGAATTTTAATGTTCTTATATATTTCTTATGAAAAATCTTTACGAACATTTTCTTTATCCCCTATAAAAATTATTGCATGAGCATAAATAATAAAAATCATGGTACCTAAGATTATCTCCTTCACATATATGTTTTTTTTACATTCCTTTTAAAAAAAATCATATTTTTTAAGAAACTATATATTTTTTAGTACCATGGATGTGGAGTTTATTTTATCCCATATAAGGCATTATTAAACTTATAAACAATGTTTTATTCTCTATATAGAATAAGTCCAGTAGTTTTATCAATGTAAATATCTTCCTAAATTTTTCCATTTATGAAAATATGACTTTACATCCATCTAATAATATTCAAAACAACAATGTGAAACAAATTCCAAAAAACATTCTTATAGTTTCTAACCTCACAACTAGGGAAAAACATTTTTCAAAATCTAATCCTTTAAATTGTGAGAAATATTTAAAAACAAGACATGATTTATTTCTTGATATTTCTCTGTGTTCATTTAAATTACTTCTATACACCCACTTTGTCACTATAACATTGTTTTCTACCAATCATGGAACTAGTTCTTAGGTTTCATTCTTGATAATCTGATTTAAATATTCATTCATATAATTAAAACACTCTATGTTCAATTATCTATGAAACTGATTTTGGATCAACCTATAATATAAGGGAAGCTTGATTTTATAATATCAACTTTATTCTTTTATGAACTAGAGGTTGATTATTTCCAATAAAGATATCCTTTTCAACCTATTTTTGTAATGTATGAAATTTAAGATATTTTATTCTTATGTATCTTTCCTTGTAATCCAATTAATCAAAATATTCATATACTGATTTTGGTTCAGAATCATCGTGTTTTTTATTCTAGTTGGAATCCCTCAATTTATCTTCCATATCATTTTCAATAAAATTTACATCATATGAATCCCCAAACTTTTTTAAATGTTTATTCCACCATTTGTAACTTCTCTAGTTGGATGTGAATCTTATCACTACTCCAAATAGGGCTTATAATAGCGCTAAAAACTGCCTTTAACAGTGCTAAAAAAGCATTGTTAATCTCAGCGAAGATAAAGGGGGGTCCCCTTTATCAGCGCTAAGAAAGCACTGATAAAGGTAGTCTTTATCAGTGATATTTTCAGCACTGATAAATGTATAATATATCAGCACTAAAAATAGCACTGATAAACATTACCTTTATCAGTGCTCTTTTGAGTGCTGATAAAAACTACCATTATCAGTGCTCAAAATAGCTCTGATATATTATCCATTTATCAGCACTTAACTAGCACTGATAAAGGACAAAGATCCTGTGCAAAACCAAACCCTGCACAAAACCTGCCCAGAACCTGCACACATTACAGCACCTATACATAGCACAAACAACACCTACACACAGCACAAATAACACCAACACACAAAGTACAGAAGAACAAAAATTTCTACATACATTTACTTGAAATCATGAATACAAAACAACACACTGCTATATACATTTCAAACAATGTTTAATTTGGTTACAATTACATTTATCAAACAAACAGTTAAAAAAATGATGTTCCATCATTTTTTCTTCCATCCTCTCTAAAAAATTGTCGTCCATGGCGACGGTTTCCGAACAAAGCATTCGAACTCATGAAAAAGATTTCACCAACATAAGAAAACAAATATTATGTTAGTAATACAATAATGAAATAAATTAAACATTAATATGAAATAATACATTAATAAAATGTCAATTGTTACCTATTACAACATTTATTTTAATTAGTTCATTTGTTTAGGAGAGATGACTATAGAGCGAGAGTTCCTTCCCCATTGTGATGTGATGACTTGTGTAGGTAAATATTTGTGGGATGTTTTGTGGATTGTGGGGACTTTCATGAGGATTTCAGGATATGATGACACATAGGGGACCCAAGCACATTCCCAAGATATATGTGCTCATGTAAGTCTATATAAGAAATGAAAAACACTCATGAAACGGGACCTGTATTTACTAAGATTACTAGAAAACTACCAGGATGCCTATATAGTAGAAGAGGACTCACTCCAGTTATACCTAGACGATGGTTTCATCCCTATTTTAGCTAATATTGGGATATGTACATCCTATTACATTCAAAAACAGATTCTATTACAAAATATATTGTATAAAAAGAGTGGTGGATACTAGGGGAGAAGTCCTACAAAGGAAATGCACTAGTGAATGCCTATAAAAGATAACATAGAAAGAGAAACACTAGGACTCTTACACAATCGTTTCAGTACTCAGATCGATGGGTAGGGAAAGGCCTCCATATCCAGATACCTAGATAATAGAAAGGGAAGCACTTCTCACACATACAGTATTCACCTCACTCTATTCCTGACTAGCGGCGTGAGAGGGAGGACTTGGGGAGCTCAGTTGGGATCAGAGGGGAAATACCTCTTCTGGTAAACAAATAGTTATGGACTCAGATATAATGCTCGTACTTATATTGATATTTCCCTCTGGAAGAGACTCCTTCTTGTAAATATACTCGATCGGGATACCTAGCTAGAAAATGACTCCATTTATGCCTTTTGTAAGGCCTACCCCTTATAGAAGGAAGTGGTCTTTCAGCACCTGATTGTAGACCAATCATAGGAGGGTCTGAAGGAGAGAAAACTTTCTAATATTCTTACAGGATGTAAAAACTATCTAACCTAATGAGGATATAAAAAATTATATTTTAAATGTATAAGAGATACCTTCAGGAACTATAAAAGAGAAGGCGACCAGAGGGAGGATGATAGGTTGATGTTGTTGATCTCTTCTAAGTAGAAAAATACAAAAAGATACTAGGCCTCAAGATATTTAGGTGTTAATTAATGTATTCTTATGTCAAAAATAATCTAATAATATGTTTTAAAGAATGGGGTTACTAAAAGTAATTATACTAGTGAGGAACAAAACATAAAATAACCAATTAACCAAGAGACACAATTAGGTCAATGCCCTTACCTCAACCAGAAGTCCAATAAACTATTTTCAGTTCATACCAACCACAAATGAGTCCATGATCACATGTATTAATGTCCAACAACATTAAATTACATAATAAGTTAATTTTAACCAAAAATCCATCATGGTATAATAGGCGCCAAACTCATCGTGTAATCCAACAAAGCCAGAATGCTGAGAAACTAGGTGTGATCCACTCCTAACGCACCCCTAAGCCTAGAAAACACTAAATCCCCAATCTATATTACTAAATTTATGACAAATTAAGCCTAAATTTTTGAAAACCCATAAATAAATCTTCCACAAAACATAATCTGCAACAAATAATGATTGATTACTTGTTTATGAAATTTTGAGACATGCTCTAAGAGTCATATATAAAAGTCCGATGAAGAACAATGATTTATGCATACAATGGTATAATAATTAAACCTATAACCCTAAAAAATGAATGAAAATATTTGAGAAAGAAGTTAGAGAATCAAGGAAGATGTAGGAGAAGATACCACATTGATTTGAAATGACGAACAATTGATAATCCACTCAGGTCTAAGGGGAAGGATGGAGGGGAATGGGGTTTGGCCACCCCCTAAGAACTTGGTGCCCAAAAGAAGTAACCTGAGGAGGTTTGTACTTTATAAACCCATCACTCACATAAAAATAAGTTTTAAATCATGTTAAATGAAATGAACCAAGTGGTGATATCACTATATTTTTGGTCCAAAACCTTACTTGACCCCTTTTCCCCATTCACGGCCATTATCACCCTATTAAATGCATTAATGTTGTGAATTACCCTTTCACACTATGAGTATCCTAATGCTACTAAATTTCAATAGAATGACTACCCAAATCATCCTTTATATCCTCCCAAAACCCAATAACATCCCTCTATCCCCAATACATGTTTGAAACACCTATTAGAGACATTAAAACTCTTAATAACCCAACCCGAGACCTGGTTCAAAAAATGAAACCATCAATAAATGAAAATTCAATTTCCCTTGGTAATTTCTAACCCACAATGATGTGGGTCATTACACACTTGGGTTATAAACAAGCATGTTCTTTTATCCATAGTTCTACAGAGTATCATGGCCACCTCACATTAAATCTAATGCATGAGAAATCCAGTGAAAGAAATTTAGTCTCAAAGTCAATTATTTTAAATAGGGTACTCAATATCATATTCTTAAATCTGGTTCAATGTACACAAATTACCCCTCAATCATAATTTGATTAAAAGTCCCTAAATGATACCAATTATCTCATGCATCTACCTAGAAATAATTGTGCAAGTCAAACAACAACACATGTGCTCAAATACAAGTTCAAACAAACGAGGTACAGAACATTGAAATTTCTTAAAAATGAACTAAGGGGTACACATGTGCTGAAATACTATCTCTTTATGTTGAATCTGATCCCTCTACTTTAATTTCAAAAATATATATATTTAGGCCCTATATCTAACTGAAAATGGTGGATATAGACCATATTTGTTGTTTTCATCCATCGTTTGTTGGAAAATGGATTTTGTTGATTCTCGGTGGTTTCGTCGTTCACCCCATACTCACTTCACACCATCATGCCTTACTTCAATATTGATTTATTCAAAGATCAATAATATAAATCCGGGGATATAAAACATTGAGTAATAAATTAATATTTCAATACATTGGAGCATTCTCAATCCACAATTGGTACATATCCATCGAAGGGATCGATCTGCTCAAAATATTTAATCAATAAGGGTGTAAACATAAAATTTAAGATTCATACTCTGATATTGGATCATTTTTCATCAAAAATCACGCTATCTAGTGATTAAAGGAAGTCATTGTGTTCATTACATCTCGATCTGCTCTAATATGTCATTTCTTCATCATCCAATGTTATTCACCAAATAAGGTTGGAGGATAATCAATGATCATATATAGATAACATAAGTAGTAGGAATTCACTTTCATCCTATTTTTTGTACAATATTCCATCAGGTATGCTACCCATTAATTTCTAAACACATCTATATCATCTTCTGAATATGAGTTTTTGAGACAGTCATGGTAGTACTGAAAAAATATAAATACACAAAGGATTAATAAATATTTTAAATGAACTCGTAATTATTTTAGAAAATACCTCATTAGGGATGCTAGTTTGTTGATGAAATATGATCTCTTTAATAAATTTACAAACATAATAACCACAGTCCTTTCCATTTTTTTGTTTTGGACATAGCAGAAACATCGACAACAATAAGTAATTTGTTTTGATATGGGTTTGGATAGTGCAATGTTATTATATATACTAGGAAACTTTTCCAGTTGAAGATCTTGTAGGGGTTCTTATCCTTAGGTCCTAGATTCATTCCATGCATTAGACGATATTGATGCACCACCTTATCATAACATAATCCTCATTAAAATATAACATAAATTATATAACTAGATGTTTAGTTTCAAAATGTTGAATCTAGTGTATTACAAATTAACAAACGCCATCATGTGTGGTCGGTTTGTTGGATATCCACGCATTGAATCTAGAAAAAAAATCATTGGAGTATCCAAATTGACTGAAATCACATCCAATGGTTCCTAAAAATACAAAAAGGAATAAGTAAATAAAGAAATGAAAATATAGTTGATATGATTAAATTGTAGAGTTTTACCCCTGCATCATTGGTATTAAAAAGAGTCTATCATTTGTAATTTAGTTTTCAAACGATTTGAGCAGGGATGACATTATTGTAGCCTCTTTATCAGAATATATTTCATCTTTTGAAGAGGTGATGTGAGGACTAACGAGTAAATATTTTTGTTCATGGGGAAATCCCTTCAATTGTTTTTCATATATACGCATGAGAAAAATATAAAATGTATTTAGTCATAATTATCAGAGTATATCAGCTTTGGTAAAATCAAATCATAAAAACATACCTCATGTATACATTTACAACTGAGGCGCCTAGCCATTCATACATGAGGACTTCATTTACATTTTCAGCACTAATTAAATCTGATGTTTCCTCTCTGTACATATCTTTTTCAAAATCAATTGTGTGTGAATTTCCGTCTTTCAACATTGTATCCACATGAGCCTGCAATGATATTAACTGTGGATATAGAACGGGTGGGGTGAAGGTGCTCTCAGTAGACGGTTTCAATCGGTTAGTTGATCCTTGAGATATTTTTGAGCTGATATTCCGTTTCACCCCACAGTCTTTGTCGTTCTGTAATAACATTCATCGGTTCAGATCTTTTTTCATTAAATGTTAAAGTTCCAGCTTGAAAAATAAATTGGAAATGGATACCTTTTGTCGACATGTTTTTTTACAAGAACTATCGGTCATGCGATGAATGTTCCAACATCTTGTTCAACTGTATGAATGTAATCATCATCATTTGGAATAGGTAGCTTGGCACTTGTCTCATTAGCTATGTTCATTGACACTCTGAGATGATCTTTTGGAAGTTGTCTATTGTGTAGCCTGTCGTTTTGCGTATTGAACACTGTAGCCCTCACTACAAGGCGATAGGTGGGAGTTGATAGATATAAATCACAGTCATTTTCACCTTGTGGAATATTAGTACAGGAAAGGTATCAGTGTCTATGTAAATCACATTTCACATAAACAATTATTAAAACATTGATTACCTCATCTAAGTCAGGTTTTTTAGGGGAATGGATCGCCTCCAAGCTGGTGGGGGGTGGGGCGAGATCGTCACGCACGGGTTGTTGTTGAGTATTTTCTTTACCTCTCCCCCATAAATTTTTCTATAATCTCTCTCTATTATTGTAATTATTCTTGAAAAATAGATAATTGTTCTTGCAGATTTTCCATTTTTTCGTTTTGATCCTCCTCTGGTTTTTGTTTTTGAAAATAAGTTCGTGGTGTCACCCCAAAACCCGCACCTCTGACGCGGCCATACTGTTCTAGCTGCTTCAAGGCTGCTGAAAGTATGTCTACATCTGGTGCAGTTGTTGTTGATTCATGTGACTATGTCAAATATAAAATATAGAAAAATAAGTAGTTATTGAAATGTAATAGCGATTTAAAGAAAATCAAATTTATATTATGTCATACTTACACATGTTTCCCACACTTTTTGTGTGTTTTCATATATTAGTATCCCCTCTTTATTTACATGATCATCCTTCCATATCACATGGAGTGGGATGGATATGGATTTTGATTTTGATTCATCAATCTGAATATAAACAGAGAAACATGGATATGGTGTTGTTTTATGTCACATACAAGTAGTAGGGTAGATTTAAAAGACGTACCAATTTTTTCTCAAGTTCAGCATACCCCATCCTTGCTTTATGGTAAGGGTATGCTAGTTTTGTTCCACATTTTTTATTATCAGCACTCATTTGTTGTTTCATAAATAAAAAACTGTCAATCAGAGTGATTAATAAAAGCAAACGTCAAAAAACGTATTACCTCACACAATGTACCTGAAAAGTCTGCTCCCCATGATGGTTGCTAAATGCATCCCACTCTCCTTGGGATATCAAGTGTTCATAAAGAGGAGGTGGGTGCGGCTTAATTTTCCCTTCTGCATCTTTAAGATGATATTTCGTTAAAATTGTGCGGAAAAATCTATGAATCCTTCCTGAAGCTCTTAATACATATTCCTTGTGCGAGGAATCTACTATAAATGCACTCTATATTGGATGATGAAGAGTAATTCAATGTTTTGGTATTTTATTTTATTTTAATAAATTAAAAAAATGATATCATAATGTTACTGTAATCTCTTCCCACATTAGTGTCTTCAGCCCAATGACAACATGGTACCACGACTGTACATCAATCAGCACGCATTGCCGAGTGATGATTCCAATGTAGCTACAAAAGATGGATCTACTGGGGTTAATATGTTGGCCTCTCTTATTCCATGAAACCTCAAATTTGATCCCTTTTTATTTTTTCCATAAGGATTTTGGCTAACACTATCAAACTACGATGCTCTTGTTTCTTTTGTGCTTTCAGGGTTTCATTTCCTACCATTTCCTCAGAAGTAGCATCAATATGTTCCCCTGGAGCGCTACCATCGGCACTGGGACCAGCAGCAACAGGTTGAGAAACCTGTTGTCCCTCAGCACTGGGACCAGCAACAACAGGTTGAGAAACATGTTGCTCTACACTGGGACCACCAGCATCTATTTGAGAAACATGTTGTTGCTCTACAGTGGTACCACCAGCTGCTGGTTAAGAGACCTTTTGTGCCTCTGGATTGGGCACATCAGTAGGTGTAGAAGTCATTATCTACAGAAGTGGTTTAATATTTAATTTAGATTACATAAAAACAGAACCGAACTGATAATAACATAACGTAACACAATGTATATTAAAATAAACAAATAACCTGATTATTGTACTCTCTTTTTTTCTTTAAAGGAAGAAGAGATTAGAATCCTCTATCGACTATGTAAATCCCTTCATTATGGTCTCCTCTGACAAACAAAACGTCGTCTACATTGGGACAACTGAGAAATGATTGTGAAGTCCTTATAAAAGGGTCAAACTCCATTGAACATTCATCTGACCCTTCAGTTGTTTTGGTCGATAATAGAACAATTGACCAGTTTCAGTTTCTAGGGTCTGGAACATAAAATACTTGTACTGCTTGTGATGACATTATAAATGGTTTCTCTTTCTCCCCTTCCTTACTAAAATCAACTTTCACGAATCCTAATTCTTCTATTTTAACAGCACTCATGTTATCAACCCACTTACATTGATGAATCGGCACTTTGAATTTCATATAATCAAACTCTCATATTCGTTGGATGATGCCAAAGTATGACATATTCGCATAAATTGGATTTTTGTCCTTAGAATCGGAAACATGCATCGCCTCATCCACAAGTGTAACCCCAATATTCTGCATGGTACTATCTTCATCATGTTCATTAGTATAGAATGTATAACCATTAACTGCATAAGCATTGTAATATAATACATACACACTTTCTCCTCCGAATAGCCACCGAAGTCGTTCTGAAATTGAGTCTAGATTTCATCTAACTGCTTTAAAATATGGTCTCGAAACCATCCTATAAACTCTCGATTATGTGTATCTGATATCCATTTTTCATCCCTTGAAGGATTCAAATGCCTAAGAATTTCTTTGTGGGTTTGAACATATGGGTCAATGTCGAAACTGTTATGCAAAACGTAAAGGTGGGCCTACTCCCGATCTATAATATTGATTGTGACAACCTCTCTTCCAAAAATTCCTTCACCCTCAATCCGCTCAGTGTGATGAGATTTCAGTAGGCCAACGATTTCCACACCAGACAGGTATTCAGTACAAAATTCAATGGCTTCCTCAACAATATATTGCTCTGTAATACAACCCTCTAGCCGACTTCGATTTTTGATATACCCTTTCAAAATCTTCACATACCATTCAATGGGGTACATTCATCTATAATGTACAGGACGACATAGTCGAATCACTCTCACCAAATGAACCATCAAATGAACCATCATATCGAAAAATGTCACTGGGAAGAACATTTACAATTCACATAATATGACGGAAATTTCTCTTTCCATAGTTGGCAATTTCACCAGGTCTTTAAATTTGCTGCATATAGCTTTGAAGAATAAACAGAGCTTCGTTAATTTATGGCGGACATTATTGGGAAAAATTCAACGTAAAGATATAGGAATTAGATCATGCCTCAAAACATGGTAGTCATGTGTTTTCAGACCCTTTAATTTTAAATCACCCATTGACATGATATTCTTAATATTTTATGAGTACCCCTTTGAAACCATTACATCATTCAAGAATTTGAAAATTTGATATCTCGCCTTCCTGGAAAGAGTGTAAGCAGCAAGAGGAAGAAATATTCATTTTTCACCCTTCAATGGTGCCAACTCTTCTCATATTCCCATCTCAACCATGTCCAATCTAGCCTTAATTCCATCCTTTGTTTTGCCGGGTGCATTTAGCAAAGTTCCCATGACACTATCACATACATTTTTTTCAACATGCATTACATCAGGAAAATGTCTGACATACAGACAATTCCAATATGGTAATTCAAAAAAAAACTGATCTCTTTTTCCAACTAGTTTTCGTAAGGTTTTTCAGAAATAGTTTACCAAAAGTAGTGTCCAAATCTTTTACTTTCTCAAACAATTGATCACCTGTTAGTGGAGATGGTGTTGTACGTTCTTCTGAACATTTGTCGAATTATGTCATCCATGATTGGTACTTATGTCATCGGGGTAAAAATCTGTGATGTCTTAGAAACACGGTTTTTTATGAGTGTTTCAACCTAATTGATTGTGTACCTTGTTCGCAAACGGGACACCCTTGAGTTCCATTAATGCTATATCCTAACAAATTTCCATAAGTAGGAAAGTCATTTATCATCCCCGTACAACATGGCATTCAAAGTAAAATATTCATTTTTGTAAGCATCATACAACGTAACCCCTGAATCTCACAATATCACTACTAAAAATTCCCCCAATAGCGACCGCCATTGGTGGTCACTATTGTCCTGTAGAGACCACCCAGCGGCCGCCAATGGCGGTCGCTTTAGGCCCGACGCTATCGGCCTACAGGGACTGCCAATGGTGGTCACTAAAGGTGTCCAAGACCTCACCTACAGTGACTACAGCGGTCACTAAAGTCAGATGAAAATCTGGCCTACAGCGACCGCCACTGGTGGTCGCTGAAGGTGGCCGAGACCTTGGCCTACAGAGACTGCCAATGGCGGTCGCTCCATTGAAAAAAAAATTAAAGAAAATTCATGATACAAAATAAAAAAATAGTATATAAATCATAAAAAATGAAAAACAAATCCCAACACAATAAACATCAAGATCATCATAAACAATAAATGATAGACGTGATTCAACGATCCGCAGCCATCATCTTAAAAACCTACAATAAGATACAAAGAAAACTAAACAAAACAAAAGTAAATTTGACATCTTTATTCAGTTTTTAGATACATATAATAAAACGCAATTTGACATCTCATGGGGGCTCTAATAAATTAAAACCACCAATTTAAGAAATGTTATCATTTTTGAATTTGTTTTTCTTATTTTGGAGTCTTTACTTTAGTTTAAGGAAATTGTTTTTTGTTTGTATTAAAATGAATGTTTTCCACATGCACCGCACGTCCGATGGACGTGCCGTCTCATCCAGCATCTCACAAATAATATTCATATCGTTCTCGTGCGGTTTGAGGTCATTCTGAGCATGTTTTCTCTGAATTTGACCGTGACACGCCGTTTTGGTGTTTTATGACTCTAGAGACGCGTTTCCGGTCACCGCAGTCAAACAGAACCTCTTATTGATGTGTCGTCAATCCGACCATTTCAAAATTCACTCTGCGGTTGTTGTCGTCTGATTTCGTGGCATTCTGAGGTTGTTCGGATGGTTTTGACCACCCAGTGCGCCCTTTTAGAGCGCGTCGAACTGCTGAAAACGACACATTCCATTGTATCATGCGCACTGCACATCTGATGGATGTGCCCTCTCTTCCATCATATCATGCATAATATTCCTATCATTCTCGTGTGGTTTCAGGTCATTCAGAGCACGTTTGCTCTAAATTCGACTGTGACACGCCGTTTTGGTGTTTTATGACTCAGGAAACGCGTTTCCAGTCACCGTGGTCAAACGACGCCTCTGATTGATGTTCCACCTGTTCAAACATTTCTAAATTCACACCACGGTTGTTGTCATCTGATTTTTTGGCATTCTGAGGTCATTCGGGTGGTTTTGACCACCCAGTGCACCCTTTTAGAACACGTTGAACTGCTGAAAATGACACATTCGGTCGTACCGCACGCACCGCACATACGATGTATGTGTCGTCTCCTCTTGCATATCAAGCATAATGTTCCTATTGTTCTCATCCGGTTTCAAGTCATTTGGAGCACGTTTGCTCTGAATTCGACTGTGACACGCCGTTTTGGTGTTTTATGACTCCGGAAACGCGTTTCTGGTCACCACGGTCAAACAGCACCTCCAATTGACATGCCTTCTATCCAACCATTTTATAATTCGCACCGCGGTTGTTGTCGTATTATTTCGTGGCATTCCGAGGTTGTTCGGGTGGTTTTGACCACCCAGCGCACCCTTTTAGAGCGCGTTGAACTGCTGAAAACAACACATTCGGTCGTACCGCGCGCATGGAACTTCTGATGGATGTGTCTTCTCCTCTTATATCTCATAAATAATATTCCTATCGTTCTCATGTGGTTTCAGGTCATTCGGAGCATGTTTTCTCTGAATTCGGTCGTGACAGGCCGTTTTGGTGTTTTATGACTCCGGAAACGCGTTTTCGGTCACCGTGGTCAAATGGAACCTATGATTAACGTGTTTTCTTTCTTAACATTTCACAATTCACTCTGTGGTTGTTGTCGTCTGATTTCGTGGAATTATGAGGTCATTCGGGTGGTTTTGACCACCTAGTGTGCCCTTTTAGAGTGTGTCAAACTGCTGAAAACGACACATTCGGTCGTACCGCATGCACTGAACGTCTTATGGACATGTCATCTCCTCTTGCATCTCACTAATAATATTCCTATCGATCTTGTGTGGTTTGAGGTCATTCGAAGCATGTTTGCTCGGAATTTGACTGTGACACGCCGTGTTGGTGTTTTATGACTCTGAAAATGCGTTTTTGGTCACTGAAGTCAAACAGCACCTCCGATTGACGTGTCGTCTGTTCGAAAATTTCACAATTCACTCCGCGGTTGTTTCCGTTTGATTTGGTGGCATTCTGATTTCGTTCGAGTGGTTTTGACCACCCAGCACGCCCTTTTAGAGCGCGTCGAACTGCTGAAAATGACACATTCGGTCGTACCGCACGCCCCACATGTCTGATGGACGTGATGTCTCCTCTTTCATCTCACGAATAATATTCCTATAGTTCTTGTACGGTTTGAGGTCATTCGGAGCACGTTTGCTCTGAATTCGACCGTGACACGCTATTTTGGTGTTTTATGACTCCGGAAACGCGTTTTTGGTCACCGCAGTCAAACGACACCTTTGATTGACATGCCGTATGTCTGACCATTTCACAATTTACTCCGCGGTTTTTGTCGTCTGATTTCATGGCATTCTGAGGTATTTCGGTTGGTTTTGACCACCCAGCGCGCCCTTTTAGAGCACGTCGAACTGCTTAAAACGACACATTCGGTCATACTGTGTGCATCGCATGTCCGATCGACGTGTTGTCTCCTCCTTCATCTCACGCATAATATTCCTATCGTTCTCGTGCTATTTATGGTCATTCGGAGCATGTTTGCTCTGAATTCGACCGTGACACGCCGTTTTGGTGTTTTATGACTCTGGAAACGCGTTTCTTGTCACCGTGGTCAAACGGAACATCTCATTGACGTGATGTCTATCAAAATATTTCACAATTCACTCTGCGGTTGTTATCGTCTGATTTTGTGGCATTCTGAGGTCGTTCGGGTGGTTTTGACCACCCAACGCGCCCTTTTAGAGCTCACCGAACTGCTGAAAATGACACATTCATTCGTACCGCGCGCACCGCATATCTGATGGACGTCCCCTCTCCTCCTACATCTCACAAATAATATTCTAATCGTTCTCATGCGATTTTAGGTTATTCGGAGCACATTTTCTCTGAATTCGACCGTGAGATGCCGTTTTGCTGTTTTGTGACTCCGGAAATGCATTTTAGGTCACTGCGGTCAAAAGGCACATTCGATTGACGTGTCGTCTATTCGACCATTTCACAATTCACTCTGCGGTTGTTGTTGTCTGATTTTGTGGCATTCCGAGGTCATTCGGGTGGTTTTGACCACCCAGCGCGCCCGTTTAGAGCACGCCGAACTGCTGAAAACGACACATTCGGTCGTACCACGCGCACCGCACGTCCGATGGACGTTCTGTCTCCTCCTCCATCTCACTCATAATATTCCTATCATTCCCATGCAGTCTTATGTCATTCGGAGCACATTTGCTCTGAATTCGACCGTGACATGCAGTTTTGGTGTTTTGTGACTCCGGAAATACGTTTCTAGTCACTGCGGTCAAACAACAAATCTGATTGATGTACCGTCTATCCGACCATTTCATAATTCACTCTACGGTTGTTGTCGTCTGATTTTGTAGCATTCTGAGGTCGTTCGGGTGGTTTTGACCACCCATCACGCCCTTTTAGAGCGCGTCGAACTGCTGAAAATGACACATTCGGTCATACCGTGCACACCGCACGTTCAATGGATGTGTCATCTCCTCCTACATCTCACACATAATATTCTTATCATTCTCGTGTGGTTTCAGGTAATTAGGAGCATGTTTGCTCTGAATTCAACTGTGACACACCGTTTTGGTGTTTTATGACTCTGGAAAGGCATTTCCGGTCATCACAGTTAAACGTCACCTCTGATTGATATGATGTATGTCCGACCATTTCACAATTCACTCTGCGGTTATTGTCGTCTGATTTTGGGGCATTTTGTGGTCGTTCGGGTGGTTTTGACCACCCAGCGCGCCCTTTTAGAGCGTGCCGAACTGCTGAAAATGAAACATTCGGTCGTACCGCACGCACCACATGTCCTATGGACGTGCTTTCCCCTCCTGCATATTACAAATAATATTTATATCGTTCTTGTTCGGTTTGAGGTCATTCAGAGCTTGTTTGCTCTGAATTCGACTGTGACACGCCATTTTGGTGTTTTATGACTTTGGAAATGCGTTTCTGGTCACCACGGTCAAAAGGAACCTCTGATTGACGTGTTGTCCATCCTCCCATTTCAAAATTCGCTCCTCAGTTGTTTTCGTCTGATTTCTTGGCATTCTGAGGTTGTTCGGGTGGTTTTGACCACCCAGCGCACCCTTTTAAACACGACAAACTGCTGAAAACGACACATTCGGTCGTACCGCATGCACCGCACGTCCGATGTATGTTCCTTCTTCTCCTTCTTCTCACTCATAATATTCCTATCGTTCTTGTGCGGTTTCAGGTCATTCGGAGCATGTTTGCTCTGAATTCGACCGTGACACGCCATTTTGGTGTTTTATGACTCCGGAAACGCATTTCTGATCACCGCGGTCAAACGGAACCTCTAACTGAAATTCTGTCTATCCGACCATTTCAAAATTCACTCCTCAGTTGTTTTCGTCTGATTTCGTGGCATTCCGAGGTCTTTCAGGTGGTTTTGACCACCCAGCGTGCCCTTTTAGAGAGCGTCAAACTGCTGAAAATGACACATTTGGTCGTACCGTGCACACCGCACGTCCAATTGATGTGCCATCTCCTCCTGCATATCAAGAATAATATTTCTATCATTCTCGTGTGGTTTCAGGTCATTCGGATAACGTTTTCTTGGAATTCGACCGTGAGATGCCGTTTTGGTGTTTTATGACTTCGAAAATGCATTTCTGGTCACCGTGGTCAAATGGAACCTTCGATTGATGTGACGTTTGTCCAACCATTTCACAATTTACTCTACGATTGTTTTCTTTTGATTTCATGACATTCCAAGGTCATTCAAGTGGTTTTGACCACCCAGCGCGCCCTTTTAGAGCGCGTCGAACTATTGAAAACGACACATTCGATCGTACCATGCGCACCGCATGTCTGATGGACATGTCGTATCCTCCTACATCTCACAAACAATATTCATATTGTTCTCGTGCGGTTTGAGGTCATTCGGATCACGTTTTCTCTGAATTCGACCGTGACACGCCGTTTTGGTGTTTTATGACTCCAGAAACGCATTTCCGATCACCGCGGTCAAATGTCACCTACGATTAATGTTCTGTCTATCCGACCATTTTACAATTTACTCTGAAGTTCTTTTCGTCAGATTTCGTGGCATTCTGAGGTCGTTCGGGTGGTTTTGACCACCCAGCGCGCTCTTTTAGAGCACCCCGAACTGCTGAAAACGACACATTCCGTCGTACCGCATGCACCGCATGTCCGATGGACGTTCCGTCTCCTCCTGAATCTCTCAAATAAAATTTCTATCGTTCTCATGTGGTTTGAGGTCATTCGGAGAACGTTTGCTCTGAATTTGACCGTGACACTGCGTCTTGGTGTTTTGTGACTCCGGAAACGTGATTCAGGTCACCGCGGTCAAACGGCACATCCGATTGATGTTATGTCTATTCCACCATTTCAAAATTCACTCCACGGTTGTTTTTGTCTAATTTCGTGGCATTCCAAGGTCGTTCGGGTGGTTTTGACCACCCAGCGCGCCCTTTTAGAGTGCGCCGATCTGCTGAAAACGACACATTCGGTCGTACCATGTGCACCGCACGTCCGATGGACATGTCGTCTCCTCCTGCATCTCAAGAAAAATATTCCTATCATTCTTGTGTGGTTTGAGGTCATTCGGAGGACGTTTCCTCTGAATTCGACCGTGACACGCCGTTTTGGTGTTTTATGACTCCGGAAACGCGTTTCCGGTCACCACGGTCAAACAGCGCCTCCGATTGAAGTGTTGTTTATCCGACCGTTTCAAAAGTCACTCTGCAGTTGTCCTCTTATTTTGTGGCATTCTGAGGTCGTTCGGGTGGTTTTGACCACCCAGCGCGCCCTTTTAGAGCGCGTCGAACTGCTGGAAATTACACATTCGGTCGTACCGCGCGCACCGCACGTCCGATGGACGTGTCGTCTCCTCCTGCATCTCACGAATAATATTTCTATCATTCTAGTGTAGTTTGAGGTCATTCAGAGCACGTTTTCTCTGAATTCGATCATGACACACCGTTTTGGTGTTTTATGACTCCGGAAACGTGTTTCCAATCACCGTGGTAAAACGGCACCTTCTATTGACGTGTCGTCTATCTGAACATATCAAAATTCACTCCGCGGTTGTTTTAGTCTGATTTCGTGGCATTCCGAGGTCGTTCGGGTGGTTTTGACCACCCAGCGCTCCCTTTTAGACAGCGCTGAACTGCTGAAAACGACACATTCATTCGTACCGCGTGCACCGCACATCCGATAAACGTTCCTTCTCCTCCGGAATCTCACACATAATATTCATATCGTTCTTGTGCTGTTTGAGGTCATTCGGAGCACGTTTTCTCTAAATTCTACCGTGACATGCCGTTTTGGTGTTTTTTGACTCCGGAAACGCATTTCTGGTCACCATAGTCAAACGACACCTCCGATTGACGTGCCATCTGTCTGAAAATTTTACAATTCACTCCTTGGTTGTTTTAGTCTGATTTCGTGGAATTCTGAGTTCGTTCGGGTGGTTTTGACCACCCAGCGCGCCTTTTTAAAGTGCGTCGAACTACTGAAAATAACACATTCGGTCATTTCGCGCACACCGCATGTTTGATGGATGTTTCGTCTCCTCCTGTCTCTCACACATAATATTCCTATCGTTCTCGTGTGGTTTGAGGTCATTCGGAGCACGTTTTCTCTGAATTCGACCATGACACGCCATTTTGGTGTTTTGTGACTCCAGAAACGCGTTTCCGATCACCGCGGTCAAACGTTACCTCTGATTGATGTGCCGTCTATCCAAAAAATTTACAATTCACTGTGTGGTTGTTTTCATCTGATTTCGTGGAATTCTGAGGTCGTTCGGGTGGTTTTGAACACCCAGTGCGCCCTTTTAGAGCGCGCCGAACTGCTGAAAACGACACATTCGGTCATACCGTGCGCACCGCACATCCGATGGACGTGTTGTCTCCTTCTGCATCTCACTCATAATATTCTTATCATTCTAGTGTGGTTTTTGGTCATTTGGAGCATGTTTGCTCTGAATTCGACCGTGACACGCCGTTTTGGTGTTTTATGACTCTGGAAACGCGTTTCCGGTCACCGCGGTCAAACGACACCTCCGATTGATGTGTCGTCTGTCCGACCACTTCACAATTCACTCTGCGGTTGTTGTCATCTGATTTCATGGCATTCTGAGGTCGTTCGGGTTGTTTTGACCACCCAGCATGCCCTTTTAGAGCGCGCGGGGGTGGGGGCTGTCCAGGGGGGTGCGGGGGGGGGGGGTGTACGGGGTGGGGGGATGTCCGGGGTGGCGGTCTATCCGAGGGTGGTGGTGCTATCTGGGGTGGGTGGGGATGTCTGAGGGGGTGCGGGTGGGCTGTACGGCGGTGCGGGGTGGGCTGTATGGGGGTGCAGGGGGGCTGTCTGCGGTGGGTGGGGCTGTTCGGGGGGGTGCGGGGGGGGGGGGGGGGGGGGGGGGGGGGGCTGTCCGGGGTGGGTGGGGCTGTTCGGGGGGGGTGCGGGTGGGTTGTCCTTGGTGGGGGGGATGTATGGGGGTGGGGGTGCTGTTCGGGGTGGGGGGTGTCCGAGGGGGGTGCGGGGTGGGGGGTTGTACGGGGGTGCGGGGGGGGGGGGGGGGTTGTACGGGGGGTGGGGGGCTGTATGATGGTGGGGGGATGTTTGGGGTGGGGGCTGTCCGGGGGGTGTGGGGGGGCTGTACGGGGGTGCGGGGGGCTGTCCAGGGTGTTGGGGCTATACGAGGGTGGGGGTGATGTCCATGGTGGGGGGGTTGTCCGAGGGGTGCGGGGTGGGGGTGTTGTACGGGGGTGCGGGGGTGCGGGGGGGGGGGGGGGGGGGGGGGCTGTCCGGGGTGGGTGGGGCTGTCCCAGGGGGTGCGGGGGGTTATACGGGGGTGCGGGGGGCTGTCCGAGGTTGGGAGGTTGTACGGTGGTGGGGGTGTTGTCCGGGGTGGGGGGGGATGTCCGAGGGGTGCGGGGTGGGGGGGCTGTCAGGGGTGGGTGGGGCTGTCCGGGGGGTGCAGGGGGGCTGTCCTAGGGGGTGCAGGGGGGATGTCCGGGGTGGGGGGGTTGTACGGTGGTGGGGGTGCTGTCCGGGGTGGGGGTTGTCCAGGGGGGTGCGGGGTGGGCGGGATGTACGGGGGTGCAGGGGGGCTGTCTGAGGTGGGGGTTGTACGGGGGTGGGGGGGCTGTCCGGGGTGGGGGGTTGTCCGGGGTGGGTTGGGCTATCCTGGGGGGTGAGGGGGTTGGACGGGGGTGCGGGGGGTGCGGGGGGGGCGTCTGGGGGTGGCGGGGGGGGTGTTGTACGGGGGGTGGGGGTGATGTCTGGGGTGGGGGGCTGTCTGGGGGGGTGCGGGGGGGGGGGGGGGGGGGGGGGCTGTACGGGGGTGCGGGGCGGCCTGTCCGGGGTGGGGGTTGTACGGGGGTGGGGGGCTGTTCGGGGTGGGGGGCTGTCCGGGGTGGGTGGGGCTGTCCCGGGGGGTGCGGGGGGGTTGTCCGGTGTAGGGGGGTTGTACGGGGGTGGAGGGGTTGTCTGGGGTGGGGGGCTGTCCGGGGTGGGGGGTTGTCCCGGGGGGTGCGGGGGGGCTGTACGGGGCTGCGGGGGGGGGGGGGGGGTTGTCTAGCGTGGGGGGGCTATACAGGGGTGGGGGTGCTGTCCGGGGTGGGGGGGTTATACGGGGGTGAGGGGTGCTGTCTGGGGTGGGGGTTGTACGGGGGTGGGAGGGGCTGTCTGGGGTGGGGAGTGTTGGGTATGATCTATATAGGATCAATCGGATTCCACCCTAGTTTTCGATAACAATACTTTAAATGTTAAATAGTCCCACTATACTCAATTTAAAATAAAACATAGAAGGATATATCATTTTAAAGGAAAAGACCCAATACTAAACCCTACACCTTGGCAACATAAGCTCCAATGTACATCATTTATAAAATAATTTCAAAGGTATTATCACATTTCATAATACGAACATTGCGTCAGACCAACATGATACCCCCAAATCACAAAAAATCTCACTAGAAACCCATCTTATACATCAATAACAACACCACTAGTAAAAACAAAAACACGCCTCGTGAATATGATGCGTCACGTGTGGTCATCACTGCTACCTCCATCCGGTGGGCCAAGGACCTACAAAAAACAAACATTATGAATATTTTCATAACAAAAATAATTTAAAATAAATAAATAAATATAGTATAAACCTGCGTCGTATGATCCCATGCACCATCACCTGGATGCACATATTCCCGTAGTGCTCTAACCTCAGTGGTCAATTGCACATTTCCCTCCTCAGAAGCGCGCAGTCATGCCTCAAAATCTGACAACTGTTGTGTCATCTGAGCAATAGTAGGACTGACAACCGCAGCGCATGACACTACAAAATGGGGAATCCCTATTCCATAGGTCAAACTACATCCATGCCTGTCCAGACCAATAATGCGATGAAAGATCTCATCCCTTTGCATGGGAAGTTGTCGCTGGTCCTCTGGAAGATGTTCTAACTCAGCTTCAAATTGAGCCTGTGAAATATTTAAATATATATATATATATGTTAATATACATATTTATGTAAGTATTGGTAAGTGCAAGCACTTATTATCAATGCGGCTGCCTCTGGATCATTGTGATCACGAGTCGTTATCCACACCGACATTTTATCAGTCGATGCACCTTGCTCCTGCAACTGTATATGAATAGAATATAAACACAAAACCATATTAATTAAAAAATGAATAATAAATACCTCATGTCGGAGCTGAGACACGTGACGAGTCCCGAGCCTGTGAGGTTGTCCCTGCAATGCTCGATTCTTAGAATGGCGTGCTGACACCTCCTACATTCAATTCATTCAAATTTCAAAAAAAATCACACATTCTTGAAAATATATATACACCAAATTAAATATACAAACCGCAACACCCTCAGTAGACCAATATGCAACCAAGTCACGCCACTGAGCCGGGAGGACACCTCTCGGGACTTTTTCCAGAATGTCTAGGGCACCCACATTTGGTACCCAGTGGTCCCTCTTCACTTTGCCTTTATAGTCTTTCCACATCTTAGAGCATTTTCTCATACACATGGGCCGAAACTCTTCGGGGAATACTTTCAAATTTTTCTATAAAGAAAAAAATCACACATATTAGTATTGTATATACATAGAGAATAAATTAAAATGGTCTTCTTACCTAAACCTCCCTCCAAAGATGACCTAATTTGTCGTGAGGGATAGAAGCCCAGTCACTCGTGGTCAATAGAAATCGATGTGGGTCACATATGATACGACCAAACTGACGAATAAATGCAGGGTAATTCGATCCCACGGGATGAAATACCTCATCAAATGAAACATCAATCGTCGTGTCGGAATTCCATGATAAAATGCCACAACTGGGGCCTCTCTTGCGAGAGGAAGAAGCAATCGATTCTGATCCTGTTGAAATTTTATATATAATTTGACAAATGTTATAAATATATATATATATATATCAATTACATAAAAAATAGAGACAATTAAATTCAAACATACCTTGACCCTGAGTCATAGATGCCTCGGATGGATGATGTGGATCTGCTGCCTCTTCCCCTGACATGCCTGGAGTCATAGAAAACATTAGTAAGGGGACTATCCAAAGTGTCTAAAAGATAAATTGGATTGTTCTTAAAAAAATAAAACTTGTACAATTGTTAATAAAACAAAAAATGGATTGAATAATTATTTGTGAATGAATTTTAAAAAATCATAAATTTAACAAAACAGATATATTAATTATGTACAAAACCAATCAATGCATAGCCAAATTTCAGATAGAATTAATAAAAATTCAAGCAGCACATGAACCAGATGAAGAATACCTCAAAGGGAAGATACACCGACAATAACATCAATAAACCAAGAGTAAAATCACCCTAAATATTTATAACTGAATAAACTTCCAAAAGTGTGGATTAAAACTTACAAGGATTTATAAAATGGTTAGATAATTTTTGATATCCTAGGACATTCAATTCTGAATAGTGGGAAAACAATTATACCTTTCATTAAGCATGAAAATTTACCGTTTCTCCTTCAAAATCCACTCTGACCCAATAAATATATTCGTCACGTTGAACTACGGTATGTTGATCAAGCTGTTGGTAAACAAACGGAACAGTCTTGAGTTCATCTTGTTCAAATAAAAATACTCCTCGCAGAGATATTTTGACAACAACTTGCCAACTTGGATCTGAAGGCAAAGTAACGAAGAATACTTCTTCTTCTTGTGATGTAAAAATGAAAGGTTCATTCTCAACATGTTCATTATTTCTGTATAACATACAGTTAAAATTCACCAATAAAAACTGATATTGACCGACTTTACATCCACGTACTGGATCAACCCAATTACACTTTAACAATATGTACTTCAAACCGTGTGTGTATACAACTTCAATGATGTCTATCAATTGACCATAATAATAACTAGAATCGACAAATGGACAACTGATGCCACTATTTTGTGTTTCTCGTTTGTCGTCAACATCTTTAATGCGAAATCGAAAACCATTAGCATCTTTATAACGACGAGCCATTATAGATGGACCCTTAGCCAGTTGGATAAATACTTCAGTTAGCGTGGGGTACCCTAACTCCCTCAACTTACAAACCTACATAATTTATAAAATTCAATACTGATATATGCATAAATAAATTAGTATAATACTTCACTCATAATGAAAATCACTTTATACATACATAATCCTTGAACCAATCACGAAATGACGCATAATGAGATTGTTGAATTTGCAACTCAGTCGCACGATACATCTATTATTTTATCTCATTAATTTGTTTCCTGCAAATGATAACGCGTTGTTTAAATGATCAACTTATGCAAACAAAACATGTAAAAGTTATACAAGCACATTGATAAGATACTTACTGCATTAATGGTGAAACTAATAGAGTATTGAACAAGATATATAGATGTGCTTGTATCCACTCAATGTTGTCTATATCAAATGTGGTTCCTTCTCCAACTGGACCATCATGAATCCAAGAGGGCTTATCTAATTTGGTTTCAACATCTGTACCATATTCTGCAAAAAAAGTAGAACACTCATCTATCAAATAACCATTGGCTATTGATGCCTCCGGATGAGCTCTGTTGCGTATAAATCTTTTCAATGTACTCAAATACCGTTCAATATGATACATCCACCTGAATTGCACTGGACCAGCAGCCATTACTTCATCAGTTAGGTGCACTTTCAAGTGGACCATAACATCGAAAAATGAGGGGGGGGGAAGTTTCTCAAAGTGACAAAGCGTAAGTAAATTTCGGTCCTGCAAACTTTTTAAATCACTTATTCGTTGATTTCTTAAACAAATATGTCTAAAAAAATTACTCATCTCAATCAGCGGCTGAACAACATTGGGGGATAAACAATTAAAATTTGCGATTGGAATCAATGGATGAAGTAGTATGTGATTGTCATGACTTTTCAACCCTTGCAATGTCTTGCTCGTCAGATTCACACACTTTGAAATATTAGAAGAGTAACCATTAGGCACCTTGAACATCTTCAAAATGGAAATAAATGTCGCTTTCTCCATTGTAGTCATCGTATACTGTGCAGCATGCATATATGCCTTGTTTCCCTCAGCTAACTGCAAATGAAATTGTTTCCTTAAACCCATTTCTTCCAAATCACGGTGTGCATTAACACGGTCCTTTGATTTTCCACTGACACCTAAAATGGTCCACAATATGTTATCAGAAACATTTTTTTTCAATGTGCATGACATCCAAATTATGCCTCAGCATGATAGTTTTCCAATACGGAAGACTATAAAAAATACTTTTCTTTTTTCAATTGTGACTGTGCTGCCTACCCGTAGAACGAATATTACGTATTGGAGGAGCCACCAAATCCAGAATTCCATATACCGTGCAGATGTTTTCTTCCTCAATCTACGATAACATTTTGACTCCTGTCATGATCTTTGGTGCTGGGATTAACTCTCTAGAACCATCAAATGCCACTCTGTCCTTTCTGGACCTGTGCTGAGGGGGGAGAAAACGCATGTGACCCATATATGCCCATTTTTTGGAGTGTTTAATCCATACAAATTTTTTAATTTTATTGCAACAAGGGCAAGCAAATTCCCCTTTCATACTCCAGCCTGATAAATTTGCATAAGCTGGGAATTCATTGATTTTCAACAATAAAGCAGCATGCAGTTTGAACATTTCATTCGTTTCGCAGTCATAAGTCATCACACCATCACCCCAAAATTCATTCAACTCATCAATCAATGGATGAAGGTAAACATCAATCTTATCCCTCGGACTTTTAGGTCCATCAATAAGAGTGAAAAGTAATATAAATTGTTTCTTCATACAAAGCCACGGATGAAGATTATATGGAACCAACACCACGGTCCATGTGCTATGAGTTGCACCATCCATAGACATGAATGGATTGAAACCATCTGCTGCCAATCCCAATCGGACATTACAAACATCTTTAGCAAAGTCAGGATGTCTCTTATCAAAATCCTTCCATGCATGAGAGTCTGTCGGGTGGGTTAACATATCACTTTTATGAACTCTTTCTTCATTCCATCTCATTAAATTAGAAACTTTATATGACATAAAAAATATTTTCAACCTCGGTTTAAGGGGAAAGTAACGCATTTGCTTTACGGCAATCGGTTTCCCCTGTATTGTAATCTGACTCTGATGAGTCTTATTTCCCCTGTTCTCTTTCCACCTGGAAGCACCACAAACTGTACAAATATCCAAATGGGAAGTTTCCTTTCTAAACAACATATAGTTGTTTTCACATACATTTATGGTCTCATATGTAAAACCTAAGTTCTCTGTCAACTTACGAGCATAGTAATATGACTCGGGAATCTTAGCGTCGACGGGAAGAACTTTTTTCAATAACACCAAAAGCATGTCGAATGATGTGTCTGACCAATTATTCAAAGTCTTCAAATGCAACAAATCCACGATAAACGACAGTTTATTGTAAGAAATACATCTAGGATATAATTCTGTTTTTGCATCATCAAATGCTTCAAAAACATCCTTGAATCACGATCTGCACCAGAGCGTAGATTTATCTCACCGGTCTCAAGATTCTGGATGTCAATGCCTTCAGGATCAAACCCATGTACCATTTCAGTAAGCATTTCATGCATTGGATCATTCATCCTTGCATCAACATCCATCTGAGCTGCATCCGTATTTTGACAATGAACATATTCTTCTCCATGACGAGTCCAACTCTTATAATTTTTCAGAAATCCATTAAAGAATAGGTGCTCCCTTACAGTATCTCATGTGAATTGATATCTGTTAGCACATTTTCTATATGGACAACTAATATAGTCACTTTCAAATCCTCTGGTGAAGTCAGTAAACTGCATAATGCCATTGAAATATTCTATAGACATTCGATTTGGAAGATCAATCCAACTCTTATCCATAATAATATCTGTATAAAAAACATTTACACAATAATTATTACATTTTCATTTTTCAAATCAACTATATTGAAAATAAATACTAATAATTTGTTTATGAACCATTGATAAAATAATAATGTAAGTGAAAGCCCATGTCATAACTGATTGCGCTATAAACCTGGAAGGGAGGGGAGCCAAAGGCGGTGCTGCGAGGGAGAGGAGAGGTAGTGAAGGGGAGGCAAAGAGAAAGGTGGTGCGGTGAGGGAGGGGACAGGCGGTGGCGGTGGCGGGGATCTGGAGGAGGGGAGGCGGTGAGGGGACGGGGGACGGGCAGCGAGGGGGGGGGGCTGTATGGAGTGGGGGGGATGTCCGGGGTGCGGGGAGGGGTGTCCAGGGTGCGGGGGGCTGTCCAGGGTGCGGGGGGGGCTGTCCGGTGTGCGTGGGGGGGGGGGGGGGTTGTCCGGGGTGCGGGGAGGGGTGTCCGGGGTGTGGGGGGGAGGGGGGTTGTCCGGTGTGCGTGGGGCGGGGGGTTGTCCGGGGTGCGGAGGGGATGTCTGGGGTGCGGGGGGGATGTCCGGGGTGTGGGGGGGATGTCCGGGGTGCGGGGAGGGGTGACCGAGGTGCGGGGGGGGGGGGGGCTGTCCGGGGTGAGGGGAGGGGGGGGATGTCCGGGGTGGGGGGTTGTCCGTGGGTGAGGGGGGTTGTCCGGGGTGCGGGGGGGTGTCCGGGGTGCGGGGGGGCCTGTCCGGGGTGTGGGGTCCTTGTCTGGGGTGCGGGGGGGGGGGCTGTCCGGGATGCGGGGGGGGAGGGCTGTCTAGGGTGCGAGGGTCATCCGAGTTGGGGGGGAGGGCCGAAGGGGCGGAGGGCGGAGGCTGGAGGTCAGAGGGGTAAGAGACGGAGGGGGCGGAGGCCGGAGGGCAGAGGCCAGAGGGCGGAGGGATGCTAGAGGAGAGCGGAGGATGGCTGGAGGGCGGAGGGTGGCCGGAGCAGGAGGGCAGAGGGCGGAGGGTGCGTGGAGGGCGGAGGCCAATGAGGGCGGAGACGGTGGTGAGCAGTGGAGGGCGGTGGGGCACGCGGCGAGGCAGGGCGGCGGGGGAGGGCGTGCGGGGAGGGCGGCGACGAGGGGGCACGGGCTAGATTGGGGGCGACGGTGGGGGTGCCGAAGCCCTAAGGTTTTTTTACAAAGGGCAGCGACCACCATTTGCAGTCGCTATTGGGTACCTATAGCAACTGCCAAAGGAGGTCGCCCGTGTCAGGGGGCTTCAAAGCCCAATATTCTAGTAGTGTATTTTCCAATTCTTGATCAATGGGGCCAAATAGACATCAATATCATTACCTAATTGTTTTTGTCCTGATATAAGCATAGATAACATAATGTATTTTCATTTCATGCATAACCACGGTGGTAAGTTATAGTTTACCAGCATAACCGGCTATGTACTGTGACTACTTCTTTAAAAACCAAAAGGATTCACCCCATCTATATATAACGCCAGAAGAAGGTTTATTGGATTGTTCCCAAATTCAGGATACTCGTGATCAATTCTCTTCCACTGAGGAGAGTCTGTCGGGTGACGTAGTTTCCCATCTTTAATTCTTGTATCTATATGCCATGTTAATTTTCCTGCAGTATCCTCTCTTCCATATAGGAACCTAAACGTAGGAATGATTGGAAAGTACCATACAACTATCGTAGGACTAGAATCATCTTTCTTGTATCGAGAATCACCACACTTTGGGCATTCTTTAAGTGATTTGTGGTCCTTGCGAAACAATATACAGTCATTCGGGAAGGCATGTATTCTTTTAGAGATCATACCCATCGATCGTAGCATTTGTTTGGCATCTTATGTTCGTCTTGGGAGTTGATTACTTTCTGGGAGAATGTCATTCAGGAGATCAAGTAGTTCCGTAAAACAGGCGTCACTCTACCCATTTCCTGCTTTCAAATTATACAGCTTCAATATGGCTAATAATGATGTATATTTAGTGCAACCAGTATACAATGGCATTTTTCACAACTCTTTAACTTCTCAAACAATTTTGGGAAATCACGAATTTCAACTTCAACTATCCTCGTCATTTCCTCAATATGATCTTCATCATCTTTCACATCTGTAATCACACACTCCATACGATCATTTTCAATGTTCACACTTCTAATCATATCAGATGATCTATAAAATGTTGTGTTATCTGAGCCACTACCTGCATTTTTTCCCCATGTTTATTCCAACATGTATAACTTCGATCTATTCTGTGACAGATCATGTGTTCTTCCAACTCCTCTGGACTAATTTGTCTTGAATAACAACAGCGCAAACACAGACAAAGGATTTGAGAAGGGTCACATGCATGATCTTCTGAAAACATGATAAACTCTTTCATACCATCTTCATACTCTTTTGTCAACCGATTGGCATTCATCCATTCTTTATTCATATTCATCATCTTTATGGGTTCGATCTCGAACTTGCCTAATATTAATTTTTAATTAATCAGGTAGTATTTTTGGGGTTTTATAAAAACAAATCATGGTACAGATGCCTTAAAACTCATGTGAAATCCATATACATGGTGTTTCAAGTAGGGTGAACATCGTGTATGTATAAGATACCTGATTTAATATGACATATATCAAATTTATTCCAAGTTAGTCTTAGAAAGACTGAATGATGCCTTTGAAAATATATCACATTTAGAACAACTTGAGCTAAAGGCGTTTACATTAGATATATATTGAGTCACCTCACCAGATATGCATCGTATTTTTGTGGAATACACGGTGTGTAGTCCTTACATGACCACTAGGGGTGTATAGTCTATACACATCAAGTTTCTATGGTATCTATACATGGTGTGAGTGAAGTAAAACACATGTCATATGGTTCTACCATTATTTCATGGCATGTAAATGGTTTCATGCTGAAGTATATGTTTTGGAGGTACATTGTGTGTGACCTAGGTTCACATGACATGTAACATTTAAAATGAAGCTTATTCCAAGTTTCAGTCAAAAGATTAGTCATGTGGTGTAAATTTTGGAGATAAATGTTGTGTGGCATTAAAATCTATATGAAATCCTTGTATGGTGAAGCATGTTCCATTTAACAAGACTGCATACCATGTATTTTAAAGTGTCTCATATAGTCCTCTAGAAGTGGTTTTCTAGGATTCAGTGGAATTGCACTAGTAACAAAATGGTGGTGCCATTGAAATGGGTAACGTTTGGAATGATATTTAATGGTGGAAGAAATACAACATGAAAAACAAATGTCATATCAATCATTCCAACAACCACAACACCATACAAAAACACAATCATGATCACAATCGCAACACCGTACAAACCAAACAATAAAAATTTTAGATTTTACAAAGCATCCCTTTTTCAATTTTGTTTGTTAATTCAGGGGTTACCATAGAAGTTCTATCATCCTGGGGTGTTCATTCATAAGTCAAGTATACGTAAATTACCAATTTTTTTATTCCAATATTCAACAAGAACTAACCAACATTCAATTCATTTAGTGCGCAAACAAGGACCACTAATGGACACGATTTTCAGCAGGGCGTTTAGCCCGTACATTTCACATTATAACCATCAATATCAAATAGTATTAACATGAAAACAAGAGGAAACCAATGAGTAACCGGAGAAAACTCACTGTGAAGGTGTCGTTAAGCACACGGCAGAGGTGCGTTCGTGGCATAGGATAGGCGCACAGCAGAGGAGATTTCCAACTGAAAATAAAACATAAAATAGGGGAAACCCATGATAATAAAATAATCTAAAACCGAGTACACCATTTACCACATCCCACAAACCCCAAAAGAAAATGCATGCAAATAAATTTAAATTTATTGATAGAAATCACTATGTGATCACTAATTTTTATCCAAACCATAGGTGCAAACAAATCCAAATAGGAATCAGAAGGATCACATACGTCGAGGAAATAAATCCAACCATAATAGTGATCAAGCATAGAACAATGTGAACTAGATGGGAGGGAGTGACCCAAAATATCATCGGGATAAAGATCTATCCAAGAGGATAATTTTGTAAAAAATATGAAGCCTCAAGAATTCTATGGAACCCAAAAAACCTTTTCTATGAAATTGACTCTACATTTAATACATTTACATGTCGTGTAATCCTCTTGACTTAGATACACTAAAATAAAAGTCACTTTTTATTTAAAACATTATATTTTTTATTTAAATGATATGTAACCATTACAAAGTTTGTAAAATTGTCACATTGTGCATCCAATTAATGTGTAATTTTTAGTGGTCATTACATGTCATGTACTCCATTTACACGTCATGTAATTTCTCAGAATATAGTAAAAAATGTTGTTTTGTTTCTAAAAATTCCCTAAATATCACTAAATTTACAAATACATTTGTCCTCTAAATCCTTTCTCATCATTCCTCAACAAAAAAAATCCAAAAAAATGTTAAAACATACCTCTCATAAAATGTAATGATACTTTATAATCACCCGACCATAAATGATTTTCCCCCATAAATCCCTTAAGATCATGTATCCTCTAATGAAGAAGGACACTACTACCTCATCAGTGAGTCATTCCCCCAGGTATAATGGATATATTGTCTGAACTACCACATTAACTAGACTCGGGGTCATTTAATCAGGTAGTACCTTATACTCCTGATTCATAATCTGAATTGGTTGGGGAACCAAAGTATTATCGGGATCAAGATCAACATCCCCCGTCTAATCACATATAAATGATCTAGTATATACCTACTCAAATGCAAAATTTTAAACACATCATGGATAGCTATCAAACTAGATTGTAACTGAAACCAACTAGAAATACTCCCTAGTGACCAAAAATCACTATGTTTATCCCATTACTCGGCGCAAACAGACATTGATAACCTAGACATTGATGTACCAAGTGATGTGAAACTATGATAAAGACCTAATCACTAACCTAAAACACCAGCAGTTGATTCCAATGGTTCGTATTGAATTTATTATGACTTTGTGTAATGATTAAATTCTTCAAGATCAACCGCACCATCTCTTTCATCTCTTGAACAACACTCGAACCAACTATGGACCACTCTCCCAACTCTTCCCAGTACTAGGGATATCTATATGGATTCCCATATAAATAAATGTAGGGATCCATCTTTATCACATCCTGATAACAATTGTTATAGGGGAAATCAACAAAAGGAAAATTCATTTCCCAATATCCAATGAAATCATGTGCATGATTTTGGAGAGTAACCTCTAGAACATTGACTTACCTCTCTATATATATCCATCCATAGAAGATAACGTGTTCATAATTTACCCTGGAAAACTAGTGAAACCAATAATGATTTCCAAAACCTAAATTTCAACCTCAGATCACTTTTTGAAATAATTATAGAGGGAACCTCATGAAGTATCAAAAAATCTGAAACATACAAGTCTGTGAGTTGTTCCACTTTTATCTCCTCATTAATATGAAGAAATTGCACATATTTTTGGAGTTTATCAATAACCACCCAAATCAAAACCTTCTTGCAATGAGTTTTTGGCAAACCAATAAAAAATTAATGAAAATATAATCCCACTTCTATACTGGAATGTTTAATTGAAAAAACAACCACACAGGTCTCTAGTGATCCTCCATAATTCTATAATATGCAAGGAAACATGAATCCAAAACCGTTATCAACTATATCATCCATTTACTCTTGAAATAACACCACATGTTAGGATTTCACACATTCAATTCAAGCGGTAGAAAAAAAATTACCTGAAAATGAATATCAATAATGGTAACGGCGATGGCAGAGGCAGCACTGGAGGTGGAGGCAGTGACGGTGGTGGAGGCAGTGACGGAGGAAAATGTGGTGGCAGAGGCGATGTGGAAGAGGCGGCAGCGGCGGCAGAGGCGGCAGCGCGACAGAGGCGGCGGCGGCGGAGGCGGTAGCGGCGGTGGCAGAGGATAAGGAGGACGAGGAGGAAGGACGAGGAGGAGGAGGACGAGGTCGCGGTAGATGAGGGTCCTGGTCCAGCTTCCGCAAAAACTTGACTGCGTGCGAGTGAGGATGTCTAGTTAGGGTTATTAAATAAAACCTGATGGAACCTTTATCAGCTCTCATTAAAAGCACTGATAAAGGTATGTTTTATCAGAGCTAAAATAAAAGCGCTGATAAAACACTCATTTATCGGTGCTTTTTTAGCGCTGATAAAGCGATATCTTTATCAGCGCTAAAAAAATCCCTGATAAATGTTACCTTTTATCAGCGCTAAAAAAAGAGCTGATAAAGGGTAAACCTTTTTCAACGCTTATTTTAGCGCTGATAAATGCAACATTTATCAGCTCTTTTAGATAGCACTGATGAAGGCATACCCCTTTATCAGTGATTTCTATCTAGCGGTGATAAAGGGCAATGCTTCCCTTGCCCTGTTTTGTGGTAGTGTATGATGTTCCTCCCTCTTCTTTTTCATAAAATTTTCCAAGATCTGAATTTTTTATCTTCATAAATTAAGGACTCCCCGAAACCTTGATATATTTCATAGAAGTTTTTCTATTATAAAAAAATTCTTATGAATTAATCATTAATTTTGAACATAACAAAAATTTATATTGTACATGTATTAAATTACTAATATCATCTCTAAACAATCATATAAATTTTATACTCATCCAATATAATTCTTCCCATTTCCACCAAAATTTTATTTTTCTTTTCTACTACTCCATTTTTTTGGGGTGTTTAAGGAGCATTATATTCACGTTTTTTCCATGTTTCCTTATATAGGATTCAATATAATTTCATGTATAAAACTTTCCATTTTCAGTTTTTATATTATGTATATAAACATCCATTTCCCATTTAACTTACCTTATGAAAAATCTAAATCTTTCTAAAACTTATTATTTATCTCTCATGAACATTACATTCTTCATTGGAGTAAAATCACAAAGATATATATCCATTTATTGATTTAATTCTTGTTATCCCATAAATATCAGAGTGTTTTATCTCCAGAGGTATGATATATTTGATTTCAACTTTATTATGCTTTCCACTAACTATCATACCTTTCTAACAAGTTATAAAAACTGCATCATCTTTCTTACTTAGTGTTTTATGTTTCTTATAGCATTAACTTTATAAAATTTAATCATTATTTTCTATCCATGATGATGAGGTCTTAGGTTCCACAAATTATTATCATCTTTGACACTTAAGTAATATGAGTTACAAAGATCTCTAATATGGAAGATTTTTTTGTTCATTCTTTATCATTTTTTCCAATAATTCTATCTGATACACTTTTGATGACATGGGAGTCCTTACTAAAAATCACTTCCTTACCATAATCATGATGTTTTCTAATACTCAATAAGTTTTTTTTGATCCCATCAACAAATAAAGCATCCTTATATTTTATTTTATGAGATTCAAAATCAGCATTTCCCATTCTTATTATTTTTGAGGAACTATAATTTATGAAATTAACTAATTTTCCTTTATGATTTTTAACATCATTTGATATTTTTAAAACACCTATAATATGTGAGGGAAAACTAATATCAATTATCCATAATTTATTCCTTTTGGTAGATTCTTGAGTTGTATCCATAAAAAATCACATTCTTCAACATTATTCATTTTGGTATCCTTCTCTTTTCTAGAATTAGATGTTTGTACCAGAATATTTATCAAACATTATTTAGCAAAGTGACATGGTTGGTCACATCTTCCACAAACTTCCTCTAGGCATACAAACTGATTTTTTTGAAAAATTTCTAATGTATTGTGATTTTTTCACTCTCTTATTAAGTGGGTTAAGGAAGTTTCTTTCTTCTATTTAACAATTTCTCCTCCTTATTTCATGCCTATTTCTAGTTAGATAAATTTTATGAAAATTGTTATAAGATATGTTCCCATAAATTACACATCACCAACAAAATCCATCGAATTCCAATTTTCTGTAAAACTAGGATCTTTCCAAGTAGAATGTTTTTCTAGGTTCATAAAATCTTTTTTTTTCTCCTTCTGGATTTGGGAAACATTCATATGGAGTCTATTTTAAACTTTTTTAGATCTAATGGATTTCTCAAATCCTTTATTAATCTAACAATTCCAAACATTTTTCTTAACACCTGCATGGGTTGTAAAATCATGTGAACTTTTATATTTAGTGGGTGAATATTTAACCTAATTCTTGGAATGATCTTTATTGATAGCTTAAGATGTTTCATCTTTTACCTCTATAAATTTTTTGAAATTTTCATTCTTCTTTATTGAGGTACATTTAACCTGAATAACTCTTGAAATGTTCTGCAATCCTTATCATCCTTATCAAAAAATTTATACAAATCTCTTACACCATTATTCCCTATTCTATAACATTCATCTTGATATTCCAATGTTCTTAAATGTAAACATATTTCCTTTTAAGAAGATATTACATTCCATCAAACTTTTTCTCACCAAATTTTTTTATTATTTTGATTTATTTCATGAGTTTTTTGTTTTTTAAGACATACAATAAGTTCTCATCTGATCTGATATTCTCTGTAAATTTCAACACCTCCTTCTTCTTCACTAACTGATGAATATTCATTTTTTTCAAAATTTTTAAAGAATGTTTTCATATTTTCTGAACTTTCATCATAAGATGAATTTTTTTCTATAGATTCAAATAAAATTTTATTACTAAACATACATCTTCTATTTTCAATGATGTTTTTCATTTTTTTGTTGGATGAATTTAATTCCTTATAAGTTTTGTTCAATTTTTTCCATTAAGGTTTTTCTTCATAACCATATTGATATTCACAAACATTCTTCTTAGTAATATTACTAGTCAAATTACCAATACTTATATACTTGAATTATTTTAGAGTTGTACTACCTCCAAGTTTCCTCTACCACTATGATACTATTTGGAGATATGAAAAATAATTTTTTACTCAACTTATCATCTTCTTTATATTTTGTATCACTGGTGTCAAAAAATTTATGATTAACATATTGTATTTTTATCCTTCACAAAGCATTAAAATATATATCATCCTTGATCTTTCTTTTGAATGATTGATATTTCTTCATTTCATATGCATTAAGAAATTTTTGTAATTCATACAGAGATACATTATCTTTATCTTATAATGATGCATATTTATAATTTAACATTTTTAGAAAGTTTCTTAGGAGTTACTTAACAATGGTTTAATCTTTCAATGTATCTTCAAATTCATTTTTTTGAAAATAAAATCATTAACACTAGTAAAGTAATCATCAATAGTTTATTAATCTTTTATTTTGACATAATCAAACCTACTTTGTTATATTTTTAGTTATTCCTCCTTTACTTTAGAATTAACAAAAAAAATAAATGCATATGTTTCCAATGTTTCATTATCTTTTTTGAGACCCATAGGCTTCATAAACACATATTGTAAAAATACATAAGAATACCATTTATTAATTTTCCATCCAGCTCAATATTTATTTTGTTAGATAATTTCATTGGATCATTTTTCTCACTGGATGAAAACCCAACTATTATTTCATTTATAAACTTCAGAAAAAGAGACAAAACATATTATAACATTCTATTTTTTCATCTATGATACTATTTTCCATCAATGTTAGGAACACCTATAATATTCACATAGTTTATAATTTCCATGATACAAATTATACAGGGGAAACCTTCCATCTGATACCACTTGATTTTCTTTAGGATCTCTAAATTTTTGAGAAGGGGGGATCATTGAGATATTTTTACAGATTTTTATTCTAACTAAAATTTAATCCCTATAACTTTTTAGAGTTATTTTATTTATCAATATTTATAAAAAAAATTATGAATACAAAGATAATAAATAAAACAAGGAACACAATATTTATAAGGTTCTTCCTCAATTTTTAAACATACATCCTTTCCATAGCCACTTTCATGGTTCCATGGAATCCACTATAATAGATTAATGACTTACCATGATCCAACTACCATTGGAATAATTTTATATCCTAAAAGGTATGGTTATACCGACTTTTATTAGTTTCCAAGTTTTTCTTAGAAAACTAAGCCAACACAATATAATTCAGTTTATAAATACTTCTCCACAAATTACACCTAGAAAAATAATCCATCTGATTTCCTCCATCCAATATATGTTTATCCAATGCACCTTATCTCCATCCAATGAAAGTCCATCTCTTGTGGCTCATTGAAAATATTCCTTTTGTAATGTACATTATTCCAGATTAATAAAACAATTGTGCGTTATTTTTTGTATGAAAATTATATTTGGAATTTCCAATAAAAAAACTTTTTGGAATTCTCTAATCACTACCTCTATTGGATTCCACTGATAAAAACATAGGATTGATATTCTGACTTAAATCTTTATCAGACGCCATTTCTTCAAAATATAGAAGGTAGGAAACCATTTTTATTTTATTATTCAAATGAAACTCACTACATACATCTCAAATATTCAAGAACATTATTGAACTTTCATAAAGCTTATTGAATTATAAATCATTCACACATTCATTGAGTTTTCATTTCATCATAAGTTAAGGATCTTTTAAAAACTTCATAAACTCAGTGATATCGCAAAGAAAATTTAAAATAACACAAAATCATCATGTTTTTAAGACTTTAAAAATTTGGGTAAACTTTCTTAGAATAATTCCTTCTAGTGAAATTTATATCTAATGACTTTATAAGAAATTTTCCATTTGATCTATTTTTTTGTTCACACTTCCTCATCCTCGCTTCGATTGTTTTTCATTATATAAGTAAGTTTGATAAATAAGTATTTATTCACCTAAATCCTTTGGCTCAGCTTCAAAATTTATGCATTTCTTTCTCAATAATGCATGTATGATGTATTTAAACACAAAATCTAATTTAAAAAACTTACTTCAAAATTTATATATGATGGAATCCCTTACAAATGTTCATCCAGTGGACTCTCATACAAATTTTCATCCGAATTAATCCCTTAAAAATGTTTTTCTAATTTACTCACTTTCAAATGCTTACTTGATGGACTTACCTACAAATTTTCTTTCAATAGAACCCCTTTAATAGTGTATTTCATTATATTGTATCGTCAAACATCATACATCATCTAAAAAACATTTAAATATGAATTTCACACAAATTTTCTATCTAGAAATAATAAACCATCAAAGATGGTTAACAATATTGTTGAAACTTATAAAAACTTTAGTTACATGAAACCTCTATGTCTCAAAAATTTGCTTCAACATTAGATTTATCCCCTTTATACATATTTCCCCATTTAATATTTATTTATACTTTTTTAAATGATGAAATCTCATCAACAAACTCTTATTTCTTTATATCTAATCATGTTTGTCTGATTTTATGTTTATAGTCAATATAATGACCTTTTATAAACATTATTAGAAATTATAAATCCAAAAACTAAACTCCCCTTTTGTTTTTTTAGCTTGGATCATGAGATTTTACATGATGTTAGAAACATGAATGAATAGAATAGCATTGTTTGACTTGATAAGAAATTTTCTTTAAAATGTTAAGTAAACTTCCTAACTTCCTCCAATAACTTCATAACAAATCTTTCTTAGCATCACAAAACTATTTCTAACCTATTAAAAAACATTCATAAAAAACAAATATTTTAATAAAATATAAAAGATTGTTATGAAAACATCCCAAAAGATCTTCAAAAAGAACATTATATTAATACTAATTTGGTTACCCCACAATTAATAGTCACATTTTTTGGCTCTATGTGAGGAAAATGATTGATTCTTCACTCTAGTATTTAATTTATTTATCATTAAATAAATCATGAGGTGGATAGAGACCAGGGGAAAGAGTTGTATCTCTGGGTAAGATCATGATTCTATGAGCTCATTATCAAGATAATCTATAGTACATGATCTCTAGAGGGTTTTTAAAGTGGATATTATAGAATCATTGCCTAAAATACAATTAAGTAAGATTATTCATGATTCCCAAACTTTAATTAGTGTAAATGAACCATCAAATTCTTGTTTATAACCCAATTCATAATAATATAACATATCTCTATAATAGTTTATAAATTCTTATCATGTAGTGTCTATTATAATATGATGTATTTATTTTCTTTTGATTCATTTATTTAATTTATCCAATAATTTATTTCATGTTAACTCCTTATTTTTTTGTTCATTAAAGCCATATGGTTTAATGATAACTACCCAATTGGTATATTTTTTGGGTTTTTTGTTTATATTTGTTGTAAATTTCTTGCTTTGTTTTATAAAAAATAAATTGAAAGAGGGGTGGGGTTATTTATATGCATGTAGGTATAGAAAAGTATGAAGTATGTAAATAGAAATTCCCATTTATTTTAGTTCTTTCTTTTTATGCCCATTTTTTTGATCTCATTTATTAATGTTTATTTTAGTTTTATTTTAATAAATTACTTATTCTATTTGATTTTTAAGATAACATTATAATCCTTTCCTCTAAGTATATTAAAATCAAAATTCATACTCTAAGAATACGAAACCTCACACAAAAATAGTTATTATATCAAACTTCATAATGACTTTTATGGTTCCTAGAATAAAGTTACCTCATCATAGACTGATTTATAGAGTATAGTTTCATATATAGATATTTATATTAATTTCCATTTTAAATATTATAGATAGATAATATTTTATATAGTTAATAATTTTGTTTTATAGATTTCATTTAAGTATTCTTTATCTACTATTTGGTAAAAATAAAACTCCATATATTTGAGAATGTCTTCATATGGATGACATTATTAGAAAATGTGTATATATAATTTTAAAATGCCTAACAAAATGGTAGTCCAAAAAAATATTTAAGTTTTTAATAAAATATTTTGTGGTGTTTCAAATATATATTTTAGAATAGAAGATAAATACCAAGTAATAATATTATTTAAAATATTATATTACGCATTTTACTCTTTATAAGACTCAAGATGTATCAAACAAAGTCTCTTATACATGAATATATCAAATCTAATTTATTATATATAGATCCTAAACATAAATACTCTATTAAGATAGATTACAAGGGTCTAAATATTATGTGAATATGTGAGAATATAAGTAAATAAAAAGATAAAATCTAGTCCAGGTGAAGTAGGTAATAATATAAAAATATAATGGTTTTGAATTACCACTATTAGTAACCTAGGAGCATTGAAAGAACATACATTAATAAGAAAAATAATATGATGTTTGGTACTAACTATTATTTTCTAGTTGAAAATTATTGTACTAATGACATTCTGAATATGCATAATCAATCTATTTTGTAAGAGAGGATCAAAAACTCTTATTTCACTTCTCATATGTTTTCAAAAAGATTATTTTCTCAAAATTAAAAGAAATTTAATTTGGTGATATGTTTTTAGGGAATAAGAAGTGTTAAGAAATAATTCGTATAATTTTTGTCTTACTAGAATATCAAAATGGGATAATTAAAATAATGAATTTGGTTATATGGGTAGAAAAATTAAAATATTACCATATTAACCTTATAATTCATGATTAAAAGGGTTTCACTTTTCAATCATACTTTGGTATCCATAGAATCAATAGAGGTTTCCTCATAATAATAAGGGCATCACTTATAAATAAATATTATATGATAAATGTTAAAACCCATTTGAAGTGAACTAATTTAACTAATGTCCTAGCCATTGATATCACTATGATTTAGCATAGAAATCATGGACATGTTAGTGCTAAGGGGTTATAATAATTTATTCACCATGGGATATTGAAATAAATTTCCTTGAATAATATTCCTTTCTATGAAGATAAAAATATTTAAATTTTAAAAAAGGTCATTTTAAAAGGTTATAATATTTAAAAATTTCATTTAGAATATTTATATATATATATAATGAGTCCATCTCAAACTAGCATCCACAATAGAGGTTACTGCATTATAACCCTTAGAGATTATTTTTTTATGTCAGATTTTGATTCATATTTTTAAGAACAGATATAACACCTTTGAAACATTGAAAAATTGGAAATTACATGTTGAAAATAAAAAATGAAAGAATATTAAGTTTCTTATGATAGATTATGTGTTACCTGAAAGGTGCAGGCCCAGGCCGAATTCCCAGTCCCATAAAAATTTATTAATGAAAGAGATGCAGTACAAAGTACAAAGAAAGAAAGTGAATTTACCCCCAACAACACGGTCAATCAAAAGATGTCAAAATATCCAACATCACCATCCTCCGAGACATCTGGGTACGCCGATTCCCACTCAGAATGTGAAGCATAGTGACTGATTATATTGAGATACTGTTCCCTAAGATGTAACTCCCTTTAGGACAAAGAGTTCCTGGTCATCGACTTACTCTGCCCCTTCTTTACATTTATTTCTTTCCCTTTTTATTTTTTGCAGAGGACCCGGTAGATACAGTCTTCGGCATGTTGGAGTAGTCTCTCTGTGGATTCTTCTTAGTTGAAGCAGTGAATGCCCCCATGCTTACATTCCCATTTTTACCTCGAACAATATCACTATAAGAGACCAGACGGGAAGCCCCATCATTTTATTTTCCTCCACTGGAAACACTTCCCTAGTTTCCAGGAGTTTCCATCGATCCCTTAGAGCAGTCATTTCCTCCATCCTTTGATGTTGTAGTCATCAAAGATTTCCTATTGATGTCAATTGGGGTCAGACACTGATTTTTAATTTTTCTCCCTTCCGATTTTACTTCCTCATCCACTGCTACCTCCACAGGCATCAGTTGATCTGATTCCAAGTGGGTGGGATCATCCTGCATAAAGTTTCCAACCATTCTGCCTGGCCCAGAATATGTCTGCAGTGGGCTAGACCGAGCACCTTCCGCATCTCCTGCACCAGTTTGAAGTTCTTCTGCTCCTTCCAACACTGCAAATTGATTCGTAGAGAAAAAATATGATCCAGAATTTACATTAAATGAATCAGAATCCTCTGCACCTCCTGATATCCCAAGTCTGCGGCCCATGAATTGAAGTGGTTTACACGCGTCACCAGCATCAACAGAGTGATTACTCTGCACCACAACACCATCATACACCTGCACCATTAACCCTGGTTCACCAGAAAAAGAGTTGATACCCAGATCATTTCTTAACCGATCAAAAAATGTTGCAACAGAAGGCCCTAACTTCTCTAGAGAAGCGTTCTTCATATATCCCAATGAACCTCTATTACCCAGTCCAGAAGGGACAGACATAGAGGGAGGGTCATCCTGTTTCATCCCTTCTTTTACATAACCTGGAGACTTCTGCACTTGATGATGCTGATCAGCCTCACCCAGAGAATCAGGAGCATCATGCACCACTGATAAAGATCCCTCCCTATCAACCTGCTTATTCGCAATAGGGGCATTTCTTACCCCACCAAACATAACCGGGGCCACATGCAAAGCATTTTAAGCACCAGGTTCAACAAGACACTCCTGCATTTATTTCTTACGACAAATAGAAAAATCATGCCCTTGTTTGCAATAGAAGGAGGAGAAGTTGATCCAAGATTCATAGTAGATGGGTTGAGCATACCTGTATTCCCCCTCAATGACAACCCACACCATCTCAGGAGGAGGCCGGGATAGTTCCATTTCAATAAAAAACCTTGCGACACTTGGATTCTTCAGGGTAGTCTTCCACAGATCAAAACATAGGAAACGACCAATGGAATTTCCAATTGAGCGTAATAGTGCTGGATTTTTGAAAGGTAAAGGAAAACCAGGGAGTTGAATCAAAATCGCTGAGGTAGAAGAATCACGGTTCATGTGAGAATCAAAAGACCAACGAAGAAGGTGAAATCGAGAACCTTGAACGGATCTACTAAAATTGGACCAAGCCCAAGCCAGATCATCTTCATCAGCAAAATAAAGAAGGAATTTTCGCAGTCCCAAGATTCCGACAACTACCCAATGATTTAGACCCCATTCCCCATTCACAAATTTGTCAAATACATCCACCAATGGCCATTGGCGCACAAACATTGCAATCAGGGCCGTGGAGAGAAGTGATGATGCTTCAGTGAACTCTTGAACGGAGACCGGAACCACAGGCTGGTCGTTGCAGAGGCCAGGAACCTTCAGAGCAACCCTGATGTTGGGGAGAAAAGGAAGACCTGCCTCTGAGGGTAATCGAGAGTGATGATCAGCAAACCCGCAACCCTGAGTCCCGACGCCGAGATGTTGAGGCCCCTCCCCCGGGGGAGGAGGGGCCGCCAAGGCCTCCATTGCAGCTAGGTTTTGAGGATCACCTGATATTCATGAGCGCTCTCTCCATCCTTCTCCTCCATTTCCTCTTCTAGATTATGTATTGGAGTGTATATATAATGATTTAATTTGCTAAATTATCTCAAATTTATTTTTCAACACTTGACAGCCAATGAAACCCCTCAATGAAATCAATTAGTAGTGTATAACTCCCCTAAGTGATTTCTAATTATTTATCATCTTGATCAGATAGCATATACATTATGATTTTTTATTTCCTCATTATGTTACAGTACAATTACACATTGATAAATCTAAATTACTTATTTTATTCTCACCCATTAGTTCCATGTGTACATATAGTTTTTCACACTGTTTGAATTTGTAAACCATCCATGTGATCATGGTTATCTATGTGTACCATCATCACTCAACCAAATCACATTACCCAAAACTAAAGTTCCTTAGGATTATAGAACCACTAAGAGTGGGGAGGGGGATTGAATCTGAGGTGATCTTTTGAAAATTTTGATACTATCTAAAATGTTCCCCTAAAAAGTATTATAGTTATTTTTCATATCAATTTTTATAAGAATATCAAAATCATGGAATGATAAGAACTAGGCATGTAATATTTATAAGTCTCTACCTCAGTGTGAGAACCTATACCCCTTCCTTGGATACTCATAGGGGTCCATGAAATCCACTATAATATAAAATTTATTTCTAATAAGGAAAATCCCATTAGAATCTTTCTATATCCCGATGTGTGTCATTATATTGATTCCTATTAGTTTATATCTTTTATTAAAAAAATGATCCAAAAAAATGATTTAACTTTTCATAAACTACTCTATAAAAATTCATCCACAAAAATAGTCCATCATATTTCCTTCATTTGGTATATGTCCAACTAGTGTGACCTATATCAATCTAATGAAATTCTACGTAGCAAACCTCACTAAAACTCAGGATTTTCTATCTTGTGTTCTAATTGATTAACAAAAATATTTTTCATCATTTTTTGTACAAAAAATATATATGTAATTTATGATACTGAACTTTATTTGAAATTCTCTAATCACTGCATCTTTTTTATTCCACTAATCAAAACCTCTATTTTATATTCTAACCTAAATCTACTTCCAACACATTTTCTTTGACTCATAAGTGATTTCAATTAGAAACTCACTCTAACAAAAATTCATTAGTTTTTTCACTTTTTCACTTATGAAAAGTTTTTTGACTCATAGTTCATACCATAAAAATTCTACCATTATTTTTGAATCCTAAAAATAGAATTTTCAAAACCCTAATTTAATTTTACCTTGAATAGATTTAATTTGAAGATGTTAATAGCTACAAAATCCTAGTCCATAGGCTACTTAGTTGGTTCCCCAGTCTGGATCACCACATGAACTCAGGCATTCCTCCATATATTCTAATGGTTACAGATTAGAGGTTTCACTAGTGTAAAAAGGGTTTACCACGTCATCATTTTTACGTCGGTTATATATAACTGACGTGCAAAGCTGTAAAAATTTCTTTATCACGTCGGTTATAAAATAACCAATGTGATAAATCTCCAAGAATTTAATTATAATGTTAGATATATTATAACTAACGTACAAAATACAATGATTTGATTTATCACATTGGTTATTTTATAACCGAAATTATAAATCGATTCGTTTCGATTTATCACGTCGGTTATAAAATAACTGACGTGATAAATTAAATCTTCTCACTTTATCACGTCGGTTATTAAATAACTGATGTTATAAATGTCAATTTATAAGGTCAATTATTTTATAACTAATGTGATAAAATATTTTCTATGTCGTCTATGAAATAACTGACGTGATAAATCTTTATAATGATTTTTTGGGCCCCACATTCTGTCATTCTGTTTTCTTTGATCAGGTGACCTACGAGTAATCTCTCTCGCACAGAAAACCTAGAAAGGATTATTCAAATTTGTGCCCTCCAACCTCATTTCTCCTACATCATTCATCATCTTTATTATCACTGGATCTATCAGGTTGACTCACAACACTCAAGTAATCCTCACACGCCTCGATTTCATT